>JAOWBL010000019.1:13096760-13108995 GCA_028564865.1 Zenarchopterus dispar | reverse complement strand
CTTAAAATGTGCGTTGCAACACTGGAATTTCCCCATTGTGGGACAAATAAAGGATATCTTATCTTATCTTATCTTAACAGTGGATACAGATGCTGGAAGGATGCTTCAGATGGAGCTGTGAGGGAGAAGGAAGAAAGGGGAAACCATAGGGTAGATGTCTGGATGTAAAAGAGCACATGTTAAATGGTTGGGCTAGAAGATCCAGAATACAGAGTAAGGTGGAAATAGTTGGTTCACCATTTCAACCCCTAAAGAGAAAAGCTGAAAGATAAAAGAGGAAGTTGAAAAAGTCGACAGTTTTTCAGAATGAATTCAAAATGAGTCATATCAGTGCTTTGAGTGAATTCATGCCATGAGATTGGGAAGATAATATCATCAAACTGACGCAAACAATGACCGTGAGGAGATTTGATGTTCACCATCTAAGTTCTGTTGATAATACAGGGAACCTTTAAAGGAGTTGAGCTCCTAAACATATGAGAATATAAAATATAGATCACTCATCATTATGCTGATATTATACCGTATTTGTCTTTAAATGTTTCCTCTATGTGACAATAACAAAGGACTACAGTTGTAAATATGATATTCACATGGTTGTTTTTGAAATGTGATAGTTAACAGAGTTACCCTGTAAACAAACAAAAAGAATATTACATTATATTATTACTTTTTCAGACACACTATTTCTCAGGGTAGATTTCTTTTTTTGATTCATGTTTTAAACTATGTAATGCCCCCATTAAACCTGGATATTTCTTCAGATCCCACATAGAGAGTTTCATGGCGTGTAGCTTTTTCACTGGTGTTAAACAAGTTGTACACCTAGAGTAAGGTCAAAGCCAAAGTTGAATACCAAATAAACCAAAGATAAACATATATAGAAGATATTCATTTCTGAAAGCGAAGATAACTCTTTAACTGTCTCTATGAGTCCAAAAAAGGTTGCAAGAAGTTACCCCGATTATTTACATTTTTAATCAGCCAAACACGTAGACTCTGAACATGAAACTATCACCATTGTGGTCATCTGGATGTTATCAATCTGATCAAAAATTTTTTAGTACAGCTGAGCTTTCCCTAACAGTAATGCAGAACAATATGAACTATGACCAACCAGGGCCTCCACAACTTTAACCCTTTCATGCTTACAGTTCAGGAGGGGGCTGGTTGGAGCTTATCGAAGCTGTCCTCAGTACACCCTGGAACGACTGACCGATTACATTCTCACATGCAGTTCATAAGTTTCTGATGTCAGCAGCTGAATGTCAGACTCTGGTAGGTATTCGTATCTCATAAGAAGGCCGCCCACTACATGCTGTGGTTGACTGGTCCCAGGCAATGTAGCCTGAGGTGGAGGTACGCAGTGTGCAGTGAGCTGAAAAGCAATGAAGAGGTGGTGCAAGTTCAAAAAAGAGCTGAAATTAGTGTCAGAACACCCTGTATTATGGCCACATGGCTTGGAGCCATCCCGTTTGAAGGTATTGCGATCAAATTGACCAAATTTGTTTTGGTGACAGTTTTCTGGAAACATAACAAAGGCAAGGCGTTCATGCATGGCACACACAACAAACAGGAATACCTCTTAATTTTACATAGAACTGTATACTGATAACATAAAAAATAACAGTTTTAATTGTAATTATTTTGTTTAGAAACTGCCATTTAATTACTGTTTGCTTTCAATTGCATTTAACTTTAATCCTGCAAAGGAAAACATAAATATGCTTTCAGTTTCAAGCTTAGCAAAAAAAAAAGAAAAACAAAATTAAAAGAAAGGAAATTGAGTCATTGTCCTTTTTTGTTTCAGTTTATTTTTAATTTCACATATTTTCCTTTAATTTCAAATCACTGCCTCTGCAGTACATACAATGCAGTTTAATCGCCACTGAATATTTAGATGGAAACTTGGGTGGGTTTGGAAATGTAGCCTAAAGTTTCATGCAGAGTTTGTATCTTGACTTATTTATTAATGTCAAATAAGGTTTCAGATCTAACTGATAACAGTTCAAGTGACAACAGTGAAGGGGGAGCGTCTCACTCCGCACGGTTCCCCACTCAAACAGCTCAGTGGCCCTTTTGTTTTGTTTTATTGTATTTTACTTTTTTTCCATTGGCAGAGTTGCCTCCACCATCTATACCTGTCTCTTAATTTTCAGCTCTGCTGCCGCCATCTTTGGACAAAAAGCATCCTCATCCTTCACAAGGCCACACAAACCCAGACGACCAGATGCTCCTATGATCCATTTAGACTTACTCATTAGCCTAAGATGCATCTCTCTGGACTGTGAGAAGAGTTGCAGAAGAAAACCCACCCAAGCACCAGGTCACTATGCAAACTCTCTTTGCAGATTATTATGCTGTAGATGTGAACAAATTCAGTGCATTTTTGGAAACAACAAAATCTTCGTTGCAGGACATGCCATGAAATTTCCTTCTATGTTTGTCCCAACTGTGCACATCTGCTCCAGTATTCACCAGGGCAGTCATCATTCCATCATGGTCCCGTCTAATTGCTGAGAAGAAGGCAGAGCCTATTGTTTATTTGCTCAGAGCTGAACTGATTCCTCCTGAACAAAATGTAGTGTTTAGCCTGAATGTTAGCAATTAAGATCTCAAGTAAAAAGGAATTTATTCAAACACAAACAAAAAGTCAAGGAAGAGCTATATTATCTCTTTATGGAGTCTTCATATGTTTGTATATAAGTCAATCTTGGCCGTTATGTTTAGATGAAAAGTAAGCCTTGCAGTTTTAGACAGTGGACTGGGGCTTCAGCTTTCATGAGGGCCCTGACAGTAATGGTGCGAAGCCCAGCAGGCTGCTCTGTGAAGAAGTGCTTGAGCAGAATTCCAGTTCAGTTGCAGTCAATAATTACTCACTTAGCAGATGTCAAGTTATCACTCATTTAAAGACACTGGTATTACATGCTAAGTTAATTAATAAATATGAAAAGAGGAATGTGAAAGGTGTCAAAAACGACTAAGTGCAAGGTAAACCTGTAGAGTAGGTCAATGTAAAAAAAAGTGCAGTTAGATGTGAATTAGATAAGTCAGAATTTTATAGGGGTTAAAGGAAGGGATGGCTGGATGGATGGATGGACGGACGGACGGATGGATGGACAATAAAGGAAACAGGTCAATGATTAGAGCCCAATCTTGATGTTTAAAAAGCAAATGTTAAAAGTCAAGCCAAGTCATTAGAAAGGAAGACACTACTGCTTTTCCTGGAAAGGCATGGGAAATACAGATTAACCTGGACAAGCAGCTGTTATTCCCAGTTGAACAATCAACTAGGGGAAATTAAAAATAAGCCATGATGCTTCTTTGTCACTTGTCCCCAGTGACAAAGAAGCTCCGTATTATTGAGCTTCCTTGGTATACCAGCAACGAACCAGTTTAAGATGCTCAGATACTTCAGACTGGCAACAAAGGGTAGGGAGGCAGGCTGGTCTGCATCCACTCACCCAGTACAAGTGTGTGGGGGGTTTGTTGAGGAGCAACAGTCCAACTCTTGAGTCCAATTAGGGCTACAGAGAGAGGCTACTAACCAATAGTTATGGTAGGTGTCTATGGGTGAGGAATGGGACATGAGGTTGAACACCCACATCAGGTCAGCTGCAGGAGGTGGTAAGGAAACGTCTCCATTTTACCCTGGAAGATGCACGTGTAGTCTCGGCTGATGACTGCAGCTGACGTGGCAGGCATGGGTGGAGGTGTGGCAGGCAAATTTGTCAGGCGGGTATTCTACTTCCTGTGCAGATCATCGATATGTAACTCTGACAGTCAAACTACATGAAGTGGTGGAAAATGTATACCACTTCTGAAATGTGAATTTTCAGTAAAAGCTTGCATAAATATTCAAACACCTCAATACTGCAGTACAGTACACAGACATAACTTCCATCTCCTTGTATTTTTAAAGTTTACTTCAGTTATGCTAGTTCTTTTTTTACTTAAACTCGGACAGCATACTTTATTCTTCTTTTCATGTCTTCTTTTCAAAGATATGGCAAAATTATATTTAGGTACACAAGTATCAATATCTCAGTTACCTCCTTCTAAATTGTGTTTTTATTAAGATGTAAGTAGTAACAAAGTATTTTGGTCTTTACTTAAAGTATTATGATCATGAAGTATTTCCTCACATGTGTAATGGAGTGATTTGTTTTAAACATTATCCTGACTGCTTGGAAAAACAATTTCATGCTAATAACATATTAAATGAGTGGAATTTATACACAGGTCAAAACAAACAGTGTTATCAACCCACATAAGAAAAAAAAAGATTTAAGCGGTAGCAAAATCAAGTGTTTGCGTGTTTATATTTCCTACTCCTAAGCCTTCTTTGTGCTTATGCATTAATATACCCTGTGTGTGCTTGTGATGTAGAGTCCAGATATCATAAACACTTATAACAAACTATCTTTTAGGACTTTTGCAGACTCCCAATGTTGAAGTTTGATGATCATTTCCATTTCTCTTATTCTGCACACCCAGCACGTTTAAGTGTCGTTGTACTCTTTTCAAATGCCCTTCAAAAGTAAATCCAATCTCCTCTCAGGATAACTTTAGGGTTCACCCTGTAATGCAGCGAGCCGATTACAGAAGTCTGGCCATTTCCCGTAAGCCACGCCCCCTCCATCGTGACGTATATGTTCCGAGCTTTCCCTCTCCTTATATGGCAGAGAAGGACACCACTTTCCGGAATGATGTCACATTGCTGCAAGTTTGAAAAATCAGAGCTTATTTATGTAAAAATCAAAGTTCCTTTTGAAATAGTGGTCAATATTTTTTAAATTAAAATTTTGTTTTAAATAAATGTAGTACAATTTAATTTGTCAAGGATTTAACTGAGACAATAAATAATTAGAAGAAAATGTACAAATGGATTGTTGAATCAAGCGAATTTATGATATTTATCTGTTTACCTGGTATATATTTCATAAAGATGGTTTATAAAGAAATGAAAAATGAACGAAATGAAAATGGAAATAAGAGGAAAAATTTCTTTTAAGAAGCCCCTTGAGCACCATAGGCCGGCCATAGCCTATTCATCAGTCATTTTTCAGTATTTTTCTCCAGTTTGGCTTGCCTAATTGATTAAAAGACATCTTTTTTTAAAATTAAATCTAATCAACTGATGAAACAGTATGATTAGTACAATAGTCATGACAAATTGTGGCGACAATTAAGCGCTTATGCAATTCTACCACGGTCAATGTCGCCCTCTAGTGGTTGATAATAATAATTACGCACTAATGTTCTGTAAAGTTTGAAGACTACTTAAAATGTGTAGTTTCACCTGTCCTGCCTCAAATAGATGTTCGCTGAGCAGATAAAGCAAAAACATAGGAGAGGAAGGCTGGGCAATGATTTTTGAAATAATCAGGTGTTGTCATTTTTGGTGTTGAAACCCACCCTTCTTCTTTACTCTCCCATCAAATGATTTTAGGAGACAATGTATGTACCATCACTTCCACAAAACCACAGAGATTCATATAAATGCTGTTTTCATAGGGTTTCTTATTAAGTCTTTAAGGCCCAAGCCGTGGAATTTGTTTTGATAATTGAGGGGTTTATTCATTTGAATAACTGAGGCTTCAGTACTATCAAATCAGATAATTAGATCAAATAATTAGTTCTGTTCAGGCGAGATTTATTGCTCATTTCTACCTGATGGAACTCAAATGTTCTAGACCTCCTTGCATAATATAGTGTGTCACAAGTTCTGGTGTGGCAGTTAGTGTTTTTGTAAACCAACACATGTAAGTGGATTGTGGACATTTGTAGAGTTGGCTTTCCTCAGTAAGTGAGCCTGATCTGTCAGCTGTAACACAATCACTCAGCCTGGATCAATACCTGCACTAATGGAATTTACCTTGAGGTACTCAGTACTAGCAGCTCTTGCAACATGTTGCAACATGTTTTATTGTTGGAGATCCTGACATGGCACACCCACTTTTTTGTTACTACAAGCACACAAGAGACCTTGTTTCTTCATTTTATTTAGTTTATTTTCTTAAATACTGATTAACTTCTGAAGTGCTCAGAAAACAAACATAAAAAAAATTATACAGTATTCTTATTACAAATTATAAACTTAAGTACTCCAAGTTGATCTTATATACATATAACAATGAGTGAAACCCCATTAAACAGCTTTAGAAAAAACAAAGTCAATTTTGAAGCTTTTCTAACTGAACTTCTTACAATTAAGAAAAATGTACTTTGTACTGTAACTCAGAAGTCAGGCAGCATTTGTTTCAACTTTTCAGTTATTTAGAGTTGACAACACGCTCATATGTGAGGCCATTATGGCTACAGCAAGAAAAGTCTTTGCAGGCTCTTGAATCCTCTTAATACTGAACTTCTCCTTTGATGGTAATGATAAGGTCCATGCAGAGCCGGCTATTAATCAAGAAAACGTCAGTCCTGCCCATTTCTGTAAAAACAGAAACAGAAAGGCATCCTGCTTGTTGCCACGTCCCCTGCGGTTCATGGCTCCTGTCACTGTCCCGAGCCCATCTTTAGGACGCGCCACCGGGATGCGCCTGGCACTTTAGGAACTTCAGTGCGGCCCCCGGTCCTGCCAGTATGCGCAACATCATCCCAAATCCCTGCCATGGTTTTCGGGAGACACACCACCACAGAAAGCGTCCGTTTCTTTCAACCACAGTCTCTCTTTTTTTTTTTTCTTTCCTCTCTCCACCGCCTCTGACACACCTCAGAAGGTCTGGAGTTGCTGCGTTAACATGAGCTGACACCCGCTGTTGACGTGGTTCATCACCTTCTGCTTCAGCTGGGCCACCTGTTCGCGCAACATGTTGGCGGTGGACGCCAGCTCGGAGTTTTGGGACTTGAGGGTCTTTACTTTCTCCTCCAGCCTTGAGATCCGCTCCAGCTTCCTCTTCCGGCATTTGGAGGCAGCGATGCGGTTCCTCATGCGCTTTCTCTCCGCCTTGATGCGCTCCTGGCTCTCCATGTCGATTGGAGAAAGGGGAGGGGTCTCCCCGGGCATCTCAGGCACAGTTTGGGGCTCCTCTTTGAGCGCCGTGAGCCTGGGGAGCTGGGCGGAGGGCGGCTGGCCGTAGATGGGAAGCTGAGGCGGGGCGGCGGGGAAGGACATAGTCGGGGCTGAGGTGGTGTAATTTGGCGCCGCGACTGTGCTGATGGCCGGGTTGAAAGTGTTCAAGTCCTCATAGACAGGTGAATCAGAGCGCATGGCGGCGTTGCTGTTGCTGTAACCGGTGGTCCCGGCGACAGACGACACCGGTGGCAGGGCTGTGTTGACGCTGGCCTGGGGAGCCGAGGTGACGCTCACGTTAGTCGTGCCCGGCATGTGCTGGTGGTGGAGCTCGGCCAGGGCTCGGACAAACCCCTCCGCGAAGCCCTCCTGCTCGTCTGTGACATTCTTGGGGCACAGGAACTGGGTCGGTGTCGGGGTGGTGGTGATGAGTCCGTTGCTCGACTGGATGATGAGCCGCTCCAGCTCCGGGGAGGCCAGCTTCAGCAAGCCCACGTCGGGAGAAGTGAGAATGTCACTGGCTTTGGCGCGGAGGTGAGGTTTTAGAGTGCCGGTCGGGTCGGAGAGGTTCAGTGTCATGTTGTGTTTCAGGGCTTTGGGGTTGCTGTATCCGTAGCCGGCGTTCTCGTGCTGGGAGAAAGCGTTGAGTGAGTCGTCATAGAAAGTAGTTTCCATCTTGGTATACATAGAAGTGAACCGAAAATAAATGTAGCTAGAAAGTCTTCTACAAAAACAACTTTTCGTCACTCCTTTCTCTTCTTCTTGGTTACTGACGAAAGAAACGATTTCCAAAAGTCCTTTCTGTGCGTAAAAACTTCCAAAAAAAAAAAAGAAGAAAAAAAATCTGAGCGCGCACTTTCTTGACACAGGAATCAAAACTTACTTCTTTCACCGGCGACGGTTGAGTATTCAGTGTTGTAACAGTTCACAAAGCGTTTGCCAGAGTATCCAAACTTGTTTTGAGTTCGTACGTGAAAAGGCGCCGAATAGTTCTAACTTTTCTCGTCAGCAGAGTCTGAACTGTTTCCTCCGCTGGTCTGTGTGTACACTGTACTTGTGGACAGCGTGGAGGCAAACCTTATCTGCTGCCGGCGCCGCCGCATCTCTAAAAATAAGCATGATGTCATGACGGGGTTCTTCCATTGGCTGGAGGGCGTGACTCGGGGCGGAGTCAAGTAAGCCGATAAGGCACGTTGCCTAGACGACCACCCAGAAGATTCTTAATCTCGCGGTGGATTGTGGGATGAGGTAATGCAGTAAGGAGAGCGTGAGCGCGATGCATTGTGGGATGACGTATTGTTTTTGAATATCTGGTTACCCGCTCTACTGTCAGTGGCGGGACAAGCAAAAGCTCCGCATCTCTTTTAAACTCATTTGTGAGTTTAAAAAAAAAAAGAAAAAAAAAAAGATACAGTACACATCCAGTTGATGTCATTATTGTTACATAATTTACTCTTTATTTCTTTTAACGTTTTCTGTGGATTAAAGACTTCAGTTTAAACACTTAAGGCTCAGAAAGTCAACTCTTGTCAGTCATATTCAATTTTGTTCTGGTTACTAGTCAAAACCTGAGTCAAAATGCAATAAAACAATGTGAATACATAAATATATTTACATTTTAATGGATAGCTGCACTTATAATGAAAAGTCTTCAATATAGTTTAATGTATTAGCCTGAGGATGTTTTGGTGGTTCCATGATTCTTTTTATTGTATATACCTTTGACATTAGACACACACACACATTTCTAGCCTTTATATGCAATTCCACCGTGTGTATACTGAAGGAATTAAAATTTGAGGTGTGCCCAAGTCAGTATAAACAGAAACAATGTCTTTAAGTTCAGTTATATACCAGAAATGCTGTTTCAGGTCTGTCAGTCAGTCAGTTATATCAACCCCTACCCCAAGAGTTTTGATATTTAATTACAGCTACAAAGTTTTTGTTGTTTTGTTTTTTAAAACCATTTTTCTGCTAGCAAATTTGATTGCTATTTTTCACATCCACTTTCACGATTTTTATCTTCAGCTAGAACTAGACATTTGCTTGTCCTCATGAAGAGGAAGCACATTTTCTATTATCCACGTCAGGGTGTGTAATTAGTGCAGTGAAGTCCATTGTACCCTGGCCTCTAGTCAGAAATCATTGGTGGTATAACGACGGGAGGTTAACCGGTGTGTCTGACCCACCCCACCCACCCCACTCCACTCCAGTCCCCACAATCCCACCGTCTGGATCATCCTTTGCCCTGTCAGCCTTACAGTTCACGCTTTCTAGTACATCCTGTCTAAATATGTTCCCCTCATGTGACAAGTAAATCAGTCCCCTGGCGCTGGCTGGCTGAGAGAGACACCTAAGGAGGCAGTTCTGAACCATAAAACACCGCTACAGTCTTACTTTTTATTGCTTCTAATGTTGTCTTTATGTACTGCTGTAAGTGTCAAACTGTGGCAGTCAATAAAGTCATATAACGTGATCTAACTTTGACATAAGTGACATCACATTGTTCCTTTCAAGATTTAAATGCATGAAAGAAAATTGCTTGGCTTTATGGTCAAGGCACACATTAGGAAAAAGGTTAAGTTGAGTCCACTTGTGCTTTTTTCTTTCAGGTTATGTCATCTTTGTTCACGTGGTCATTTTAAAACAATAACTCAGGGGATGAAATAAGAGGAAGCAGGAAAAAGCCCAAGTTGTTCAGATACTTGCTTATACTCATCTTCCATTTGTGCGTTCTGAAATATTAATAATCTTTAGTTCATTCATCATTCATTACTTCTTTTCATCTGAAAACGTAAACATGAAAGAATAAGTGGTCCAATGCTGGCCACCTGACAGCAGTGATACACATTTAGCATTTCACCTACTGTCCTAAAGACACAAATAAAGATAATGCCATTTGAAGTTGTCACATTTAGAGCTCTTTTAGTGTCCTATCTCGTAAACCGTAAACTAAGCTAATGTTAAGTTTTATGTCCCTTTTCTTCTGCAGGTCACATCTTTAAAGAGGCATGGTCACATCCCAAAGTAATGTCACATGTGCCAATTATTAAGTAAGTTACCATGGAGGAAGCCTGCTGTTTAAGTTTGTGTTCGCTGGGAGAGGAGGCCTGTTCCTGCCTGGTTCAGGGAGCCAAAAGTACTTAGTCAATAAATATAAACTTGTTCTTCCATTTGCAGTGCCACATATTTATTCATTACAGTGTATGAATCAGTTTGAAAATATTTAACTAATCTTGGTTGACTGGCTCTTAAAAATGTTTAAGAGTAATTCTGATAAGAAGAGCAAACTAGTGTCTCGATGTTCTGATTTTATTGTTTGTTATTGTAAGTTGCTGTGTCCTTGACAAGCAAAGAATATTGTGGCGCACAGCCAGGAAATAAGACCTCAGTGCTGACTCAACTGTACTGAACAAAGGAGAAATTAGAGATACAAATAATTAAATAATAAGAGTAGTACCTAACAAAAAGGTTAGTACATAATACTGAAAACAGAGTATAAAGCAGTTTAAGGTCCACCTGCTACTGTAGAAAAATGTTTCTTATATACAGAGTTAATGTACTACAGCAATTTAATGTAAAATACATCATAACCTTTTAGTCACATGGTGTGTTTTTCAGTGTGTTTAAATATTTCTGTCCAAAAGCAAGCAAACAACAAACAACCAACAAAACAAACCAACAAAAGCAGACACTTTCCTGTAGCTACATCTGCAGTTTATTTTCAAGATAAAGAATCAACAGTGTCACCTAGACTCATGTTTTTTTGAGCATTGTGTTCCTGCTCAGCTGCATCCTGACCTGAGCTGGACAGTCTTAAGTTACTGAGTCTTCAGCTCTTCCGCTCACCAGCAAACTCCCGCTGCTTGCTGAACTTTTTCATTATTGCCTCTTCCTCCCCGTCTTCCACCTCTTTCACTCCCTCCTCTCTGACGTTACTGCTGCACTATTATTCCCTTTGGGACGGATCCCAACCATCCTCCTCTTATATCTCCTACACACTTGGCCTTTTTCTTATCTCTCTCCTCCTCCTCTCTTGCTCCCCTTCTAATCTTACTCCTATCAGTGGCCGTGCAGGCAGCAGGATTTCCCTTGTGACGGAAACAGGCTGTGGCCTTATTGTATTGTTTCAGAGGTTCTTTTCAGTAAAATCTCAGACTTCTCTCTGTGCTTGTCTGGGTGTCTTTCAGTTTAAACGGGGTAGAGTCGCACTAGAGGACGGAGAATACGCAAAAGTGTAAAAAGTGAAGCTCTGACTGGGATTGCAGGGTGAGAGCCGAGGACACAGACGGTTGAACGCTGAGACAGCGAACAATCACAATGGTCTGAGAACAATTGTTGTTTCAGCTGTTGTGTGAAGGAAAAGAGCACCCAACTGTGTCGTGGACTGGACTCTAAGCAAGAACACACACTCAGCTGTACGTGTGTTTGTATATGTCTGGCTCTGCCTGTCGTGGTAGTGTTCATGCAAATGTCTTTGTGTAGTTTCAGAAAACAAACTGAATTGATTTACGCACAGCACTTAGACATAAAGGAAGCCAAAGCAGTGATGTTTGAGAACAGTGCACGGGAGCTAAAATAATCAAGAAGAACATTACTGAAATTTAACTGCACTTTGTTGGATGGACTTTTAAGACTGGTTCCAACTGTAGGTCAACAGAGAGCCTTTTACAATGTTCAACTTTACAGCAGAACCTGAAAAGGTTTCAGTCTCTTTGGCTTATTTTCTGGTCAGTGCTATCTGAAATTTCAATCACTCGTCTGTTTAAACTGTTTTGAAACTTTTATTTAAAAGTTCAGAGTCTGGTAGAGCAAAGACCTATTGAAGGCCTTAAATAAAAGTTTCCTGTTACAGACCCATTTCTGTCAAAGTCCGTTTCTAGAGCTGGAGCGTCTTCACATCTTTAACTCTGCCATGGTGTATTTTCTCTGCCGCTCCACCACTACCACCAATCATAAACACACACACATAAAACTTACCCATCTTCATACAAACCCACTTAAACCATAATAATATACTCTGGCAGCCGTTTTTTTTAAATGAAAAAGCAAAGACATGGCTAAATGACAAATGTCCCTTGTTCCAGTCAGGATTTATGATGCTGTAAAGGAGAGACTCATTGGGTTTCAATATTACAAACACACACACACACACACACACACACACACACACACACACACACACACACACACACACACACACACACACAC
>JAOWBL010000019.1:13071686-13089825 GCA_028564865.1 Zenarchopterus dispar | reverse complement strand
CATCCATCCATCCATCCATCCATCCATCCATCCATCCATCCATCCATCCATCCATCCATCCATCCATCCATTCATCCTCTGCACTCCCATAATCCTATCCAGGATAATGGGGGTCTGCTGGAGCCTATTCCAGCTCATTAAGGCGAGAGGCAAGGGTACACCTGGACAGGTCGCCAGTCCATCACAGGGCCATATATAGAGAACATATAGAAAGGCAACCATACACACTCACATTAACAATGACTTTAATTTAATTTTATTTATTTATTTATTACTAAAACATGTTGTAGACGTTACATCGAGACATCTGGAATCAAGAAAATCTGGAAAAAGTTGTAGCATTTTCCACTGAAACAGATCACAGAAAATGTCATGAGGAAACCTTTAGTCTGCACAGGACTTGTTTTTTTAGAACAGTTATGGAAAAGTACGCCATTTCAGTTCATTACTTAACTTTTATTAATCACCTAGAAATGTTAGAGTAATTTGTACAAGCTACTTAAAACTCTTTAATCTTACGTATGTAAAAAGTAAACTCCCAAATATTGCCAACAATATTCAAAGCACTCACTTGATTCTTATTGGAAGTAAATGACATTGTAGACTGCTGATTTAAGCTGGTTTTCAAACAATTTAATGTAAATTTTGACCATTACTGTACAGCATGAACTACATGGTGCAGAAACACAATTCACACAACAGTTTATTTGAAGTTTTCTCTTTTTTTGCTTCAATACACTTTTTGTCCTACCACATTACATTTAGTTGAGGCTGCAAAAGAAAACCATGAATTAAACTGGTTAATTGGGCGTTACTTGTGAATTAAGAATGTGTCTTCCCTTAAAACCATGCACCTAAAAGTTTAATGATAATAAAAGTATGAAATGGCTGTAACTGAAGCAAATTAAAAATAATAAACTGTAAAGGTTAAACCAACTCTTGTTCTCATCAGCTGTAATTATTTGGTCTGCTAAAGGAACTTCTCATTTTCTGTTTTTCTTTGCTTAGTTACCAAGCCCTTTGCTGATTTGAGACGATAACCGATTCGAAGGACTGGATGGAGTGCTCGCTGTCGCTTACACAGCATGACCTAACTTGATCACCTCGCTGTCCATAACATCAGATTGAATGGTGACACCAGAGACCTCCGCAGGTCACAGGAGAGTTTCCTTGTGTGTATTTGTGTATGAGGCAAAGACCTAGTAACACTAATACGAGCAACCTGTTATGGAGACGCAAATAACAGCAAATTAATTAATCAAATTTCTGTGAGTGCGCTGGTAGGCCAGGTCGGGTGAGGCCAGTGGTGGTGCTGAGAGAGCAGTTTGTTCGAATGTTATATTTTACATGCTAGCTGCTAATAGTTTGGTTTTTTAAACATGTTTTTTCCCATATGATTCTCCTGCTTTTTTTAAAAAATTATTTATTTTTTTATTTTTTTTGTGCTGGATGTTTCCTCTCAGCATCTCAAGCCTCTGGTATTGTCATGGGGATTTGCTAGTAAACATGCTGGCTGTCCTGTTGCCCTGGCGACCAAGCAACAAATATTTGGAGCTATGTGGCACCTTCCACCAACATTCCAAGATCTGCTGTTTTGGAAAGTTCTCCTGTCAGTCTTCTCTCTTTCCTCCCTCTCCATCCAAGATTCAGCTTGCCCTTTCGATTTCCCCCCTGCAACCCTTCACTGCCTCCCAATAGGCAAATAGATCATCCCCACTGATAAAATGAACTTAATAGCAGTAGCTGGGTGCTAGTGCTTCTGCCCAACAGCAGGACTGCACAGCTGCAGTAGTGTGCTGTATAACTATGCTTAAAGGGCCAACACAGGAGAAGAGTAACAGCAACATGGCAAGCTCTGGTCACTGAATATCAATGATGCGACTGGTGCTAATGACAGATGAGAAAGCCATTAGCAGCATTAAGCATTACAGGCAACTGAGATGAACTGACATCAATCTTTTAGGAAAACAGCTGACTATCTCTGGTAGCTAAGGATAAAGCTGACTGACATATGATGGCAACACATTTGAGATACTAGCCAATATTTAAGATGTTTACAGAGGCAACCAGAGTCTGGAATGTCCACAAGCAGCCAACATTAAGGAAGTGATGAACCTTTAGGTGGTTGTTTCAGCCAGTTCTCAGATGTATAATCCACGAATAACAGTAATATTACAATTATACAAACTGGAGATGCAAAATCAACCATTTTCTTAACCTGGGGAAAGTTAAATGTGCAGTATAAAGTTGTGAAATACAACACCTGTACATGGAGTCAGTATCTTTACTCAATTACTGTGCTCAGCTACCCTTTAGCAATAATTAGACAATGATTCACGTTCTTCGAATTACAAAGAATAATCCAATAAACAACGAGACAATACAAACCACACGAAAGCAGAACTCGTGTCAAGCCGTCGCGTTGCTGTTGGCTGCACTCTTGTAAATGTGAGAAAGTAGAATGCGCAGTTTCAGAGCTGGAAGGTGACAGATAAGAACTTCCCCTAGCTGCTGCTTCGATTTCACTTCGAGTTTTCTTTCCTGTTTGTTTTGTGTAAATATCAATCAGTGATCAGTGGATCTTTAGTTAATCGTTAATTTATTCGGTCACGGTATCGCAGGGCATTTAATTGTTTGAGCGTGAAATGTGAAAGTTTTGTCAAGTGGTATCTCAGAGCATGCCTGCTGGCTTTAATATTTGTACGCTTGCACACAGTGTGTGCAGAAACACAAGGTAAGATCAGTTTGAGAAGTATCACTTGCGTGCAGGAGCTTGTAGTGGTTGTAACGTACAGCTCTGGTGCACGCTAAAGGAAGCCAGGAGCAAGGGATCCTGGGAGGCATCCAGCTAGCTCAGCTTGTTCAATTTGTACAATTCATCATAAGGTTTTATCCCATGACATCACAAGTGTAAAGCAGAGACACTTTGCTTGAATCTGCACACAATTTGTTGTTCCTGTTTCAGCTCCACTTGCTGCATGAGAACCATGGTCCAAAAAGTAGGGACTGCTTTTTGAAATTTTGGCATCATATACCTGCTCAGACTGTAGAAACACTAAAGTCAGTGTTGGTATACAACATTAGTTTTTCTGTTTTGTTTGAGGTTAAAGGAGGTAATAGTCTGAGTCTCTGAAGAAGTGGTATATACATAATCACACAGTGAAAGCAAGAGGGGGAGCTGTGAGGAGATTCATTTCTTACCAAGTTTTTGGACCAAATAGCGATTTTGCTGCGTATAAAACTGTATGTGTGTGTTTGTAACTTCCACTATTCAGGCCGATCATTAATCTGTTTACTACCAAGAACTCTGGCCAGGAGAAAATCTTCCCCAATCACTTGTCTTTAGCACGTATGCATGTTTGGGTTTCTTTGTGCATTTTAGTATGTGCAGCTATGTGTGCAGTCAGACTGGTTTTTCAAAGAGAAACAGAGTAAAGTTTCAGTCGAAACTGACTCTGTTGTACATGTACGCACATTCTGTCCATGTTTCACGTGCAAACACACATGAGTGGTTGAGTGAGCAGTTGGATTCCTGCCTGGACTCCCTCTATCTCAGGCGGGTTAAGGGCCATGGTTGTTATCGCTTTTCTGCAAGCGTGCATGCACATGCATGTGTGTGGTAACCATGTGACTGTATGTGTGTGTGAGTGTGTGCATGTTTGAGAAAACACAGGCTGATTCATGGGAATGCTCAAACTCTGTGTTTTGGTTCTGTCAGGCAGACCATTACTATGGCGTCGAAGGTCAGGTGGTCTGCCAGAATGCCCCGATATGCTGTGTTTGAATTAGGTGCCCTGGTTTGATGAATAACTTTGCTTGGAAGCTGATGTACACTTCCTTGGTTCCATGTGGCTTTTGTTATATTCTCAAGACAAATTTTCACAGAGACTGACCACCCTGGAGGTCCGCTTTTTACAATTTGTGTATGTTTGAACCAAACTGTTCTCTTATAAGCAGCTGCTCGAACCCGGTCACCCCACCCTATTCCTCTTTTCATCTTATCAAAACCACTGGTTTGTCATAAGCCTCCTTCCTTCTCATAAACAAACAAACAAACAAACACACAAACAAAAACTGTCTGTAATAGACACACAGTCAAATCTGGCTCTACAGAAACATTTACTGACTATAATGTCACACATGGATGTACTGAAACTGACAGCCGCAGCTTTGTGGATAAAAAGAGGTGAAAATGATCAGTTTTATCTGTCCGAAAACTGGCTGCAGTCCAGTGTCAGCAGGGACATTGCCAAGTATAAAAATAATATGCCAGCCCAATTACTTCAGATAGTTCTGCTAATGAGAACTTGCGCTCCAACACAATCTGTAGGATGTAGTGTATATTCACATATACTACATCTATTCTTGCTGTTTTAGCCTACAGCCTTGTCCCATAGGAGGTGGGGGTAGTCAGTGGACGTAACTCTAGCTCTGCGACTGTGTAGCCCTTAGAGGACTGGGAGTGAACAGTCTACCATTGGCAAAGGATTTAATGGTTTGTTTTAGTGGCTGTACCCTCATTTAAAAAAATAAAAACTGGATGTACTGTACATGGTAATTGGTGGAAAAAGTGCTGAGATACACCAGCTGGAGCTGCATCTAAAATGGTTGATGGAGCATTGAACAGTATGTAAGCATGCAAGGCTTCTGTTCAGGAGATGGGGGATTCATTTCTTTCATCTATATTCTTAGTTCATCAAAATTAGAGTTACTGTTCAGTTTTCAAAATCCATTGCAATCTATTTAAACCTGCAAAAACTAAGTGAGGCTTTCCTGTTAGCGTTACTGTCTGAGAAATGTAGTTTTTTATTGATGGGCAGACATTTACTGTAGTGAGCAATAAAAGAAAGTCATGATAATTTCATATTTTTCTTAAGCATAAACTGTTTAGATGCCTAACCCTAACCAAGAGTAAAAGAAATTACATTTTTAACATCTTTAATCATCCAAATGCAAATTTGCAATTGAAATTGATGCAAAATCATAAGATCCTGTTTTGGAAAGCAATGTAAGTTACCACAAGAAAGTGAAGGAAAAACACTTGCTTTACTGCCAAATTTCTATCACTTCTTGGGACGACTGTATTGCAGGATCTCAAGCAACATCTACATGAGTTCATATTCAGTCTAAAATACCATTTTAAGGCATTAATGATTGAAATCCACATGCAAGTTTCAGCTCTGTGCTAGTAAAGATCTCCATCCAAATTACTATTGTAAAGCCTCGATCACAAAGATTCCTACCAATGATGGATTTATACGAATCTCCCAGTTCGTACCAAATCTGGAGTTTGTAGACATTCGTGGATAGGGGTACCATTCTCTACAGCCTGTGTATGAACTCGGTACGGCTGCCGTTCAATTTGAAAGAGCAATTTGATGCATGCTTGAGGAAATGAGCTGATTTTCTGCTGCCCGCTGGTCGTAGAGTTTATGTGACTTCTGTAAGAGTGCCAAAGGTATACTTGTGACCATCTCACAAAAATTGTTGTTGGAAGGTGGTTGTTGGGGACCCCTATGCACAACTCATGGCAATCTCAACTCGTTGGTCAGAAGATCCTGCAGCTTTTGGCACATTTTATTGGGCTATATAAATGGCAGCTGTCCAGTATCTCCAAACGTCTGTGTATTGATCATTTCATATGCTGGAATATTGGTGGAAATCATGGCGAGAAGGCTGCAGCTGCAGGAAGAAGAAAAAGGTGTAGCGGTTGTAGCTGCTGCTTTGATTTTTTTTTGTTGTTGTTGTTGTTGTTGTTGCTTTAAGACGGAGAACAGAAGATGGGACGCCCCCATCAGGAGGTGGAAGGAAATGATCCAAAAGTCATTCATGGAGTTTGCAGCTGATGGTATGGGTCATTGTAACTGAGGCTTAATGAAAACTCTGATTAAAATGGCCTTTGGTACAGCCCATAATACTAAACAGTATTTCTCTAATACTATACACTGAATCCCAATTTAAAAAGCAACTTAAACACTAAATGATAATATTTGTGCTGGCCACCACTGACTGGTATCAATGACTGGTATTTCTTGTCAGTGATTATGAATCATAAAATTCACAGTAAACTGATGCCAATGACCACATCAGTGAACACACCAAGATGTTTACAGTCAAAACTATTACTAACGTTAATACAAAAAATCCTGACACAAAAAGGGCTCATATTTCTACTAAAGAGGGTACTATAAATACATTTCAGTCATATGGAGAAACTAAAGATGAAAGCTCTCTTTGCACGCAAACCTCCAGGTATTATTCAGCCAGACTGAACCTGTATCGTACCTGTTTCTCGAGAAGATGTCATCGTGCATTTTAGCAGGATGTTTTAAAAATAAATGTCCAGAGGCTTCCCTTCTCTCTTTGTTTTCTTTTGCTCATATTTTTTTTTTTTGAATCCAGGTCAGCAACCATGTAAATCGTGGGCATCAGATGCCTCTGTAGTATTTCCCAACCTCAGTAGTCAGAGTGGTTTCAGCATGCTGACGTTATAATGGCACATTTCTTTAGCTTAGTTTTTGATGCTACTTTGAAAGTCTTATTGTAGTTATTTTTTCCATTTCAAAGCTCGTGAAGTTTATGTGAAAAAAAGACTTTCTCATGTTTTTAAATGTTCTGTTTACAACAGTAACTCAGTTAACCAAAAACTTGACATTATGAGGAAAAAAAAAAACTTCTTTAGTTTCAGAGCTAGATGACTTCTTAGAGAGCTACAGGTGTTAGATTCATATTTACACTCTTGACACTATGTTGTTTATTCTCATCTGACTCACAGAGTGGAGTATTGAAGTTTTTAAAAGTGCTTTCTTAGTGTTTATGATCAGTTTTTTTTTGTTTGTTTTATATTTTATGGACACTAATTGTTCCCAAAAGCTTCGCAATAAGCCTACGGATGATGTCATGAAAAGTCAGATGTCAGAGGCTGCGAGTGTATGTTCTGAATGCCAAATTTCATTTTCTTTTCTTTTTTTTTAAACTTCTCAGCTCTTATTTGTGAACGCATTTAAGCACATAGCGGTGAGTAAAATACACCCGATTGACAAAATTTACTTTAATTGCAAACTTGTGACTTTTCTGTCAAGCCTCAGTTTTAAATGGTATTTCCAGACTGATGTGCATTCAAATGGGCAGCGGGGGAAGTCATTTAGATGTAATTGCAACAAATGAGTGGGCTAACTGGCAGCTATTACCCATTGTGCATGTATGTGTGTCAAAGTGCTCGAGTCTTTGACAGTCGTCCTCAGACACCAGTGATAACACAGCTGTGTCTTATTCCCCTCGGCCTGTGAGTGATTAGCCTGGATCTCAATAACCCTCTTTTCTACTACAGCATTTTCACTATATTTGTGTTTCGCTTGATATTGAGCTGTAATTCTGCTGATGTCCTTCAAATGTGCTTTATCTGTCTTGCATGTGGGACGGAGAAATGGAGAGACAGATGGAGGTGGAGAGTGTGGACAGACGTCACTGTCAGTCGATGTAGGAGCGCTCACCACTCACACACTTTCATTCAGCTCATCACAAACGCCCCGCTGTCTTTCTCCGTCTGGGCGCCATGCCGGGTAGCAGTGGGCGCGTGACGTGATAGGAGAGTGGGATTCCACTGTTTGCCTTTTTGACGTGCGTCCGCCCTCAGCCGTGATTGTGCGCCTTTGTGTGTTGGTGTTGTTGTGTCAGGGGACAAGCTTGTGTGTGTGTGTGTGTGTGGTTTCTGCTGAGCGGAGAAGTGAAACCAGCGTTGCCTCAGAGACGGCACCATACTTTTCTCTCAAGCAGAATGCGAAATTCACTGATCGAAAGCGTTTCATGTCACGTAAAGGCGCCTCAGAGGCCTGCTGTTTCTGAGCGTCCTGCATTCTCGAGCAACAGTTGAAAAAAAAAAAAAAAAAAAGAGGACTGGCTCAAATTAGATTGACGGATTATATACTGGCAGTAACAACTGGATGTTGCACATGAAGAACATAAAACATGCGAGGAATGCGCTGCTCCCCAGGAGGCTAACCTGTTTGAACAATAAACCAATCACAATGGCATCTCACAGCTGCACGACAGTTTTAGGCACATCCATGCCAACATATTTGTGTTTTTCAGCTTTGACAGTGTCATGGTGGACATGTGCTGGAGGTGATTGATGCTATCTTTTCCGTACCGCAGGGACAGGTCCCAGTGCAGCGTATTTCTGAGTTTCAGGAGCCACAGGAAGAACTTGCGGTGAAACTACTCAGGCTGCTTCCTTTCTGTGCACAGCCTCTGAAACAGCAGAGCAGGGCCAGTATCTCCTCCCTTACCCCGAGGAGGGGTTTTAATATAGAGCTGCTCTACAGCTTGGGAACGTATCGAGCAAATAGTTTGACGAGCTGTTGACAGATTTATTAGTGACTTTGTTTGTCATAGCGTTGCAAAAGCTGCTCAGGTGTTACATTAACAAATATTAAAAACATGTGGCTGTTTTTGTTTGATTCCCAACGTGCATGCTTTATTTTTATTAGTGTAATGTGAAAAAAAAAAAAAAGTTCAGGTAAGGTGCTAATGCAGACGCTCGAGTAAAATGCTTGTGCACCTGGAAGCCGTGCTTACTTCCACCTCCACTACAAATACGAGATCTGTTTTGTGTGTCAGTCGTGAGCAACTTCCTGAGGTTTTCTTCTCGTCTGAGAAGTCAGAGGTTATCTGCGAATCCAGCACCATTAAACTCACACAAGTCCACACAGCTGTTTCCTCTTGTGATTATGGATCGGACTGAATCGCACACACATTTGTAGACGTGTGGCGGGATTTCAGGAAGGCAGCAAAAAGCAAAATTCTGCTGGGAAAAAAATAGCTGCTTTTCTGCAAAACGGTTTTGACCTCTTTGGCTGGAAGGATGCTTTTTGTGTGTGATGTTTTCCCTTGCTTCTCTTTTTCACCTCAGTGTGACTTTGTGTGACTTTAAAAAGGGGCGCGGTTGCGGTCTGAGTCCTAGGACAGGAACTATCTACTCCTAATGTGTGTGTTTACATCCGTGTGTCTGATTGTGTGTTTTCTTGAACATCTGCTCCTCGTTGGCTTTGTTTTCCCTTCCCTTCATGGCCCACCCTCGCTCTGGGTTTTGGACTTCCAGCTCTTGTGTGGTTCTTCTCAAGAAAAAAAATAATAATAAAGAGAAAACCAGGATGAGTTAAGGAAGAAGTGTAAAGACAAACATTTCAGCAGGAATTTTAGGTAAAGTGTAGATGTTTCCATCTGATCTTCACACTTTTTCCTCCTCTTCACAAGCTGATTTCTCCCACTCTCTTTTATTCCCTTGTGCTTCTCCTTTGGCTGTGCTCGCAGTGTCCACCTTCCCCACAGCAGCAGATGTTTGGTCTGTGTCCAGATGTTTTACATTTATCACTCTCCAGTCACCTCTTTAACAAACCCTCGTACAGTAAACATTTGGAGGGGCGTCTTCTCTCCTCTGCTGCCACATGAGCAGACGAGGGGAAAGAAATGCTGATATTGTTCAAAGAGTAGGAGGGACACAGAGGAGTATGGCGGAGAGATTCAGCACCACCTGCACATTCACTCGCTTGATGCTGTTGCAAGGCGATATTTTCCTATGTTTATGAGCCACACACACATGCGTAATGCCATAGTTCACATGCTGGAACATGCACACGCATAAACATGCAAATTAGGTTTGCACCCAGTTCATGGTTTCTGTACTAGTTTGATTGTGAGATTTCTTTTAATGCCTCACAGTGTTGACTTAACAAAAGAAACATTTTGCCACTCGCGTGCAGCCAGTTTTCAGCTCAGAGAGGAAGTCGTCAGATCTGCTTTTACGCTCACTACAGAAATCCCTCTGTTCACTCACGGCCGAGCCATTTGACTCGCCCTGTCGTATCATATCTCTACAGAAACCGATCTTCTACTTCACATTTGACGCGAATCAGAATCGTGTCCCTGGTGAACCGTCACACGCAGCCACTAAAGGAAACATCGCCTCATTAATATCGTGTCAGTCAGCAGTGAGACAACAACAACAAGGCCATAAATAACTCTTTTTTTGTGCTTCACCTGGATGGTCTTGGCATGGGGTTTCGATGGGACGAGCAGAGCGCCAAAAGTACATACCGTCACAGAGGCTTTCAGGCAGGCACTTTTGCAAGCTCATACAAACTTTTTTTACACAGTGCTCAAATATGTTTACACGTGCTGTTTTTGCAAACATTGCTAGAAGTGTAACTGCAGTAGTCTGAAGATTTGTTGGTCAACCACTAAAACATGAAACCTTTCAACATTAACTGAATGAACTGCTATAAAATGTTTGTGCATGCTGTTTTGGTCCTTTGAGATAGAATCCTATTCATTATAGAGATCCTCAGTCTTTAAAGGTAGGAGTGATTGCTTCCAGTTGTTTAAACTCTCTTTATTGTTTTCTAACAATAGTTGGTTTAATGGTTTGAGCAGTGACTCCATGCTGGATGCTCCCTTTTGAAAAGCCTGTTGTGAAACTTTAAGAGCAGTATGTAAATGAATGCCTTTAACGCTCGAGGACTTGAAGCAAAAGTGTGAAGAGTGAGCCAAAATTCCTCCACATCGATATGAGAGACTGATAATATCACACAGAAAACAATTTCCTTAATTTATTGCTGCTTAAGCTGGATCTACAAGCTATTGAATCATGGATTCTACTTAGTTTTTCTCACATTGCTTTATTGTGGCTTAGTTTTTCTTCAACGTGTAGTGATGTAATGGCACAGAGTAATTCATCATGTGCTGACCTTTTTTTCTTAAATAGTGCCCTGATGGTAAAACCTTAGAACAGGAACAGGGTGTTCTTCTTTTTTTCTTTTCTTTTTATTTATTTTTCCACATGACTGTTCCTTCAGGCTTAAGCATGACAGTTTATTTATTTATAAGTATGCAAATGTTATGTCGGAGCAACAGTCGCTCTGGACTGTATGAGCTCTCCTGCAAAACTTAAATGGAGCTTTTTTAATGTCATGAACTCCCCAAAAGAAAATGACAACATCAATCATTTTTACAATGGCCTTAAAACAGAATGCTTGACAGAGTTTGAGTGAGGAGGAGGCAGAAATTTACACGAGTCTACAAAACACCAGGCTTTAAAGTGGATATGACAGGTTCTTCTGTGTTGCAACAAGGGCTTCCTATCTTGGATGTCATTATAACTTTAATTAAAAAAACGTACAAGGTGTTGATGTATTGTTATCTGGACTTCATCTAGCTAGTTCGTAATATGAGGATGGCCTTGAATTGTCAAATGTTACCACAGAGAAAGGGATTGTAAGTGATTTTTCAAAGTGTCACTAAAATTTATCTGGGATAAAACTGCTTCCTTTCAACCATGTCATGTGACAAAATGGTTTCTCTCTTCTCGCATTAAGTCCGATATAAACCAGATGCATGTCCAAAACTTCTTTAATTTAAGCAAGTTCATTTATGTTTCTATTTCTGTTTCTGCAATCACTCTAGTCATTATTTTGACTGGGAAAAGACAGACATATGTTATAAACTGCAGCTGTCCAGGGGGGTGTCATCGTCATCGTCACCCCTATGTATACTGTGCATGTCATTGTCACCAGTGGTGCTTTGCCCGGGATGTGAAATGAGGTGCTTTGGGGTGAGTTGAGTTGAGTTTGCAACATCCTTATGTTTTGCATCATGTGATACTATCAAAAACAGTAATATTGCACAACTATGAAAGCTCAAAAGAAGTGAAACAGAGATAGGAACTATGAGAGGAGAGGTAGTCCCGATAATTGGCATCATGGTGTGATGTCCTCAAGTTGAGGGGTCCCACTTTTGTGCCAGTGTCTGGGCTTGAGGTGAAGTTCAGTGACATTAAATTCAGCACTGTTACTCACAGGACTTCTTTTTTACTTTCTATGACTTTGCCACTTTCATTTCATGGAGGATCCCTCTTTGGTGAGGTATCCAAGGCAACACCTCCTCTTGTTGCACCTGTTAAATCTGAGTCTTTGTCAAGTCCCTTCCCATAAATCATTTGACATGTAGACGTGAAAAAGGCCTTTTCATTGCAGTTTTGAGAAAAATTCCTTTTTTTGAGCAGTCAGAAAAACCACTTCACGAGATTAACTTGTACACTTTGTGCGGTTTCTTTTCCCCTTTTTGCTCTCAGCTCTTGTCCTTTTTCGGGGCCCCACATCACTTATCCAGGTGATGACATTCGTCTCACGTTGACGCTGCTGCGTGTGAGGTCCAGGTGCTTAATTCTTCACTTGTATCCTGTTAGCCTCTGTGAGTCCTCTGACACACCAGGCTGAGGATTTGGAGTTGGCAAGTGAAGCCATCAGATGGACAGCTGCTGCTCCCTCCAACACACAGGCTTTGTTCTGAACAGATACAAACCTAAACTTAACTCATACAAATGAAACCCTAACCCTGCTTTGTCACATTTTTGCCTCCATAAATACAGGATGCAGGAAGCAGTGATAGTAAAAGAATGAGAGACAATAAGGGCATACCAGTTTACCAGCAAGAGGTACTGTAAGTTGCTTCATATTTGTCTCAAAGTGACTATTTATATCCACTCTGCATACTTTTGGGCAGCATTAACCTAGTTACTGACTTATTCTGACTTATTCAAACAAAGACAATATTCAGGTCATGGTTGAGAGAAAGAAAGAGCAGATTTTGACTAATATTACGCTATTTAATCCCTGTACTTACAATCTTTTTTTCCCCGCATGTAATCCAACATCAAACACAAATTTGACAGTGTCATGACATTAAATACCCTTACAAGTGTTTCCCTTTGGATTTTTTTTTTTTAAACTTACAATGCAGCTTATTTGTAAGTGTTATATGTACTAGACACTGGCAAATGTGGGTGGATACACTAGTACAACAGGATGAAGTGGAAAAAAAGGCTCAGGACTTTATTTTAATGACTGAAGCTGGTCTCAGACTACGAGGTTTTCAGAGTCACTGGTCTGTTCAGACTACAGGACTTGCTGCTTTGTTGTAAGCAATCTAAGACTACGTTTACACTGCAGGACTTAATGCTCAACTCTGATTTTTTTTTTTTTTTTGCCAGGACCTGATTTTTAATTTTTTTTTCTTGTGATTGTCCACATTAGTATTTTAAATGTGTCTTATATAAAACTTCATTGTGAACACTGGTCTCTTTTGAAGTGACCTGCATTCGCAGGAAGACAAAGTGACATCAAGCGCAGCAAGTCAGGTGGGAGGATAAAAACAAAGATGCATGAGCAGGGAGCCTGTATAATTTATTTTTTGAAGTTTTCATTTAGTGGGAGTGGAAAAAATTTTATAAACTAATTATAATAAGGTTCATGACCCTCTACAAGATTAAACAGGTATAGAAAATTAATGGATTATAACGAGAAGAAACCTGAGGAAAAGGGGAACAAAATGTGTAACACTGGCTCTGTGTGGAGCGATGGCTTCAAAATCTGACATGACGGCTTAGCTGAAACAGATTTTGTTCAAAGAAATCCTGCCAGTGCAGGATTGTGCCATTATTTACATAACAGCAACATCAAAGATGGATGAGATGCGACCTGACAGTTCAGACTGAAGTCACATTGGAAAACAACAGATACACATCTGATGTAGCGGCACTTATGAAAGGGACCCGGGTCTGATGTGACAAAAATCGGACTTTGTGTCATGGGAGTTGTTTGGACAGCCAAAAGAAAATCAGATATGGGCAGAAAAGTTGGGTTAGGGTGATTTTTGCATGGAGGGTGAAAGTAGCCCAACAGTCATTACGCGATTGGTCTCACACACAGGATCTACCGTGTACTACTCAGTTGTCTCAGTTGGTCTCTGAAACCACATTTAATCAACAAAAAATGAATGGAAAGTGAAGCAGAGTAGCATGTATTATCTGAGTTGAAGGTGAGTAAAAAAAAATCTTTGGTAAAGAAAAAGTAGCTCCTTGCTGTATTGTGGTGTGCTGTGCTGATTTGCTCATTTCCCTTTCGGGCTTCCCTTCCTCATGGTGACCTCACCTGATGTACTGCTCTCTCATTGGTTGTAGCTCATGCAGAGATTCCTCTGACGTCTCCAGGTATTTGGCTTGTCAGTAATCTCCAACAGCTCCGTGACAGGTCAGTGAGCCAGTGCCAACTTCTGAACGCCGACCTCCTGTCCATGACTTCCCACTGCTACATAGCGAGCTCTGTGACTGGCTAATCAGACCCAAAATCATCTCGCGTGAAAGAGCCTTAACATGTTTACATGTACAACATTTTCTTAAATAATGCAAGTATAATGGTAATAATCTAAATGTCTGAATAAGATCATTGTTTACTTCTAATAGATGGATTAAAGCTGTTGTTCATTTTCTTATTCAGAGGATTATCTTAATCAGGTTATTGTCCACTAGGGTTAGGATTAAAACAAAGTTGAAAAATAAGCATCTATTTGCTCTTTGACTGGAAATGGTTAGCAATGACTTTCTTCCTCACACAATCCAGTAATGCCAGGAGCACGTTCACAGCTTCCTCGAACTGAAAGGAGATAGCCAGAGATTTAACATAAAAGCTTATTGGAAACAGTGAAACCAGCATGGTGAGTTCATTTACGGTTGATAAAGAATCACTGGGAGTAAACAAGAATTTGTGTCATGCATCTGCATTGACAGATAACAGAGATATTACACACACGCACACACACGCACACACACACACACACACACACACACAGCCCATAAAGTACTGACTCATGAGTATTCAAGATTCAGCCTTTGTTTTCCCAGCTGCCTCTCAGCTTGATTCCCATCAATCACACACACAAACAAACATTCATGAATGCATTTCTCAATCAACACTTTACTATTACCCAGTATTATTTTTCAGCTAAAGAATTTAAATGCACTTCTTTTCAGTGTTTATGCGTGTGTTTGCTTGTCTTTGATCAAATGTGATTAAAAACACGGATTCGGTGGTAATTACTTATAGTACAAGTCCCTTCCCATAAATCTTCCACTTAGCTTATCATTTCAAACAGCTCGAGTGAAAGGAGATTGAGGGATAAAATTAAGAGAGATAAAAAGTCAAGAGGGTTCGGAAAAGAGAGAGGGGAGGTGAGTGCCTGATGGATAGATAAGAGGAAAAGAGACAAATTATGACGGAGCAGTTTGGCTCACATTTATTTTTTAGAGATCATCAGATTTCAAGAAAATGTTATCCCTTGCATAACAGGCGAAATTACCTGACGGTACTTGAAATCAAATTTGTCATGATTCAATAGAAGCTTCATTTGGATATCACAAAAAAAAAAAAAAAAAAAGTCAAAATGCCAGCAACTGTATCAAAGTGCATCTCTAATCTGCATCCAACTGTTGGTGTGAGTGGGCTTGAAAGCAGAAGGAAAGCGAAGGGTAGGAAGAAAAGAGAGACAAGATGGATGTGTGTGTGTGTGTGTTTCAGATCAGGGGAGGAGGAGGAGATGTAGAGAAGGTGGAGTGAAAGGAGGGGAAATCCCTCAGGGAGGTTCATCTATCCACATATGTAATGAAAAGATAGTCATCCGTGTACCCGACTAATGTAGTGTATCGATGAACAGCTAACAGCCTCGCTCTCTCTCTCTGTCTAATCACTCATGTTTGCTGGGAGGCCACAGGCTTCATCGAGGTCTCCCTGCCTGGAGGCAAGCCAGAGCCTTTCAACTCGGTGACTTGTAGACCGCCCTACCCCACGCTGGTATGCACTCTATCTCGCTCTATCCCGGGCTCTACAGCTGGGGTCAAGGGTCAGGAGCTGGCAGGTGATTGGATGTTGTTGTGGTAAGGGAATACTGGGCCGCTAAGTGCTGCAAAAACACCAACTGTCTGTGATATTGCTGCCCACAGGCCTTTAACTCACCACTGCTGTGTGTGTGAGAGAGAAAGAGAAGGAGAGACCATGTGGAGGTCAAGAAAGGACACAGAGCAGATTTTTCTCTTGAACGAGACTTTCTGAATACACACACCACCTGGAAATTAACCGAATCCATGTGTCCGTGTGTGCATGGATGTGTGTGTGTGTCCGCGTGTGCACGGGAGACTTCAAAAGAACCACATGAGTAGACACTATTTTAAAAATATCTTCACATTTTTTTCTGCCATTAAAATAAATTACATTTGGACGTCCAAATAGACAGAGCACCCAAACAGACAGTTTGTCTGCTGGATCAGTTGAGCGAGAAAGTTGCAGACGGGCCTTAATGTTTTTTAAGACGCAGATTAACTTTGCAGTTACACGATATGGTGTTTGAGGCTTCATAACTTGAATAAATTCTTTTCTAGGTAGTTATGCTTTGATATAACTATTGCAGTGTTACAGGGGAGTCGTGAAACCCTGGTTATTTTCCTTACTGGAATTTGCCAACGTTCTCTAAACATAATCAGCTGTTGTGAAAGCTTAACACACATGTCATATTCCTGTTTTAAAACGAACAGCTATTAGGATACGCTGACTAAAAGGCACTGACTTGTGTTGCTCCAAAAGGTTTTGAAATGGGCTACAGGATGTAATTAAAGCAACTAAATAAGCTGTTAAACAGTCACACTGAAACTTGACTTTTAATAAACTTTTACTTGGCTTTGAGCTTTACTGAGCCAAAATGTAGAAGTGGTGTATGAAGAAGTAGACCTTGTTAGTCACTAACTTGTCGAGCTACATTTAGAGGTAGTAACCTGAAGTAAACATTTACTACATGAAATTATCAGCCTCTCACATTATTGTGGGAGAATTATGACCTACTCTACTTGACACTGAAGAGTGTTTCAGTTCATTCAGGTTTGTGGAAATGTTTTTCTGCACAGCTCTTTTAAGGTCTCTTCAGAATTTCAGCTGCATTTAGGCCTGAAGTATAACCAAGTCTTGGTTCATTTTATTTTTTTTTTTCCAGCCATTCTCTTTTTTTATTTCCTCGTGTTTTTTTGGGATTATCAGCCTGCAAAAAACAATTCCAACCAAGTTTTATGCCAAAATTATGAAACCTCCACCACCGTGCTTGACATCTGGTATCATGAGGTGTTTGTGATCATCTGTTGTGTTGGTTTTAGGAGAACATAACACTTTGGATCACGGATCATCTTCACCAATTTGCTTTCATCTTTTCAAAGGATATTGATCAGACCTGTTTGTCAGTGATAATTTTGCAAAGCTGCCCCATACTGAGATATTGTTTTTTCTTGAAGAAAAGAAGCTTTTTCCTTGCACACAAGATGCATTTGTTTTTGTTGTATATAATATAATATAATATAATAAAATATAGAATAGAAGAAAATATATTTCACATTATTCTGTGATAAACTGCAGAATGGGATGTGTTATGTATGGTTGGAGTCAAAATACAAAAATCTAAAATGACTAATATCTGTGTTTTGAAATTATCATCTGAACCTTTTCAATTATTCATGACTTCCTTTTATGGTAATGTTTTGCAGTTGCATTACATGTGTTATTTTTCTGTCCTTTTCACCTCCTGTTATTGTTATTTGCTGAATCTAACAAACCAATTTCCATTGTGGGCTCAATAAAGTATGTATCTATCTTTCCACCTAAGTACATCACAAATAGATGGAAAAGCCCGAGGCAGAAGAACACCCTTGCCTTCCTTCTCCACCGAAGTGATCGAGTTTTGAGGCGCTGAGGTTTGCTTGAGCATGTGTCAGCGTGTACATGAGGGAGGCAGCTCATGGATGGCACGTGACTTGACATTTGTTGAGCATGTAAGTAGGTTTTTGGATGTGAGTCAGTTTGGTGGACAGATGAAGGGACTCACATTCGATGGGTGTTTTAGTCGGGAGGCTGATGACTGGTGCTCATGGGGCTGTTCCCATTACTTGTCATCTGAAGGCTAAAGTGCTCTCTTGGCGGTTTTCTCCCTGCTTCGCTTTGAAAAGATTTCATTTTAACTGAAAAGCATATGTGAAACCCCATGCACATGTGACCCCACAAGTGCAGAAAACACACTCGCAAACACACACCACAGCTGTTGAATAATATTTTTTATGAGCACACAATGCTCTCTTGGCAGTGCCTTGGCTCTTCAAAGTTTAAGCACCCTATAGTTAATATTCTGGTATAATGCCAGATTCTGTCTCACACACACACACACACACACACACACACACACACACACACACACACACACACACACACACACACACACA
>JAOWBL010000019.1:13052879-13068468 GCA_028564865.1 Zenarchopterus dispar | reverse complement strand
ACACACACACACACACACACACACACACACACACACACACACACACACACACACACACACACACACACACCCATGCACAGCCCTTTAGAGCCTTTGCCAAATGTATCACAGCACTGAGGAACTGACTGCAGTCATTTCTCATGTAAGCTCACTATTTCTCTCATTTCTCCTCCACTTTCCTGCCTTACTCTTTCTCCTGTGTGTGCAATAAATAGTCACAAAACGAGGCTCAATAATAAGCTGGCATAGGTGCGAGAGGGCTATTGAGATGAGGAAATGCCCACAGGAATGAGACTGTACCGAGGGAGGGAGTGGAGAGTAAAACGGTTGAATAAAAGGTGAGTTGGAGGGACAGTGAAGAGGCCAAACAAACCCAGTGACCCCTCTCCCTGCCCTAGAGCTCTTCCCCTCTGATGCCGTCCTCTCTCCAAGTCTCGCCCTGCCCGTCCTTTCTGAGACTCGTCCAGCGTAGCTAGCATTGGTCCAGTCCAGCAAAGCGACATGAATCAGCCTCGTCTGAGACTTCGTCTACCTTTGCAGGTGGTAAAGCGTGGAACCTTTGTTGATCATGTGAAGCGCTTGGAAACTTTTGTAGTTTCATAATATTTCAACCCTCAACCTTCATCTCTTTTTTTTTCTCCTCCTGTGAAGCATTCAAATTCCTTCCCCATGTGCCCCAGCTGCTCTGACTTCATTGCTGCACTGCCATTGCTATCTTAATGCTATTTTCTTTCCTTTTTTTTCTTTGCTTTCTCTTTCTCCATCTTCACCCCTCACCCCCACGTCACCACAACCGCAGCCTCCCCGCCTCGCTCGCTCGCTCGCAGTATAGAATTGTAGGCTTAGAGACGAGTCTTTCCCTGAGATCTTTCACGATGCAAAGCAGATGTGACACACACACTCATACACACACACACACACACAACACGTGGACGAGCGGCCTGGAAGAGTTTTGGGCCAGAGGGTGGAGACAGAAGTAAGCAGAAACAGCCCTGTTTCTAGGATACAGCAAAATAAAACAGACGGAGCGGTTCAGGCTCTAAATGAAACAGGCACTTTGTTTCACACACACTGCTAACTGTCAAGACGAGAAAACAATGTTTTGAGAGACTCCTGGGAAAATGAACAGGTTAAAACTGTGAACTTTCACAAAAGTTGTTTCACATTTCTTTTTTTCACATTTGTTTTGTTCACAATCAAGTAGAAAGATGCAAACTGTTTGCTTTGGTAATCTGTTTCGGATTAAGTTAGGGTGTAGCACAAAGACATTTATTTCAGTACTTGTGCAGAAAGTTGAGGAGTCCAGGCTTGCTTGGTTATTCAGATGTCTCTCTGTCCCAACCCCAACCCTAACCATATCCTGCCTCATTTCTTTTAGCTTTTCGTGAGTTGCTTTTACAGCCGAAGCCTATTCTGTTTCCTTGAAACGTCCTAACCCTCATCAGACAGAAAGTCTGCAGAGATGTTTATTTCCCTGTTCTTCTGAACAGGTGCTATCTTCTTGGAAATCTCCTGGCGGCTGTTAGCACTCACACATGGACATACTCGTACATGCTAACACAAAGCCAAGGGGGATTCCTGGGACTAATGTTTAACAGGGAGAAACTGGACTGCACCATCAATTTTAGCTCTTTCTGCGGACACTATGGTTTACTCAAGATAGCCCGGCCAAGCCTCAGAGATAAGATGTCTCTCGGCCTGCCTGTGGGAAAGATGAAAGCATTCCCTTTAAAGCTGACTTTTCTTTCTGTTTCTTTTCTCCGTCTCTTGCTCTAAATGCTCAGTGTTTTTGTGAAAGAGTGAAACTGAGTGAGCCGCCTTTAGTCGTCTAGTTGTGTCTTTGAAGAAACATACTCGTTTGTACGGGTCAAAAAAAAAAGTCTTTGCAGCACATCCACGACGTAGATTGCTTTCGCAAAGTGTGTAACCACTTTACATGATTCCTAACGTGAAGTTATATCATCAGGGAGTTGTTGGTTTGGTTCCAAATGAACTCTTGGCTGTAACAAGCCCAAACACATAGCTGGAGTGATAAAGAACCTGTGTGACGAAGAAAAACACAAAATCCTGAACCAGATACCGCAAACATGTAAAGAGTAGGTCTTAAGGAGTAGGATTTTATTTTTCTAAATTTATCTTATAAAAAAAACTTAGAACTGTGTCTTTTTTTAAAATGTGTAGTCGGTTTTGGTCTATTGTATGCATCAAGTGCACATTTGTGGAAATCAACAGTCATCTGAAGATCTTTCCATAATTGTGTCCTTTAGGGGGTTAAATACATAAACTGTCATCCAGTGATGAAAAGCTGTGTATTTAGCCGCTGAAAGTAAAACATTTTCAGCCTAACTCGATGACAGCTTCACATTTCAGAGCTGGACATCATCATGTTTTCCGTGCTCACGTGTTTTGCGTGTATTTCCAGTGACATGTATGCAAGTCAATAATTTCTATACATCTTGCAGAACATATTGTGTCAGAGTTCAAGATGAACCTGAGCTGAATGACTTTTGCAGAGTTATCTCTTTAGCTGCACATACCCGTGACCAGAGAGAAACTGAAGAAGGAAGTGTCGTGGTTAATCTGCAAGTTGCCATGTCAGCCAACGTGCACGCACACAAACACGTGCACCTATGCAAGCAGGCTCATTACCGTACACCCGTACACAAACAGACCCACCACGATGAGCGCTGTGAGTAACTGTAGATTACAGAGCTGTCAAACTGGCTGCTGCAGGGAGGCAATTAGATCAGGGGATGTTTTGCTAATGGGCTGCTTGACCCCGGCCACACAGACACACACCCACGCTCACCAACACACCTTTACACGGGCAGACGCTGCATTTCTTCATGCCCCACCTCAGCCGTGGCCCAAGCAAAAGCCGATTTCTGTAAAAATGTAGAGATGACCTCGAGGCCCAGAGGTGTAGGCACACACAAGCACGCTTAGAGTAATTGTGCAGGATATGCAGGGGCATGCACCACGCTAAGCCCTGACATACAGGTATGAAAAAGATTCCACTGGAAAACCGCTGGCACACAGTACTTCACCCTTTCCCAGGATCTCCCAGCTATTAATATACACTCTGTGTGTGTGTGTGTGTGTGTGTGTGTGTGTGTGTGTGTGTAAGGCTGTCTGTAAAAGAATATATGTGTGTGTGTGTTCGAACAAATGGGTGGGTTTCTGTGCACACATTTTAGACAGACAGAGGACTCATTGTGATATGGTTGTGTCCCTCAAGGCACTGGAATCTGGCACATTGTCTTTGTCGGAAACTCAAACCATTTACAACTCTCGACTTGTTTTGATCCTTTCAGAAGATTCCATTTCCCGCGGTCATTTGGGGAGCGACTGCAGAGAAGCCTCTGGAAGGAAAACCCTCATTATGGCTTCAGTGTGAGTGGGAAGAACTGACTCGAAGGTCAGTGTCAGTCTTACCACTGGAGTTTCCCTCCATCAAGCACAACTGAGCATGAAAAGATGCCTGTTAGCTAAGAAGAAAAGCCACTGTAGTGCTGGACTGGCAAACGTGATCCTTTCAGATCAGCACAAAATGTTTTGTTGACTGGAATTATGTGCTTATTAGCCACTGTGTTTATTCATTTGTTTATCATTTAAAGCAAACTGTTAAAAAACAATTCACTACCTTTCTGGGGGCTTTTTTGAAAACTTACTTTCCTTTTCATGCTTTTAAAAAAAAAAAAAAAAATCCTGGGTTTTCTCTGCCGAGCAGTTCATCTTAATCTTTCCCCTGTCATGCATGCAGAATTGAGGAGTCGCTCCGTTGCATAATATTACACTGAAAGCAGTGCATCATCACTCCGCGTGCATGTTTTAATGTTATTATGCATGTGTTTCCCCGCGTGTCTGTGCATCCAAACAGTGTGTATGGCACTGTTTCTAAGTTTGCTTTTGTAAATGTGAGGTAATGTCTGAAGGAGCCGTTCTGCTCACTGTTGGAGGCTCGCTGCACCAGAAATACTACCAGTATGACATCAGCTGATGCAAATTTCATGGGTAGTGTGAAGCGAGGAACTGGAGCATGATAAAGAAATAAAAAAAAGGAGTGTGGGTGGGACTGAAGGAGGGAGGAAAGCCCAAAGGTACACGGCTATATGCCACCAAAAGCCTATAGTCACTCTCTCTATATTTTGCAGGTCCCTTTTCTTGCTTTAATTAATTATCAGAGATAGAATAACGGTTTAGTGAAGATGAATGTTAGCCAGCTGTGTCTTCTTATTTAAAGCAAAGATGGTGAGGGGAATCAAAAAGGCTGTAACACAAAATAGTGATAATGGCATAAAATGATATAAACTTGTGTGTTAGAAGCATCCTATGGATGAATTAAAATACTGACTATCAGGCCATTGTGTCAATCAGAATCTGTTCTCACGTTTATTTGAGGGAACTGACTCGAGGCCTGTGATTGGCTGTCTAAATGTGGGCAGATGTCAGAAGTCAATGACACAGACATAATTATAACTTTTAAAGAAGACACTTCATTTGTAAACCGCTGCTGGTTTGGTCACCTTTTCATTCTTTAAAAATAGAAGGTGAAAACCCGAAAACATGATTGTGGGAAATGAGGTGGCCCCTTGGGACCTGGTTGAGGCAGACGTCTCGTGCTAGCGTTTTTGTGCTTGCTCTCATCCCTCTGCATCGTTTACTCGAACTACTTCAGCTTATTCATTTACTGAGCAAGAGGTATTTGTCTCTTAAATGCTTTCTGATGGGTTTCATCCCTCAAGTTTTCTGGCCATCTTAAAATTCCACCTCCTCCCCAGCTTCCATCTGCAGGCTCTGTTTCTATGGTGGTGAGGGTGGGAGTGGAGGGTCCGTATCTTAATACGTGTCTAATAAGTGAGCCTAGATACCAAAAGTTATTAAGAAAGTGGAACTTACTGACTGAACTTTGTATTTGTTGTTGTTTTCTTAAGCTAGACTCATGGCAGCCATATCCACCATGTTATTTTTTTTTTTTTTTTTAAATCTGTACGATTCTGCAGGAGTCCACCAGTCTCTCTGATGCCAGCAGCCAGAAACTTAAAAACATGCAAGAGCATGGATGGACTGTTGTGATGGCTATGCGTGGACCTGGATCAATCCCTCGTTCAAAGAAGAAGAAAAAAAAATCACACCAGAAAAGGAAGTTAACAAGAAACTTCAGAAAGAAAAGAGAACAAGGACTGTAGAGGTAGTAAACACACTTAAAAACAGAGATCTTTGGCACAGCTGACCCAGAGAGATATTTGCACACTTGCTCCAAACGTGACTTAATTTGAAGAGAAAATACCCCTGTTTTGTATGTGGAAACCAAAGGAACTACAAATGATCACAGTTCACAGAACTCACTTCAAATACTTACTTTTTGTCACACTTCTTGGTTTAGGTACTCTCCCAACATAACAGGAACCATATGCAGCATGTCTGTATGGTAACTGATCTGGTAGATGTCACTATGTAACAGATGAAAGCTCAAATAGGTATCTTAAAGTCTGCGCTATTTCTAGATTCAGTGTTAAAATGTGCACATAAGATGTGTCGTACACAACAAGCACGAATGCCGTCTGGTTTAGATTAGAGCAGGTTTGATGAAGGGTATCTGTCACCATGGAGATGCCCGACCAGCTCTGTTTATCTCAGATGTAAAGTTTGTTCTTCCTCTTTTTTGCCTGGTGTACGAGTGGACGGTGCAAGCATTTAGATGTATGCATGCTGCTGAACATTGTGGCTCAGAGAAAAAGAGAGAGCTACTTCCAGAGACACAGTGAGAGGGAGGTTATTTGTGTATGACAGAGGGAAGTCTGTATGTGCAGCGTGTGACACACAGCGCTCTCTCTGCAGCAGCCAGGCCACAGTTTAGGGGCCTGTGCCAAGGGACAGAATAGCCTGTCTGTTTCCCGACTCTTACTGAACGCTGATTGACGGCAGGGCTTCTTTTTCTGCGTGCACATGTGTGTACGTGTGTGTGTGAGCAGGATCTCTCAGCCTCATGTATATGTATCTGTCAAAACTGACAATTTGACAGAAATACATCACCCGAAAGGCGACGCGAAGAAATAGCAATCTCCACAGAGAAAAGACGATCTTCCTCATGTCACATGGCAGTTTTGTTCACAGCATCCCACTCGCGAACGCATGAACACAATTCATGCACACACATGTTCACATACCATTTAGCCTCTGTTTAAACAAACAGTTTCACCACAGAGCATGCTGCAGTTTATTTGTTAAGTGTCTCAAATTACACGTATGAACACACACACACGTCCTGGTCTCGGCTGTCATGTTTCTGGAGTGTCAGGTTGTGAAGAGCAGAAGTAGATGTCTCACCCCTGACGTGACGGCGGTCTTTCGAGGTTGTGAGGACTGTGGATGAATAACGTGTAGATGTGAGACTGCCACGGCCAGTGAGAGGAAGGTACTGATCCATGTAAAGGTCACAGTGTGATTGTGGGAGTTTAAGCCTCTGCAGAGGAGATTATAATCTGATAAGGATCAAAAGATGTTTACATAAGAGAGTAGGATGCAGCTAAAACATTTAATTAGTTATGGTTGTTGTGGACCTGTCCAAGCTTTTGCTTGAAGAAAACTGGGAAAGGCTTCAGCTGACCTCCATGAGCTTCGACTGGAATAAACTGGTGTAGATACCAGACGGATGGATAAAATGATGATCATTATGATAAACCCAACACCCAGTCTCATGCTTGATTGAAGATGGTCACAAAATGACCTCTGAAAAAGAAATGTTGAACGACCCTGCGTAAAGACGACGACAATTTATAAGTCTTAGTGGTGTAAATGCAGAGCTACAACATAAAACAGAGAGAGCAGCACTCCAGTTAAGAGCAAAACGAGATTTCTCCAGATAAAAGCCTCATGTCTTCAAAAACATTTCAAAATTAAGAGATGCCATTCTCAAATGTTCTTGACCTTTTCACCCATACCGCCTTTCATGGACCTTTGCAGCCCATGTTGTTTACTCCTGAAACACTCATTTTCTCTGGTATGCTCCCTTTTCTTTTCCTTTTTTACACCCTGTCATTTTCATGTCTGTTATCAGGTAACATCACTGACATGTTCCACGAGATGTCAAACGCAGCATGCATGACAGAACGGTTGGTTTTAATATGTCATATTTTGTTTTTGCTGAGGTTTTAGTTAAATGTAGGGTTCCAGGGATTTGCTCATCATTGCCTTTTGGTATAAAATGTGCCTTTTTTCTTTTCTTATTGGAGATAGAGTTCTACTTCTGTCTTTAATTCCCTAATCAAGTTTTCTGTAACCGGCTTTAAAGCTAAATATACACTCACCAGCCACTTCGTTATAAAATGGTCAGTAAGTGTATGAGAGCATTTATTATGGTTATTTCTGCAGTTTCTGAGAAGGTCTGTGAGCAGTATTTAAACACAGACTATATGAAAAGGAGTGGACAAGCTCTTCTTGTCATCCCCTGCGGGGTTTTCTGAAGAGTGCTTTTGAAGCTGCTTTTTTCTCATACTGCACAGCGCCATGTTGCAAATGGCTGGAGGAGGAGACCTGGGAAGGACATGCCTCATTTCAGTCACAGTTAGCTGTGTTAGCTTGGCTGGCTTAGGTTGTTCTAATATATGATGCTAATTAATATTACTTTAGATTTACTTTGATCTTATCTGTCCAAACATCCTCATTTTCAGTGTCTCTCCCAAAACAACATCCGAAAGGAGTGAGATGCCCTAAGTCTCGCTGTCAAGTGGCCAGGTGCTAGCTGGGTTTAGTCGGGGAAGCCATTTACTGCGTAATTTACTGGACCCCACCGTAAATCACAGTACTGATTTACGGTGGGGTCCAGCAGACTTCTGATCCGAAGGGTCCTCAAAACAATGCGCCACGGCTCTCAGCGCCTTCAACCGATTAAACCTGCAATGGGACTTCCTGTTTTAAATGTCATTTTGGTGGCTGCATCAGAAATGACCACCACATTTAGCCAACGCACAGTTAGCGCCATGAAAAGTTGCCTAAGCTTCATCCTCTGATCCTTCCAGGCCAAACAACAGCCAGTCATGGTGGGGGGGGGGTTTAAGCACAATTAACAGCACAACAAACATATTCTCTTTAAAATATGTATAACTGTGTCCTGTCAGGCCTTTATTCACAACTGAGACGCCAGTATCGTCCTGATTCATAGCTGCAAACACATGACAGTTACACTAGTCACCAAAGAAAAGACCACGCCCCTGATTAGAAGTAAAACTGTGTTGCTTTGTATAATTTTACCTGATGTGATACAAAAAAATTCACCTACTTGTCAAAGATTTAAACTCTGGCTATGGAGACCAAAACTTTTTCTTAAACCAGGCTGACAGTCAGGGAGATTGGCAGCAACCCGGAAAGTTGAAATGTTGGCGCTTGTATTTTAAAAAGAAAGTGAAAGAGCGCCATTGAAGTATGTGTCATCTTGTTGATAGAAATAAAACATATCAGAACTGACTGGATAAGTTATTTATTCACAGAAAGAAGCAAGTCAGAGCGCTGATAATCACCAATATTATGCAGTTTTTATTTCCTATTCAAAAGAAAATGTTGTGGAGGAACGATGTGGAGTGAGAGGGCACGAACCATAAACAACAGAAATTGGACACATCATCGAGGGTAACTGATAGTCGCGGTCCCCCCACCCAGCAGTCCCGCCCCTTCCCTGCAGCGAGCCTCCAGACATTCACCGAAGTGCTAAACAGGAATCCCCCACAGCCCCACAACAGACTGACTGACTCTGCATGGTCTACATCTCTCTCTCTCTCTCTTTCATCCACACACACACAGAGAGAGAGAGAGAGAGAGAGAGAGAGAGAGAGACCCTTGAATGCATGCATGGAAGCTCACAGACACCACAGGAATAGTCCCAGTCTGGGGTCGTATCATACAAACTATTTCAGCTTCAAATATAACCTGGTCCATTTATATCACCCTGCAGGGTTATGCAGTCTTGTCACCTGCAGTCTAATATTTAACTAAAAACTATTCCTGATCAGATACTTACCATCCAGCTATATTTATTAAATCTTTTTGTGCTCCGCTTTGTTTTTACCGTACTTCTTTCACCTGTTATATCTACCTTTTCAATTTCTTTTTCCCTACTTTCCATTGTAATTTCTCTTTCTGTTTCACACACACACACACAGACACACACACATTTTCATAGTGACACATAAATCTAGCTGGTAATGTAGTCTGAAAGAGGAAAGGTCAGGAGTTCCTCAGCCTCCAGTTCCTGACATCGCAGTACCTCCCACGGCACTGTCAGTGCGCCTCAGTTCCCCCTCGGTGTTCAGTGAAGCGCTACAGCAGTAAGGAGGGGCTTTCTGCCACCCGTTCCCCTCAACATTTGCATGGCACTTGGTGTTAGGGTTTTTCCATAAAGCAGCACCCAAGGTAAATGTATGTATATCACTATAAGTTGTATTGGTGATTTCAGGGAGGGCACTCCTGCGCTTGTGGTTGTCAGCTCGCTGACAGAGGCAGAAGTGCAAAAATATACTTAAACTATCAAAAGGACTGATCTCACTGCGTCTTAACACGCTGAGAGGTCGAGAGTAGAGATAAGTAAAGGAAAACACCAACAGGAATTTTCTTAGAGAAGTTTTCTGTTTTAAGAATCAAAATTCACGAGAAATAAGGCAATAGGAAGGAACCCGACTTTCCGGATTATAATTATTATAACTCATTTACATCATTGTTCCCCGATAATTCTGGTCAGTCGGCACACAATCTGTAAACCTCAAAAGGTTTTATACAACTAATATTGCTGTGGTTACATTTGTGTTTGATGTAAAGCAAGTGGAAATCTCTGAGTTTGTGTTGTTGAATCTGACAACTTAATGAGACCGGTTTCTCCATTCACGTGTATCATGTTGTGATAAGTCATTTCATGCAACCCGACATACACTTATGGCTGAAGCGTCCTCATCAGAGGGATGCAGATGATTCATATGTTTTGATCAGTAAAGCTACTCAAGCGCTGAAATGCTATTTTTAAAATTATGCTTTGTCATCACTATTGAAACTGCTTTGTTAAGCTGCAACTAAATGGTCTGAAATGAAAGATCAAATGGCAAATTGACATAACAGGAGAGTCACAGGACTGGGTTTCTTCTTCTTTTTTTTTAGGCACTAACACGAAACTTTGGTGTTTGCTTTCTTGTCCAGAGTTTCATGAGAGAATTGATGTCATGTTTTAGTTTAGCATAAAAACTGGAAAATAGGTGGAAGAATGCATCCTGGTCCAGAATCAGCTAACCAGCACCTCATTACTGACAATATCATGTTTATTCACTCTATAAAATACACTTTTTTAAAAATTATAACCAAAAATACTTTGGACAGTTTGTTTTCTTTTGTTTTCAGTCTTAATGTTAAACTAATTGCTTACTGGTTCAACTAAACATTGATGAGAAGCAAAGCTCACAAAACAGCCAATGTAAACCCCTAAATTAAAAAAAGAAAAGAAAAAAAAAACAGTGCCCAGTGTCTTACACTGTGTCCTGTCCAGGTATTTGTACTGCAAATGACCAGCTGGGGGTTGGTTTGAGAGACATATTAAACCTCCTCACTTTTATTATGAGCAAAAGAAAACAAAAGAAAAGAAGGATCATTTATAGATTCTTTCTTGCTCAGCAATTTCCTGTCTGAGAACAGCTGCTTTCTTTGGACCGAGTCAAGTTAATGATCCAGTCTTAATGCTAAACTACGCTAACAATCTGGAAATAGTTTCATAGTTACAGTGTCACCAAAACTGAAAACCACCCACCCATCCATCCATCTGGAGCAGACTAAACCTGGTCAGGCTGGCGACCAAAACATCAAACTATTTTAGAAGAAAGACATAGTTGGATGATGATTATTATTATTCAATAAATTTCAATATTCCAAATGATCCGGATTTACAACTGTTTTCTTTTCCCTCAGGCTCTTGATAGGCATGCCCCGACCATGTGCTAACAATTTAGAGGCAGATTTGCTTTGTCATGATGGCTGCTCAGGACACTTGATCCCCAAGCACCCAACTGGTCTCTTAATCAGGTCGAGCTTGTCATCGGGAACGCCGTCTATTTCCAGTTGATCTGCTGTGGCAGCTAGTTATAAACCTGGGTTATGTGATCAGGTCTGCCAGCACGGACAAAGACGAGGATGAGGAAGATGAGCGCGGGGTTTCCTGGGAAGCTCCCAGGCAGACATCTGCTGCCATCACTCTATCACTCTCCCGCCACTCGCCACCCACTCACCCTGTAAGCTGTTTGTCAGTCTGCTCTACTCTCTTCTGTGTAAGAGTCTCAGAGATGGGTCTTTGTGGTGAGCAGCAGCTCTCTACTGAATAATTCAAAGAGCAGCCCGGACAGACAGTGGATTAAGTCCCCGAAGAGGAGGAGGCAGCAGGATGAAACGAGAGGACGGGGGATTTTTAGTCCATTAGAAATAGGGAGTTGTGAAATCTCCTGAAGGGGAGAGGGAGGTGGACAACAGCGTTAGATCAGGAGGCTGGGGGGAAGGATGCTGAAGAGAAAGAGAGAGTGGAGGAGCGCAGCAAGGGGAGAAAAAGAGAGTAAGACTGAAAAGACACAGGTCATGTGACCATCGGGAGATCCCTGAGCAGAGCTGGTCACCTGACTGACTGGAAATCCACCATGCTGACTGAGAGCAATTCCCAGAAGTTACGTCCGTCGGCGTGTGAAACCAAGATTCCTGTCCTTGTTGCATTATAGATTTCTGTACAGCAACAATTCTGTGAACTAATTTATATGACATTAACACAAAACATCATGACCATGGCATTTTCTTTTATTGACCAAAGCATAAAATATCTCCTTTAACGTGAAAGATTCATGAATATTGGAATCAAGGGACAAGATGTTTTCCCGGTGTCTTTCCGTGTTGAAGTGTTGACAGTCGTAACGGGGGAGTGGGTTCTGGTGAGACAAAGCTGTGTACTTAACCGTCAGAGGTGCAGCTAGTGATGGGTTAGTGTAACTGATCACAGTCTAAATCTGGGTAATTCTCATTGTTCTTGATTTTCTGTTGGTGGAATTTTGGGCCAGGTGCCACACACCCACTCAGTCACACTCAAATGAACAATCTCCCACACCACAACAGCCACAGTGTTTTCTACAGCCCAGCAGGCTCATGGCTGACAGAGTCACAGAGATTTGATTAGTTGTCCTTCTTTCGAAAAAAAAAAGTTCTGATTAAGTTCAATTTCAGTTCAATCTGCTCTGAACTGAAGCATCATTTTGGTTTCCTCCCAGAAATGAAACCAGGGAGTGGGATTATTATGGTTTGATTGGTCCAGTTTCATTTCTTTGTGAGATGATGGTTGACCTTTTACACCGTTGGTTCAGTCTCATTCTCAGCGCCACATCTCAAAGGTCACATGTGCAAAAACTCCAAAAGCCAAATTCAACAAGAAATTCATGGCTAAACAAAACATGACTCTTTCACTCGTACTCGTTTCTAACTCCAGTAAGTCCACACCTGTCCCTATCAGTAAAGTGGAATACGTTTTTATGCCTTTTGGATACTTTATTTGTTGTTGCTCAATAATAAATCTGGAAACTCTGAATCTTGTCCACGCTCTGCAAAAGCGGCAGAAGCGTAACTGAATAAATAATTCCTCTGTGTAGGATTTTCCCACCAAGTTGCATCACGTTTTATGGGAAAATAAGAGTTTATGAAAGAAAAAAAGACAAGGAGGTGGATAGCTGTTTGGTTTGACATGGAGCAAGAGAAAAAAAAGAGAAGCGATTGAAACGAAAATGAAAAGTAAATAAATAAACACTAAGATAACAAAAAGGAAATTGACTTAAAATAAAAATGGACTTCTGAAACCCAAGGAAAAGCTTCTTTTCAAAACTACGACGAGGTTTTCTTATCTGAACCTCATTAGTGACACATTACTCACCATTTTTTTGGGGCCACGTCAAGTACGGTAAAATATTACTAACGGTGGTTTGAGAGCAGTGCAGAAGCGAACTTTGCTTCTGCTTCGTGGGAAGTTACATGCTCTGCCAGAGCTTTGCTCATGACCAACCAACATGGTTTGCACCGCAGCTGGTTGAGCAGCATTCAGAGCTTTGTGCGCGCTCGGAGTGTGACTAAATAAACGCATCGCAACCATAACTGCACAGCTCGTTGAAGGACTTTATGGCCCGTCTCTGAGGGCAGCGCCTTCGGGCTTTGTAGCACGATCTGAAAAATGCACACAGCACGAAAAGATGTGAAATACTTTCCATGCGTGCACGCTGGTTTGAGGTCCCCGGAGGATGCCGGCCTGGTAGTTTATGTGTCCCTGTTGGGAATCTGGTGTTTGCTTTAGTTCCGGGTGGGTTGCGCTCTGGGTTTGTGGGTCGCTATTTTGCAGGCCGGTAGCCACAGAAACAGGACGAGGCAGGACTTGTGTGTTTTTAAAAGGAAGCTCTGTGGCTGCTGCTGCTCTCATCTCTGTAATGTTTCTGTAAAAGATTGAAAGGAATGAGAAAGTATGGCCTGGTTCTAGGTAAGTGTAGGTGAGCCAAACACTCTTTGAAGTTTACTGAAACACACTTAATCAGTGTTGGTTTCGGCACACCCACTCCTGTTTCACAGCATCATTGAAAAAAAAAGTCTGGTGTGTTATGTGCAAATGTGGGCCAACATCAATATAATGGATTTTTTTTTTCTTTAAAAAAAATGCTCTGACAGATGTTTCTCCATCTTCGGTTATTTCTGCGCCACCTACTCTGAGCTTCTCCTCAACATAAATCAGTCCCAAAGCACAGAAATGTCATCTTGGCCAAAGCGTATGTACCCCACGTGCTTTAACTCGCAGAGATAAACTCAGACTAGATGAATGAATAATTTATCATGATGCCACAAATGAAATTTGTGGTTAAAGAAGCCATCACACCCTGCTTCCGTGTATTTTATCTCATCTTTGTTTATCATGCTCTCTTTCTTGACATTGATGATTAATTGCTCAACATGTCTTTCAAAGACTAAGGACAAGTGCGCACACCAGTAGCTATAAAACATAAACATCTGTGCGCACATCTGCCCTTTCACCCATCTGTGAAGTAATGAATGTCAGCAGTCATTTGAGGTGAGACGGATGTCATAATCAGAGCTTTTAATTAAAACATAATGCAGGTGAAACTGAGGGAGAGAGTAACAGAGCTGATGCTGTCTGGACCCATAAACACTCTTATACTGTTTTTATTGTATGCCGTTTTTTTTTTTTTTTTCCCCATCACACATCGATTTACATCTGGGTGAGAGTAACCTGATGATCTCATACCGGGTTTGATGTAATGTTTCAACTATAAAGAGATCAGGCGATGCCGTGGGCCTTTTACTGGAACAAAGACATTTTCAGGTTATCTCCTCTGCAGCGTTTACAGTATCTGCTGCCGTATTTACTGCTGCATCATCTCTCTTGTGCTTCCTCCTCATCACACTGCATTCTCACTTTCCTTCTACATCACCACTCGTTTTCTTTTTTTTTTGTCTAATCTTTTTCCTTCTCAGTATTTTGTAAATTCTTACAATATTTTCTAAACACCAGCTGTGTTATCATAACCACTTTTGTCCTATTTTTATTTCACCCAGCCCACAGCTCTTTTGCTGCATTCTTTGATATAATTACAGGTTCATTATTATATTGTTGTTGTGGAAATGGGGAACCAATCAATGGGTATTTAACCCTTTAATGCCTGGCATATGAAATAATACACATACTTTTTTTTTTTAACTTTGAAGTGTTTATTATATAGTGAAAATAAAAATGTCCCATTTTTTTTCTTCATCAGATTCTAAATAATATTTTATTGTATCATTATGAGTAAATTTGGTAATTTATAAATTTATTGATTTATTTGTTTCATTTTTATAATGAAACAATTTTTTTTTTCTGTTTGATTGTGGTAGTGGTATGGAGGCAAGAGAAGTTCATAATTTATGTTCTGCGTTTAGTTTTTGGTTAGTTCCTGTTTTATTTTGAAGGTCTGTGTTCTTGTGTTTAGCTATAGTTAGACTTCCCTTGCTGCTGTCTGCCCTGATTATTTCAACCTGTGTCTCCTTAAGTTCTGTTTGTACAAACTGCCTTGCCTTTCACTTGCTCCTTGCTAGGCTGTACTGTATGTCTTGAGCTGGTTTTGGCTGAAGATATTTGAGTTTCATTGGCGCCATGCTTGTGTTGCCTTCATTAAAGGATTATTTGATTTTCTACTCCTGCTATTCTCCTCTCCTGCATTTGGGTCCTGCCACAATCTCTTCAGCACATAAGTTATCCAGCAATGTGGGATTAAAACAATAGTCAAGAAAACACTAGAAAGTAAGAAGCACAAACAGATGTGATTGAAATCTTCAGAGATTGTCATGGAGGCTGAGAGATGTTGCTCCTGAACCCATGTCCTGATGAAACCTAATTCCCAACATTCCTGCATCACCTTCGTCAACACTCCACTTTTATTTTATGTGCCGGTGATCTCACATCCTCTGTGACAATGAGGACAAGAAATACTTGAATTTCTTTTTTCTCTTGATTTTAACTCCTGTTCAGTCTCTCCTGTCTCTTAAGCCTGTATAT
>JAOWBL010000019.1:13040550-13051526 GCA_028564865.1 Zenarchopterus dispar | reverse complement strand
AGTTTGTAGGGACGGAGCTCTGGTCATGTTGGGAAGAAAGTGGTTTTGGTGCTCTAGTGAAAGCTGATGCACCACAGGTCATAGACACGCATTGTACTCTGCACAGGCATGCGTTGGCAGCAAACACCTTTCCTCCAGAAATGACATCAGTCTTAAAAAAATGTAGTGGAATATGTGAACTATGCGCGAAATGGTGCATTGAGGCACTGCACCTTCAGTGAGCTGTGGAAAGAAATGGGCTCTGAATTGGAGGTACTTCTGTACCCTTCTGAGGTTCGATGGTTATCCCGGGGACAGGTGCTGTATCATGTTTTTTTGCCATGCGAGTGGAATTAGCCCTGTTTTGCAAGAGCACCAACACTCATGGAGATTGCTTCAAAAAATTCTAGGTTCATTCTCATTTTAGCGTACATGGCTGATACTGTATATTCGCAGCTCTCAATCACCAGATGCAGGGTGGTGGAGTCAACATCATCGAAGTGGAAGAAAACCTGAAGGCCTTATGGAAACGCCGAACCAAAGAAAAATAACTTTGCAAACTTTCCCCCACTGGATGACTGTGCAAGTAAGATTGAAGATATGTCTGAAATCGGGGACATTTCTGTACCCACGGAACTGAAGCAAGCAATTGCCACGCACTTAAATGAGCTTGCATAGTCTCTCGACGGATACTTCCATGGAGGAGAGTCGTATCCAGCGTGGGTGAGAGCCATTCACGTTTGGTGTTGAGACAGCTGATGTCAATGATGAATACCTCGACGAAATCATTGAAATTCAGCAGAGCCACGTTCAACAACAACTCTTCAGAACAACACTCTCAACGTTTTGGTGTCAACAAATAGTAACATATCCAGTTATTGCTAGGAAAGCCCTGGAAATTTTTATACCGTTTGTTACAACATATCTTTAGGAGCAATCCTTTTCGAGGATGCTGGACATAAAAACGAAGAAAAGGAACAGACTTTTTTTTTTTTTTTTTAATGAATGACATGAGTGGCACTTGTCAAGGTGAAGCCACGCATTTCTGAACTGGTCTCTCAAAGGCAACAGCAGGAGTCACTGATTTGCAGTAAATATTCATTATTATTGTAGCCTGATTGAAATTTGTGTGTGTGTGTGAAAATGATAAATGGCAAAAATATAATGAGTTCATGAGGTTAAAAATCAAAACCATTTCAGTGTGGTAGTAAAAAAAAAAAAAAAAATCTTTGAAAAATTGTGTATGAGTTTATGCATTGTATTGGTTTTTGTTTTTTGAACACAGTGATAATGCACAGTTCTTTTTGTGCACCAGTAAAACATAACTCTTGAATTTGAAAAATTCATATTTTATTTTTAATAAAGGGTTTGGTGAAAATGCATATGGAAGTGGGGTTCAGTACCTCCAACAAGGTTAAGAACCAGTGGTTTAGTGTCTATAGTTCAGTTGTAGTTACGAGCCCATGTATTGTTACCAGTTTTCTAGCAACCCATGTTTACTGTCTCCAGTGTAGTTTTAGTTACAAGTCCCCCATGTTGTCACAAGCTCTCTTGTCAAGTTTGGCATCTTTTAGTTCCCGAGTTTAGTGCCTCCTCACATGTTTTTGTTACTTTGTCTTTAGGTGTTTTTTTTTGTTTTGTTTTGGTTTTTTTTGTTGTTGCTGGACAAACTCTGCGCTTGGGTCCTGGATTCCTTGGTGTCGCTACAGTTATGTACCAGGTTGGGTTTTGTCACTTCTGTTGAGGTACTAAAAGCAGTAGTACAGTTCATGTGACCTGGAAACACTGACAGGTGATTAACGATGGCTCGTGATGTACAGGTAAAAGCAAGATGCATCACACTGAAGTTTCTTCCTGAAGCAATGCTCAGCTGCTGGAGGAAAGTGTGAAGTAGACAATAGTTGACCTGCTCCGTACCATAAAGGGTCAAAGCAAAGATACAGCAGCTAGACGCCGAGGACTGAAGGACGGCTAAGGATAACAACTTCAAGCTTTGACTCAGAATGAGACAACTAGGATAAGAGAGCTGTGTTTTAGTTCCTGTCAGATCCAAAAAATGTGACAAAGTACATATAAATATATGAGCTGCATCATACATTGAGCTTAAACTGTCATTAAAGTATATCCCTGAGGCTGACTGGAGACGGTTAACTTTTTAAAATTTGTGTGTGTGTGTGCACGTGCGCGCACACACGACTTTCTTTGTAAGGAAACTCTGATAGCTTAATTAATCCACGCACTCCCTCTTGGCACAAACGCATGCAATTTAGAAATTAGTTGACTCAGTACAGTTTATTTATATGCTTTAAAGCTGTGAACCATGCATAAACCTAATAATATGGGCAGATGACTCGCACAATAGCTGTGCAGGTGGAGAGTGAGAAATCGTTGCTTAGTCACTCAATCTCCCACTGTCTGAAATTAGGACACAAACTGAACTTTAGTCGAAGAAGGGGGGAAAAAATCTGATTTGGGTGAACATGGTTCAAGTCAATAGTTGCCTTTTTGGGCAGGATTAGGGCGGGAAGCATGGGTATCGAGTTGCTCTTTTTCTATAAAAGTCTGCTTGCAGATGATATTCATCCACTTTGACGGACAACAACCAAGGTAAGAAGGAAAGAGAACTGGGGAGGGGGGCTGTCTTTCTGTTTTGTGCTGCAGAGTTCTTGCTTTTTGATGAGTTGTGTGTTTTGTTTTGTTTTTTTTATGTGTGCATGTGATTTAAAATGCAAAACTGCAAATGAAAAGGTAGTTTTTGTTTGGGTTTTTATTTTCTTACAAAAGTGCAAAATTGTGATTGTTTACATACATGTTGCCTCTTTTGCAGTTTCATGATCAAACTGTAAAGCTGACAACAGTTCAGGAGTTAACCATAGAAGATAATTAACAAGTCTATCTGAGTTTAAATGCTTTCAAAGAACTGTAAGATCACCTTTACCCCAATATACATATACTTCAAGGAACTAAGAACATTTTATGGCAAACCATGAGATTAGGAGTTGATAAGTTGGGAGACAATACAAACAGTGACTGAACTATAAATTGCTTTCTATTGAGTGCAATAAGAGTCAATACAAGTAATTTAAAAGCTAAATGTAAGATGGTCAGACGGAAGGTGCAAAGGTGAGCTTTTCATTAAAAATCTCTCTAAAATAGTTAGAGCCCAAGATGAGTTTAGTCACAGTTCTGTGAACTCTTTAATGCATGTTGGTCACTACAGTAGACAGCAACTTTAAAGCTTTTTTTTTTTTTTTAAGTGCATGATTACATTTTGGGTGGTTTAGTTGCACATTAGTCACTTCAGTGGACATCCCAGATCCATTCAGAGCATTTGATTGACCCAAACAATGTCTGAAGGGGAATTTTTCAGTTGAAAACTTACATTTGTGCTGACTCACCATGCACATGTGGAAAAACTGGAAATGCATATGTTTAAATAGCAGTTGTTCAACATGTTGAGTGTTTGATTTCTGCCAAGAGAACAACATACACATTTGAGGGTATAAAGACAGTTTGAGCCTGCCATAATTTATTTGTAAATGATTATGTCAGCAACAAACCCAAAGCTATATGAAACATGGAAATGAGTTTAAGTTTACCTCTTTAGAAGGAATAACAAATGTAATTTCTCACACACATACATACATACATACATACACAAGTCCACACGTGAAAGGTTAAAATACCCCTAAGACGGAGTCAAGCAGTGCATGTATCAAACATGTGCTCATCATTGATGGGAAGAAGCAGGTTCTTATTGCATAATAACACCTACTTCTAAAGTTCATGAAACATCTCTGTGGTGAAACTCCTGCAACAGAGCTGGCCCACAGAACAATTTTACTGTCAGACCAGCACAGAGTTTTTCTTCTTTCTTATATGTATCATGTCTTCAAGGCCATCGTAAAACTGGTAGCTACATAACAGGAGGAAGGAAAAAACAGCCAATCGTGTACATCCACACACATCAGCTAATGCAATGCCTACTCGGAGTGGTAGGATGTACAACTACGTGACTTCAGGCCATTTGTTGCTCCAGGCTGGCAGAGACGTGAGGGGAGTGTCCAACAGAGTATACAGAATCAGCATATCTAAGTCCACAACCAGGGGAGGAGTAATTAAACGAGGGGTGATCAAGTTCGTCCAGAAAAGCTGATGCAGCATGGGGCTACTTTCAAAACATTTAGATTTAAAAATCTCTTTATCAAATAGAGAATGAAAGCAGCAAAATAGAAGAAACAGTTGTGCATTTCATTTAAAACTGATTTAAATTTTCTCTCGTCCTGCTGCAGCTCCATCATGGTGCAGAGAGTGGCAGTGATCGGGGCCGGTCCCTCCGGTCTGACCAGCATTAAGGCTTGTCTGGATGAGGGCATGGTGCCAACCTGCTTTGAAAGCAGTGATGACATGGGTGGACTGTGGAAGTTCAAGGCAAGTCACCATTAATTAACTGTTTGGCCAACATCATTCATGCTGAAGTGAATACAATAAAATGATCTGCCGTCCTTCATCCCACCAACCTTACAGTTGTGATTATTTATCTTCTCGCTGGCCTCATGTTCTGCATGAACTGTTTCCCTGCAGGAAGTGTCCGAGCCAAACAGGGCCAGTATCTACCGTTCCCTCACCATTAATATCTCCAAGGAGATGATGTGCTACAGCGACTTCCCCATCCCAGCTGATTACCCCAACTACATGCACCACTCCAAAATCCTGAAGTACTTCAGGATGTATGCAGAGCACTTTAAACTGCTGCAACACATTCGCTTCCAGGTTTTTAAAAAAAAAAAAACAACTAAATTTAGTCCCTAAAAAATACTTTTATTAAAATTTGAAAAGTGCCATGATGTATATTTTCCTTTTAAACTGAATTTTATTTTAGACCTCAGTCAAGAGGGTCGTGCAGCGTCCAGACTTTTCTCGCACTGGTCAGTGGGAAGTGGTGACTGAGACTAAAGATGGACAAGAGGAAAGACATGTCTTCGATGCAGTTATCTGCTGCTCCGGACACTACACGTACCCTAACCTGCCACTCAAAGATTTCCCAGGTAAAAACGTGTGTATGTTGCATTCATCTTCCTCATAACACTGATTAAAGGGGGCATGTTAGAAAAGGAAACTGTGCTTGTCTCCATGTGTGGGTGGGATCACCTGCCTGAGGGGTTTTGGTTTAGTGGACACTGTGACATCACAAACCCATTATTGTTATTATCATTATCATTATTATTATTCTCAGCATCTCTGTCTCTTCTGAAGATGTTAGAGTATCTTTATACTTTATCTCTGTGGCATTTTAACATTTCAAGAGTATCTCAGTAAAATGTGACACTTTTAAAAACAAGTTCGTATTTTGACATACTGAAAATTCTGACAGCATTTTTATTTTATTTTTTTGTAATAATTTTGGCCTACAGGAATTGAGACATTTGAAGGAAAATACATCCACAGCTGGGACTACAAGGGGCCTGAGGACATGTACGGGAAGAGAGTTGTGGTCATCGGCATCGGTAACTCAGGAGGTGACATCGCTGTGGAGGGTAGCAGGGTTGCAGAGCAGGTTTTTGTTGCTTTTGTTGACTTTTGGTGCATCGTATGTCTTTCTCGTTTAAATGCATGCTGAGTTTCATCTCTCTGTCCCTCTTCCTCCAGGTGTATGTGAGCACCCGCCGCGGTGCCTGGGTCATCCGCCAGGTTTCTGACAACGGCCTGCCGGTGGACATGAAATACAACACACGCTTTGTCCACATTCTGTTTCAACTGCTGCCAATCAACTTCTTCAACTGGTTTGGTGAGAAGAAGCTCAATGCCATGTATGACCACACCATGTACGCCCTTAAACCCAAACACAGGTGGGTACTGTCACCCCAGTATAGATAACTGCTCGTAAACTTGTATGATCCATCAATTCAGTGACGAATGAATGTTCTGACAATATCTCATCACCATTGATGTCGGGCCTTCCTTGCGTCTGCTGCTTCATCAGGCTCTTCAGTCAGATTCCAGTGATCAATGATGACCTACCGCTAAAGATACTGTCTGGATCAGTCATTGTCAAACCAAATGTGAAGGAAATCCGTGGCTCCACCGTGGTTTTTGACGATGGCAGCGTTGTTGAAAAGGTCCACCCTGCCTTCCAAGATATCAAGTCTTTTACCTTCCAAACCTTACTTTTAATGGATAGATATGACTTTTTTAAATTAATTTTTTTTGCAGGTGGATACAATTGTGTTCGCCACAGGGTACAACTATGACTTCCCCTACTTGCCTAACAATGTTATGTACAAATCTGGGCACCGTGTGGGTCTGTACAAGCATGTTTTCCCTCCAAACCTGGAGCATCCCACCATCGCTGTCGTTGGTTTTATTCACGCTCTTGGAGCCATCATGCCTCAGGCTGAAATCCAAGCTCGCTGGGTCACACGGGTCTTCAAAGGTGAGGCTGTGAGGCGGTCTCATTGCCTGTTATTCTAGTTACTAAACCAGGAGCAAGTCACTGTAATCATGCATGTCACATTTATTTCTCAGGATATAAGAAGTTGCCCTCAAACCAGTCTATGATCAAGGCTGTTGAAAAGGACACCAACAACATTGAGAAAAGGTACAGCTACATGACTGACTTCCTTTTAAAACAAATCTAATACGCATTATGCTGTTTCTACGATGAATACCCACATAATTACTTTCTTGGTCATTTCTACAGCTACATCGTGTCAAAGCTGACACCGCTGCAGGTTGACTTTGTTTCTTACATGGACGAAATAGCTGGAGAGATCGGAGTGCGGCCGAGTCTCCTCTGGCTCTTCTTCACAGACTACGCTCTGTTTAAGAGGGTTTTCTGGGGACCCGTCACTGCCTACCAGTACCGACTGATGGGACCAGGAAGATGGGAGGGGGCTCGCAAAGCCATCTTCACCCAGTTTGAGCGCATGTACCAGCCGCTGAAAACAAGAAAGGTGTGTGAAATGAGCACTTGAAGTTGTGAACACTAACAAGCCGAGATCACTTGCAAATGAAATTATGAACCATTTCTCTGCATATCTCCAGCTGGATGAAGAAGAGTGCTCCATCACGGGGCGCCTTGTTAAGCTGAGCCTGACCTTTGCAGCTGGAGGAGCAGCAGCATACTACTTTCACACACGCAACCCAGACGCCATCCCCACCCTGCTGTCCAGCCTCCGTCCACAGACAGTCTGAACTGGCTGTATCACCGCAGCGATGAGAACTGTGAAACACTCAAACCAAACACCCTGTCTGCTTTTTCTGGATATGCTGAAAAGTCTAGGTCAAAACTCCTGTTTGGGTTGTGATTATTTGAATAGTTACTGTTTGAGCATCTCACCTATGATTGTGATATCACTCTTATTGCCTTGAATCACTGATTCCTCTTAAATATGGGTTTTTTTTAATGCAACTACTTTAAAAAATAAACTTTAGATCAAACGTCAGAGGTCCTAGTTTGTGATTTTTTTTTTTAACAACATTGACTATTGCTGCAATATTCTTAGAGTTAAAGCTTCCCTTTTTCCCCAGTGATGTCCAGTCCTTTTAACAGCCATTTGTAGGTTTATAGAGACTCTCTTCTGTTTGAAGGCCTCTTTTACTTTAAAACGGCATCCATTTAAACCCTTCAAAATGATCCATGGGAATGCCATTTTCCAACAAAGTGCATCTTTGAGGTATTTGTAGCTTTAAAGCCCCCTAGCGGCCATTGTGGCCCTGTGAACCTGCGGTGTGTGTGTGTGTGTGTGTGTAGCAAGAAAGAGTTATGTTTCAGTCTTCCTGCGCTCCACATCCATCCAGCCACCATCTATAACTGCTTCTTGGGCTTTTTCTTATTTAGAGTTACAAAGAGCTGCAGGAGTCTGTCAAAGCTCAGTTCAAGGAAAAAGTAGAAAACACCCTGGACAAGTCGTCAGTGTAAACCTCCCACCGGATGTAGACCACCACCACCCTGAAACTGAAACAGACTATTAAGGGTTAGTGTGTATCTGTTGCATCTGAACATGTGACAAAAAGCTAGATAAGCGTCGCCTGTCTTTGCTATTGATGTGAACCTTTTTTAACCTTTAGTGGATTGTTAAAAGTCAAGCAAAGACAGACAAAAGATTTTGAGACAAGTCTTTTTATTGTCCCACAATAGTAAAAAATCACATTTTTACAGCGCCATTAAAATTTAGTAGGGAAATAAGAAATAGCATGCAAAAATATTAAAATACAATAGCATCCCAACACTTCATTTTTAGTGGATTATTTTTAAGACACCATAAATGTTTAGTATTCATTAATAAAACAAAGCCTTATACCTGTGATCTGAATGCTATCTTTCATAAAATAATACTAGAAAAAAAGGGATTTGGACATTTACATACAGTAAGTTAATCTGCCTTACCTGGAGCACAAACAGAAGATTTCATTTTCCTCCTTTAGGATGAGTCATGTACAGCTACAAAATAAGAGAAACCCCATAATAAACAATATATCCATAAACAATTATCTACAGTCACAGCAGTTTTCTTCTTTTCTTCCTTCTTCTCAGTAATGGCTCTGCTGACTTTATCAGTCTCACCTGAGCGTTTCAACATCTGTCATTTAGCAGATGTTTGGCCAGTTTAGGAGACATCAAGGAGCCCATGTTACAGATGTTTATTTGCATTTTCAGAAGCAGGAGAATATTATGAAGAGCAGGTTACTCTTTTGTATATGTGAAAATTAAAAACACATTCAGTCTTTTGCAGCACATCCACTGTTAGCAACAAGCTGAAAAAAAAAAACAGACAAAACAAGTTTCTCCTGCATCGATTTAAAGAGTTAAACACCGAGTGATGACATGTTTTATGCTCACTGTGAGCTCCTCTCCATGGAAACTACAGTAGGGCAAAAGATCAGCTGCAGCTGAAAAGGACTGCACCTCACGAGCTGTAAAAGGGCATGATGAAATCTCTTATTGACCACTGGGTCACCAGAAAATTTTCCATGCACTTTTCCACACTGAGAAGAACAGCCTAAAAGACATTCGATGAGATGGCTCGTCTGGAAGTCTGCTCCAAAGGACGTGTAAAGGTGTTTTGTTTTTTTCTGCTCTAAAGAAAAGCATAAATATGGCATTTAATTTGTACAAATCAGTAGATAAATGACTTTTTTTCTTTCCTTATTCTACACCCTTTCCCAGAATTTATTATCTATCAGTGCAATAAAACGTTTTATGAGCTCAGCATTTTTTAAATGTATAATGTATATTATTTCATGTGTTCATATGTCATTATGGCACACTCATGAAATCATAACAGTATAAATTACACACCATTAATCTAAACAATAACTGCATGTTGTGCTGCATGTTCAGCGCTATTAATGTGAAAATTTACAACGCAGAACATCAGCTGTGGTCTACCTGCCAGAGACAGTAGTGGAAATTTCCATCATGCTGGCCAAAGTCTGGCCAGCTCTGTATGTGTTACCTTTCTGACCTTGATGCAGTTTTTCAGTGCCATTATCTCACCCCTCCCTCACATGCCGCCTGACAGGTCCTCACGCCCTCATATCTGTCTTTTACTGTGCTCCTCGCAAGATTTTAGCAATAAACCCAAGAGCTGACGGTTGATTTTTACTGTAAAGGCAGCCAGGGCAGCCTTCTCTCAGGGTGCCAGACTCACTGACTAGAGCAGGATGGTGAACTTTGAATCCAGAGGGAAGCCAGGGGATGTTGTTGCTGCACTACACCTGCCAGTGGGGGCAGTTTAAGATCTCCAAAAGCCTTGAAATGTCCCAGAGGAAAAACACAGGTAACTTAAAAGGTGCTGGGGAAGCTTCACAAGACCAAAAGTCAATTTAAAGCAGGCCTCCACAAACATCAGAAAATGGATTAATGTTTGGACCTCTTAGATGGAAAAATGAAATCACAGGATTAAAGCATTCTCCACATATTCCTGTTCTGGGGGGTTAATCTGGGGTCAGGGAAACTCCCGGCACTGAACAAGTGATCTTGGACAACTTAAGGGACACATTAATGCTAAAACAGCCATGCACATGTGTAGTTTTTGGTTTAGTTTTTGTGGTTTAAAGGTATCAGACACGATGCTAAAACCATCAGTCCAATACTCTGTATGTTCTCCTCATTCATCTAGAGCACTTTTCATGTCAAGAAAATCACTTCACCAGACTTCTGAAAATGTTCTGTGGGACTGCTTGTGGTATTGTATACCAAGACATTATCAGCGGATGCTTTTAAGCCCTGAGATGTGTCCACCATGGGTCAGAAAAGCTTGTCCCAGTGATCATCACAGGTGTTACACTGAAATCAACACCTTGAACACACTAGTCTAGGAGTTTGGCCAGCTTCTTATACAGGAGGAGGACCACTGCTCTTGTCATTATGGGGAGGCTATCTGAACATCCACGTGAATGCCAGAACCCGGATCCCAGACTCACTGGATAGGAGTTGAAGAAAAAGAAAAGCACCAGCATACAAGACTCCAAAATGTCAGACAAACGCATAAAAACAGTTACCTAAACTGTAGTTCACAGAAAGGACATGATCCAAGTTGAGCCATCAATGCTCTCCACATGTCTGAGCACACAAACTGAACTGCAGTCAAAGTCAAACTCTTCTGCTTTGAGTAAACACAGCTAAACTGAAGAGATGAGGGAAAATTGCACATTGGTTATTTTGTCACTAATTAACTAATTTATTGACTGTTTCTACTGTAGGCATACCAGGTGGACCAGGCAACAGCTACAAATGAGTCTATTTGACAAATAATAATAATAATAATAAAAAGGATTTATGCAGAACAAAAGAATCACGTGATGACTTTTATTGATGATGATGATGATGTGTGAGGTTCTGAGAAGAGCAGCAGAAACTCCAGCAGCACCTTCGTCGCTCCCTGTATTGATCCCTGATCAAGAAGTCTGCCTCTTCACACCATATTTGTTATGAGTAAATTCATCTGAGCGCTCATCCCGACCTGGCTGTGCACGCACATTCAGTGTGACGA
>JAOWBL010000019.1:13026656-13040450 GCA_028564865.1 Zenarchopterus dispar | reverse complement strand
CACACCATATTTGTTATGAGTAAATTCATCTGAGCGCTCATCCCGACCTGGCTGTGCACGCACATTCAGTGTGACGATACTGTAAAATGAGTAACTTTCCTCTTTACCCTGTTGATGAAAACCCCATCCTGTTTAACTGCACCGTCATATCTGCGGCGAATTTAAAATTTGCAGAACCTTTTAGCATCAACTAGTGTCCAATCGTCGCCCAATTATCTCCAAACGAAGAGGATGGCAAATACGCGCACAAGCAGGGGATTTTGCGTGTTTATCAGATCAGACAGCCCCCCTCCCACCGAGAGCTCATGCATGCGCTTCTGTCGGAGTATAAAAGTCGGAGCTCTGATGATCCTCGTCCCACTTTTCAGACACAAGCCAACAACAAACTCACAAGGTAAGAAAGAGCAGATATCCTTGGTTTCAATACCAACAACATATATCTGGTATTCAAATATATATATATATATATATATATATTCTATAATTGACTGAGTGAACAGAAGATAAGCAAATACAATCACCTGTAACATTTACTTAACTAAGGAGATTGAAGTTTTTTCAGCAGTAAAATTTTTTTTTTTAAATTACAAAATTTGTGTAGTTGTGCAGGTGAGGTCTAAAAATCCAAAAATGCACCAGTCTGCATACATTATCAGGACAGAAATCTGTTAGATAATACCAGATTCTAATTTTCTGTCCATTTTTGTCAACATACTATAGTCAAAAGATTTTACAGCTATTTTTTTTTTTTTTGGATATTTCTGAGTGAAAAAAAAGAAGTCTAAAATCCATTAAAGCACAGTTTATTGGTTTAAAAAAAATACAATTTTTTTCATATAAACTAATTATGTCAGCTGGAGAAGAATAGGGAAATCACCACTGCATTCATCAGTTGAATGATTACAGTGGAGAGATTTATAAAATGCTCATTTGGACAAAAGTAAGTGGAAAAAGCACAATGAGTGCATCAACACATTACAAAAGCAGGGAGAGCCACGCGGGTTTCAGCATGCATATCTAAATGACTGCATTGATTTGGCAGCGTTAATTGCATCTAGAAGGTCATTCCAAAGTTTCAGTGATCTCACAGTAAAATTACCTTTGGCCTTCGTCCAGATTCTAGGAACTGCAAAGGTTTTATTACAGAAAGTGCAATTAAGAGTATAGATTTGCAGAAACCTGAGAGTTCAGTGATATAAGCAGGGACCAAAGTTGTCAGTGTTTATTTAGGACTATATTTAACCCCTTAAGATCCAGCCTCTTTTTAAGGCCTCTGCTCAAAAATGACATACCCAAAATGAATGGCGTATATCTCTGCCACTACTTGGTCTACTTGAATAGTTTTGTTGTCATAATGAAGGTAACGCTTGTGAAATTTGTTCAAATATTTAAACATGGTGTCACTGTATCAGAGCAAATTAAGATGATACTCAACAAAAATTAATTTCTGTCTAATAAAAATTCACAATTTTACAAAGAATATCTCTTTGACGTAATGCAGTTGCATCTCTAAATGTACATAAAGAAATATCCACATATGTGAACATTATCTCTGCTAAGTTTGACACTTGTAAAATGAGACACACCAAAATTATAGAGCTTTTATTACAAACTAGTGGAAGCTACAAAACAACCATTTTGGCACATTTTCGGTACCATCTGTGCTATTTGATACTTTGATGTTCCAAGATATATATTTAATTTTTATGTCATTATTGGTATTCATCACATCAACTTACAACACTTAAAAAATTTTTTTTTAAATAGCCAGACCTCCACACATTTGTCAAAGAAAACCATACAAAGCAACTGAAGTTTAAATCAAAGTAAAATAGATTTATTCAACATACTAAAATTTAACTATAAATAACAAAATGAAAATTGTAAAAACAACGTAACTATTTACATTCTAACTTAAAAAAAAACTTTTAAGAGTCTAACTCTAAGAAAAACACTACTATTTACAGTCTAATAATCGGGGTCACCAGTTTCGGACCGACAGCATCCTCCTCAGAAGATTAAGGATCTACATGACAAATGGGGTCCCCGGGAATCTCGTCAAATATAATTTATAACAGTTTCACCGTTATTTGGGGTTTTCTGTATTTTTCTGACACTTTTCGATCAAAATTTGCTCAAAAATAATCAAAAACGTATTTGCGCTTTTGCCACAAGATGGCGCCCTTCCCGCTCTCCTTCTTCAGACCTTTGTGTTTCCGGGTCATCTAGGACCGATACGAGCGCTAATAACTCGGCAGTGGATTGGTCGATTTGGATGATTGATACCTCTTTCGAAAACTTAGAGCCAATAGATTTGAGGGCCGGACTTACGAGGAAGTACATCCAATTTGAGCCAATTAAATGTATTTTCTGCTTTTTCCCGCAAAAAAAGCCTCCAAAGACAAAACTAAAAGTGTACACTAATGGGAATGCTCACAAAGAAACACAGACGTGTTGGACTAACTAAAACCAACGTTTAAAACTCTCAGATTCAGAAACAAATTTTCTTATAAAACTCAGAAAGAATTTTTGTAGCTGACTGTAAACAGGCGATTATTTACCTTTTTATTTGAAATCGTTGCAGTCTCAGTTTTCATGTTCTTGTAGCTAGCATAACGTCAAACAGCTAGTCTCGCAAGTGTTTTTTTTTTTTTTTTTTTTTTTGTCTTTGATTATCTATTTGATAATTAATTTCCTTAGTGCTGGATGCGTTGTAAGTCATGTATAAATATAATTTATTTGTGCTTTTAACAGTTTCTCATATTTAATTTGATGTGGAATATGACTATATTTTTAAATGATTACTGTACTGATGGGTGAGTCAAAATAGTCAAAGTAATTAAGCTGGACGTAATTATATATTTGCCAGAAAGCATGGTTCTAACATATTTATGAGAAAAACTGTCCTACCTTCTGTATTATTATATGGAAAGACAATCTAGCAAGACTTGAGGGAATCATTTTATGAAATTATAGAAATCTTCACCATTTATTTGATTTTTGTGTGAAATAATGATAGATTCAGTTTTGAAATAATGTGAGTCAGTTCTGCTGTTGTTGTTTTTTTTAAATATTTCTATATGTTTGTGGGTGAAAGGTTTAATGTACCTGTGTGCTTCTGCTTCTTGTCTCTATGTTTTGATCCAGCTCTGACTAGTCTGTCTTCTGACATTACAGAAAACACAAAGGCACAAATGTTAAAGGAAAACGACTCATAAACCATGCTTGAAACATTGTTAGAGTAGGCTAGGTTTCTTTAATTCAACTTTGTGTTTTCATCAATTCTGTGCTCAAAACTTATGTAAGCTTTTCACTTTCACTATCAATAAATCAAATCACCTTTTGTACTGCAGGTCAGAGTTGCTGCTTCTGTTGCTCCCCAATTGTTTTTGTTTAACAGGACAAGATTCATACAGAATATTGAAAAAAAAAGCCCAAGAAAAACATTGTCAGCAATTATTTTTTTCAATTTAAAAATGAATGTTATATAAAAAGTCTCCAAATACAAAATGAAGAGGTGTGTCATTTGGTTACTAGGTATTCCTAATTGAGACTGTCTTGGATCTGTTGTGCATTTCTCTCCAATATCCAACCTGAAACTAACTTCACTAACTATGCTAGAAATCACTGAGAGATAGGAGCTTCAGACATTTGTACCAATATATTAGAAGGACCCCTCCGAGAATGAGCATAATACCATTCGCATGGGAAATCTGTCAACACAGTTTGTTTATCCAGCAGCGTTTCTAAAAAGCACAAATAATGACATTTATTTTTATGAGGGACAGCAAGATGACCACAGGAGCAGCTCCATATTCAGTGAGTCATAATTTAATGAGTCTGGAAGGTGAAAGAGGAAAATAAACCAAAAACTTTTCAAGTTTCTTCATATAGCATGGTATTTTTCTCCTCTTCTGGAGCAACATTCTCAGTACCACTTTCTAGTGACCCAGTTGTTGCATTGCAAAATGTACTAATCCTTTAATGACTACTTGGGCCACGTTATTATGCAGCATGTGACGAATCAGCTGACTGAATACATTTTAAAGGACGGGAAAATGAAAGAGGATGATGATCTTTTGAGGAAAGCTTTTTAATACACAGTTTGTGCTTGTATATGATAACCTGAAAGAAGTTTTAACTTAAAAAATGGAATAGCATGACGATATTGAACTGACAATTTGCAGCTCAAGGTGACGTTTTTCTTGCTCAACCAGACTGTGCCTTGTGTTTCCACTGTTCTTGTTGCAGCTCCATCATGGTGCAGAGAGTGGCAGTGATCGGGGCCGGTCCCTCCGGTCTGACCAGCATTAAGGCTTGTCTGGATGAGGGCATGGTGCCAACCTGCTTTGAAAGCAGTGATGACATAGGTGGACTGTGGAAATTCAAGGTAAGACTTTGCTCTGGAAAAAAGTGCTGATAATATATCGTCTTCTTTTCTTTATTTCTTCTTTTTGTCCTGTTTCTTCTATCTGTGAAGTGAAGAACCAAACTTATTCTTAATCCACCGTTTCTTAATAATTATTACGTTTCACGTCTTCTTTGCAGGAAGTGTCAGACCCAAACAGGGCCAGCATCTACCGCTCCCTAACGATCAACATCTGGAAGGAGATGATGTGCTATAGTGATTTCCTCATCCCAGCTGATTACCCCAACTACATGCACCACTCCAAAATCCTGAAATACTTCAGGATGTATGCAGAGCACTTTAAACTGCTGCAACACATTCACTTCCAGGTAATTGGACATGAAGGATAGTAAATAATCAATAAACAATTTCTTAACAATTCCAGTTATTTATAATTTTCATATCTTAGACCTCAGTGAAGCGTGTCACACAGAGACCAGACTTTTCTCGCACTGGTCAGTGGGAAGTGGTGACTGAGACTAAAGATGGACAAGAGGATAGGCATGTCTTCGATGCAGTTATCTGCTGCTCCGGACACTTCAACTATCCCAACCTTCCACTAAAAGACTTCCCAGGTAACTACATTACTTAGTGGTGGTCTAATACACAAGACATAAACTAGAGCTGGACAATATGAGAGTACACCATGACTGTGTTACAGGAATTGAGACATTTGAAGGAAAATACATCCACAGCTGGGACTATAAGGGGCCTGAGGACATGTACGGGAAGAGAGTTGTGGTCATTGGCATCGGTAACTCGGGAGGTGACATCGCCGTGGAGGGTAGCAGGGTTGCAGAGGAGGTGTGAGATTGTTGAGATCCTCTCTCATTTCTTCTTAAAACATGTTAACACGTCGAGGTTATGTGAAATGGTGCATCCACATGCTTGTATGCTCTTCATGCCCTCAATGATGGCAGATCTATTCCTTTTTCCCTAATCCTATAGATGTATCTGAGCACTCGCAGTGGTGCCTGGGTAATCCGTCAGGTGTCTGACAATGGCTTACCCGTGGACAAGTTCAACACACGTTTTGTCCATGTCATGTTCAAGCTCCTGCCCATGAGCTTCCTCAACTGGCTCGGTGAGAAACAGCTCAATGCCATGTACGATCACACTATGTACGGCCTCAAACCCAAACACAGGTGGGACATTCGTATTTTTCAGATTAAGATTTGGATACCACTTTACCAGAGTATTTCATCAACTATGTTACAGAGTGAAATTATGCTCCTCTATCCTCTCTTTCTATTAAACAGGCTCTTCAGTCAGATTCCAGTGATCAACGATGACCTGCCTTTCAGGATTTTGGCTGGCTCAGTCATCATCAAACCAAACGTGAAATCGATCCAAGGCTCCACTGTGGTGTTCAATGATGGCAGCACTGTGGAAAATGTTAGAGACTTACATTATTCTTATGTATTTTACATTATTCTGATATCCAAGAAGGACTTAAAGAAAAAAACTCATATCTGGTTTATTACAGGTGGATACAATTGTGTTCGCTACGGGGTACAACTATGATTTCCCTTACTTGCCAAATAATGCTCTCTACAAATCTGGGCACCGTGTGGGTCTGTACAAACATGTTTTCCCCCCAAATCTGGAGCATCCCACTCTGGCTATAGTGGGTTTTATCCATTCTGATGGGTCCATCATGCCACAGGCTGAAATGCAGGCCCGCTTTGTCACGCGGGTCTTCAAAGGTGAGGCTGCATTGTAATAAGGGTTGTTGTGTTCAGGTAAACTGAAACTGGCAATGATTTAAAGACCTAGTTTGTCTGTGACTAGTACGTGTCAGTATCTTCGCTGTATGTCGGCTTTCTGTCTTTGGCCCTTCAGGACATAAGAAGCTTCCCTCAAACCAGGCCATGATCAAGGCTGTTGAGAAGGACACCAAGAACATTGAGGAAAAGTATGAAAAATGCAATGTCTTGCTTAATATTGTGACAAGGACAGAAATTTGTCATAAACAAGTCTTTCTGTGTCAACATTTCAAGCAAGCCATATTGCAATCTTTTTCCTTATTTCAGCCTTTAGAGTATATCTGAAAAGTTTTAACATCAAAAGAGGCTACACTGCATGAAAGGAGTTCAGATTTTCTTTCTTTTATTAAAGACATAAAAACATCCCCATGAAACATTCACATCCCACCTACCTAATGACTAGTTTCTGTCAAAGACAGAAAAATCAAGTATCTCCCATATGTTGGCTCATCAGTCAGAGAAGACTGAGCAGTTTTGAAAGATGGCTATAGAGATAATTAATTTTCACATTTACTGTTCAAATACTGAGAAGAGACATTCGGTGAGGCAGGAACCAGATGAGCCTCACCTGGATTACGCAATGACTCTGCAAACTTTGCTGGCATGCTATGCAATGAGACCGTATTGCTGGCTCTCTGTATCTCATTGTTAAAATACTCAAACACTTTTGCTATATGAACTAAATTTCCATAGTTTGGTTGACGTATATGATGTACCTTTTTTTTTTGTCAACAACTGCATGAATGTAACATGTTTCTTGTGCTGAGCAATCATAAAACGACTGCGATGAGGCACTAAGTGAGGCATGCACTTCTTCTGCCTCACGGTAGGGGGCGGTCGTGATCCGAGTGATTCTTCTTGCTACTCCTCGGCTGCAGAAGAAGTGACAGCACGCTACAGTCTAGTTAGTAAGGGAGGTGCCGCCATCCGTTTATTATTTCCGCTTGTGTACTCTATAGGGTTCATATGTTTGTAAATGTGGTTGTGATGAAGTCAGTGCCTCACCAACCATGAACCTCACCGCACGTCACCGCTCTAAACCAAACTGAGACGCTCGTGGCCAACTGCTGCGTAAATTAGTGAAATAAGCTGATTGTTGGTGTGCAAGTAAATAAAGTTTTAAGACATTATCCGTGTAAGGGACACTGCCATTAGTGCTGTTTATGAAGTACAATGAATGGAATCATTCCATTTTGATTTCCCTTTTCTCCAGCTATGTTGTGTCAAAGCTGACACCGCTGCACGTGGACTATGTTGAGTACATGGATGACTTAGCGAAGGACATCGGAGTGCGGCCGAGTCTCCTCTGGCTCTTCTTCACAGACTACCCGCTGTTTAAGAGGATAATGTGGGGACCTGTCACTGCTTACCAGTACAGGCTGATGGGACCAGGGAAATGGGACGGAGCCCGCAGGGCGATCTTCACCCAGTTTGAGCGCATGTACCAGCCCCTGAAATCCAGACAGGTCTGAAGTGAGCATTATTTTATCCAGTCATTTGTATTAAATGAAGTGGAATAACATTCGTTCATGTTCTGTCCAGCTGGAAGTGCCTGAAGCTTCAAACGTTGGCCGTCTGATGAAGTTGAGCCTGTTCATCCTGACTGGAGGAGCTGCTCTCTACTACGTTCAAGTTCGCAGCCCAAACACTATCCCCACCCTCCTGTCCAAGCTCCGTCCACAAACTGTGTGAAAGAACCACAACTTGCATGTTTAATTTTTTCTTGTCTGACCATTTCAAGTCTTTTTAGATTACATGACATTCAGTAATCTACCATTTCTTATTACCACTATAGCCGTTGTGTAGCATCATCCAATGTGTGCAACTCTTTTACAGTGATATACACCACAGTCGCGTTTCCATTACCTCTAGATTTGTGCAAAACCCAAACAGGAAAAAAAAATCTGTAATGGGAATGGCTCTAATTTGAAAAAACTCATAGATATTGCAAAAAACTTTTTTTTTTACACTTTCACAAGGTGGTTTTTCAGGTGTTGGGATAATCCAGTTTATCGCAAAAGTGTAATGGACAACGTTTTTGTGCATTTCCACATCTCTATCAGGATAGTGGATGTGACGTAGCTGGTCAATCTAAAGTCATCAAACTGTAGTTTCAAGCTGTTTTTGGCCCCATTGATACAATGTAGTTGTGCTATAACACTACTTAATCATTATGCATTACATAAGGGCAGTACCTTTAAATAATTATTTGAATGATCATCTGCTGCCTTCATCACAATTTTCTCCACTGCGGTAGCAGCAATTCCAATAATTTGTTTAGACTAAAGATGTTTTTGTTCATGTTTTTCAAAGTTGAGAATTTCTTTTTTGTTGTTTTTAAGACAAGTCTCGAAGGACAAGCTTCAGGGAGTTGCGTTTATCCAAAAAACACCATTCAGTGGAAACACAGACCCCCTGCAGCACTAGATTTATCGTAATTTCAGAGTTTCGCTGTTCTTTGGCAAAAAAGTGTAATGGAAATATGACACTGACTCTGTATGCTCTCAACAAAATACTTGCACAGAAAAACAGTTCTTACTTCATAAAGGACTGTAACCAGTTTACAGTCGGTTAGGGATAAGTTAGTGCATACAGTTCTTCATGAATGATAATAGAGTGAGCTTGATGGAAACTGTTTGGAAGGTGTTCTTGAGGTTTAGGAGCCTGCTAGTCCCCACCTGGAAGAGGAAAGAAGGAGAAATACAGAAGAAACTAAGAAGTTTAGAAGAAAGAGGAAGGCTGGGACATAAGAAGCCAAAACAAACAGCATGAACGTGAGAAATCTACATTTTAAGTGTTCAGAGTGTGGTCCTACATTTGAATCTCAGCTAATAATTGTCACTATGTTGTTTAATGCATTACAATGGTTAATGTTTTCAGACAACAGAAACCATTTTGTCATTTGATTAGATATCTTAAAACTGGGTTAAAACATTGTTGGCTACTCTTTTTATACTTTTCATATTGGCTACTGCAGCAATATTACATTTGTTAAAAAAAAATAAAAAAAACTATAATATGCAAAGAAAATAGTTGTGTAAGCTTTTTTTTTTTAGCCCATTAAAGGCAATAACGTAAAGATTTGTAAAAGGAGTACATAAGTAAGGTTTGTTTGGACTGGACAGTGTAGAAACTTTATTTTTTTGCGTCTTTACTATGAATGTGGGCCTTTCTTCATAATTGATGCTGACACTGAACCAACTCATCAAGTGAAGGCACAAAGCTGCCTGTTATTAGTGTGTAACTGTAATCTGCCACCGGACCCATGACATATTACTGACAGAACATAGATTCATGATGTTTTAGGAGATGAAGTTTTGTGCTCACGTTAGTTAAAAACACACTAACTGACTTTTGCACACTCTATAACATTCAAAACCCAGAAGAAGAAAAGTAAACATGTCCTAACACACTTTGTTTTAGGAGAAATTATATTTGATCTTTATGATTCTACATGAGATCTGTTTGGTTGAAGTTATGCCAAATAAATGAAAATATACAATATAATAAATAAAACACTGAACTCCAAAGTCATGTAAAAAAATTGAGATGGGAGACAGCAGAGCTGCTTATTTCTTCGTGAACAAATATGAACGAGATCTCAACTTTCTTAAAATTTTGTTCAGGAAGACTTGATAAGGCTCATCTCCCAAGTAAAATGTTAAAAACATCTTTTGCTGCCATTTTGTAAAGACCTGTGAAATCTTCAGAGCATGAAGTTGACATCCAGGATTTCCTGTTGCTTTAGGTTATCTTTTGTCATTATTTGAACACAAAGTTCTGCTGCGCACGTTTATCTCTGTGTACATTACTTGTCCATCCATCCATCTTCTGCCTTCTCCCCAGCCATTTCATCCAGCTCATCTGGGGGTATCCCAAGGCATTCCCAGGCCAGCCAAGAGACATAGTCCCTCCAACATATCCTGGGTCTTCTCCGGGGTCTCCTCCCAGTGGGATATGCCCGGAACCCCTCATCAGGGAGGCGTCCTCACCAGATGCCCGAACCACCTCATCTGGCTCCTCTCGATGTGGAGGACCAGCGGCTCTACTCTGAGCCCCTCCCGGATGACCGTGCTTCTCACCCTATCTCTAAGAGAGAGCCCAAACACCCTGCGGAGGAAACTAATAACCACCGCTTTTATCCACGATCTTGTTGTTTCAGTCATGACCCACAGCTCATGGCCATAGGTGAGGGTAGGAACGTAGACTGACTGGTAAATCAAGAGCTTCGCCTTTCGGCTCAGCTCCTTCACCGTGACGGACTGATACAGAGTCCCCATCATTGCAGACGCTGCACTGAACCGCCTATCAATCGCCTGCTCCATCCTTCCCTCACTCATGAGCAAGACCCCAAGATACTTGAACTCCTCCACTTCGGGCAGTGGGTTTGAACTTCGGGTTTGATCCCCGACCCGGAGAGGGCACTCCACCCTTTTCCGACTGAGGACCATGGTCTCGGATTTAGAGGTGCTGATTCTCATCCCAACCGCAAATCGCTCCAGTGAGTGCTGAAGGTCCTGGCCCAATGACCCAACAGAACGACATCATCTGCAAAAAGCAGAGACCTGATTCTGAGGTCACCAAACCGGACTCCCTCTGCCCCTCGACTGCACCTAGACATTCTGTCCATATAAGTAACAGAATCATTGACAAAGGGCAGCTCTGTCGTAGTCTAACCCCCATGGGAAATGAGTCTGACTTACAGCTGACAATGCGGACCACTCTCACACCGGGCGTAAAAGGACCGGATAACCCTTATAAGGGCCTCTGACACCCCATACTCCCGGAAAACCACCCACAGGAGTCCCCGGGGGACACAGTCAAAAGTCTTCTCCAAGTCCACAAAACACATGTAGATTGGTTGAGCAAACTCCCATGCCACCTCCAGGACCCTGCTGAGTGTGTAGAGCTGGACCATTATTCCACGGCCAGGATGAAAACCACACTGCTCCTCTTGAATTCGAGATTCGACTATCTGGTGGACCCTCCTCTCCAGTACCTCTGAATAGACCTTCCCAGGGAGGCTGAGGAGTGTGATCCCTCTATAACTGGAACACACCCTTCTGTCCTTCTTTTTAGACAGGGGTATCACCAGTCCAGTCTGCCAACCCAGGGGCACTGTCCCCGATTTCCACGTGATGTTTCACAAGCGTGTCAGCCAAGACAGCCCTACAAAATCCAGAACCCTAAGAAACTCAGGGCAGATCTCATCTACCCCCGGTGTCCTGCCACCCAGGAGTTTCTCAACCACCTCGGTGACCTCAGTCCCAGAGATAGATAAGCTTACCTCCAAGCTCAAAGGGTCTGCTTCCTCATTGGCAGGCATGTAGGTGGGATTGAGAAGGTCTTCAAAGTATTCCCTCCACCGACTCACAACTTCCCAAGTTGAGGTCAACAGAGCACCATCCCCTCCATACGCAGTGTTGGTGGTGCACCACTTCCCCCTCCTGAGCCACCAGATGGTGGGCCACAAGTTTTTTGAAGTCGTTTCCCAAGGCCTCTCCGAACTCCTCCCACGCCCGGGTTTTTGCCTTTGCCACAACGGAACCCGCGTTCTGCTTGGCCTGCCAGTACCTATATGCTGCCTCTGGCATCCCACAGGCCAAAAAATGCCCTATAGGACTCCTTATTCAGCTTGACGGCATCCCTAAACACTGGTGTCCACCAGCGTGTTTGTGGATTATCGCCACAACAGGCACCGACCTCCTTACAGCCACAGTTCCGGTCAGCTGCCTCGACAATGGAGGCCTGGAACATGGTCCATTCAGACTCAATGTCCCCTGCCTTTCCCGGTACCTGGCTGAGGTTCTGTCGGAGGTGGGAGTTGAAGCTCTCTCTGACAGGGGTCTCCGCCAGTCGTTCCCAGCAGACCCTCACTATATGTTTGGGTCTGTCAGGTCTGACCAGCATCCTCTTCCACCATCGGAGCCAACTCACCACCAGGTGGTGATCAGTTGACAGCTTCACTCCTCTCTTCACCCGAGTATCTGAGACATGTGGCCGCAAATCTGATGACACAACAATAAAGTTGATCATTGATCTGTGACCTAGTGTGTCCTGGTGCCAAATCCACATGTGGACACCCTTGTGCCTGAACACAGTCTTTGAAATGGAAAATCCATGATGAGCACAGACCCAAAAACAAAACACTACCCGGATTCAGATCCAAAACAATACCCGGATTCATATCAGAGGGGCTGCTCCTCCTAATCAAACCTCTTCAAGTCGTACTGTCATTGCCCACGTGAGCATTGAAGTCCTCCAGCAGAACGAGGGAGTCCCCAGCAGGGACACTCTCCAGCACTCCACCCAAGGGCTCCAAAAAGGGTGGGTATTCTGAACTGCTGTTTGGTGCATAAGCCCAAACAGCAGTCAGGACCTGCGCCCCCACCCGAAGGCGGAGGGAGATTACCCTCTCATTCACTCGTGTGAGCCCCAGTGTACAAGCCAGGGGGCAATAAGTATGCCCACCCCTGCACGGCGCCTCTCACCTTGGGTAACTCCAGAGTGTAACAGTATCTAACCCCTCTCAAGAGGACTGGTCCCAGAGCCCAAGCCATGTGTTTAGGTGAGTCCAACTATATCTAGTCGTAATTTCTCAATCTCATACACCAGCTCAGGCTCCTTCCCCACCAGAGAGGTGACATTCCATGTCCCTAGAGCCAGCTTCTGCAGCTGAGGAAGAGACCCCCAGGGTCCCTGCCTTTGGCCACCAGCTCACATGGCATCTGACCCCTATGGCCCCTCCCACAGGTGGTGAGCCCATGGGAAGGGGAGCCCATGTTTCCTCTTCAGGCTGTGCCCTGCTGGGCCCCATGGGTGCAGGCCCAGCCACCAGGCGCTGGCCATTGAGCCCTACCGCCAGGCCTGGCTCCAGGGGGGGCCCCATGACCCACATCCAGCCACGGGAAAACGAGAACTCTTGTTTCCGTGCATCATGCAGGGTCGTATGAGCCATGCTTTGTCTGCTTCCTCACCTAGGACCTGTTTGTCTAGGGTGACCCCCACGATCATTGGAACACTCAAACCCCTCCACAATAAGGTGGCAGCTCAGGGAGGAGACATTACTTGTCTATTTCTTATATATTTCTCTTTTTAAACCACAGTAATCCAACCCTTACACGTCCTCACACCAGAATAAACATTTATGAAAGGACAGGTAAATGTCTTCCATTAAACAACAGCTGTAGTTTTTGGTCCAGAATACCACCCCCTTTACCAATTTATTATCTCCTGTACTTGTAACCCAACAAATTAAAATATCAACACAAATATAAAGCCAAGTGTGAGTCTTATCGTTTTCTCCACGGGTAGAGAGGAATCATGGACTCCAGTGTCCTCCTGTTTTAACCATTCAGTCAGGTTTGAACATCTGGACTCACGGGGAGGATTGATGATTGATCGACTCAGGGTCCATGTCAAAACAGATCAACTCAAATCAGTTAGAAAGAGTCAGTGCTGGTCAGGTTGATCAGAGGGTATTAAAAAAATCACATTAAACTTGGTTAAAACACATAAAAAAGTCATCTTTCTAAAATAAACCTGTAATTTTGGTTTCACAAATTTGGAGACTTTTAACAAATAAAAAACATAAACATGCAAGTAAATGTTCATATTTTA
>JAOWBL010000019.1:13002676-13026556 GCA_028564865.1 Zenarchopterus dispar | reverse complement strand
TTTATATATATATATATATATATATATATATATATGTGTGTGTGTGTGTGTATATATATATACGCTCAAACCCCAGATAAGTCAGTAACGTCACATAATTAAATTGTTATTTAAATAAGTAAAACAATAAAAATGATACAGTATTTGGAAGATGTAATTGAGAGAGGCATTAACTGAAAGGTATGAGCAAGAAAAGAAAAAGAAGTGTATAAAATATTAATCTACAATATTTTTAAAGCAATTTTTGTGACCAGGTGTTTGTGCAATGGCCTAAAGAGTAGTGTATTTGCTCCTGGTGTATTGTTGATCTTCAAGAACCACTAAAATTTTATTTTAAAATTAAAAAAAGAATTCTTGTGAAAAATAAATGAATAAATAAAATCTCATATGAAGTAAGACAATCAGAATGGTGGACAAAAATTGAAGGGAAAAAATACCTGAAAGGACAAAAAAAAAAAAAACCCTTGCACTTGCAAGGGCTTTACAGGAGACACATGCAAAAGAAAAACTGTGCAAAAGTAAGTATTATAATACGAGTCATTTAATACTAAAATAAATACCAGAATAAATCACTTTCAGCTCATAAGAGCAGGTAACAAGAATATTTATTGAAAGAATAAGGATGTAAACAATCTCAGAGTTTTTCCACATAATGGATTCATAATGTCAAATCCTGCACCTGTATTAATATACAGGTGCAGGATTTGACAAACTTTAAGGACAAAGGCATGATTCACCAGAGTTGTTAGGAGAAGTTGTGTTAAAGGTACAAATTTAAGTTCGAGATGTGAGCCCTCAGCAGCAGTCATTGAAAAGGAACACAAGCTTTCCTCCCACCTTCAACATCCAAAACCCAAGTCAATGCGTTTCCCTCTTCAAGCTCACTGTTAACACCAGCTGCTTTTCAACGCCAGTCGTGTTCATCCAATAATTAAACTGTCTGAGAAGGGTTCATTATCCCCGTGAATCTTTCAGGACTGACACTGTAATTTCAACTCGAATATAACGTGCAATTTTGTGCCTTTTTGAGCCAATCTCTAAATGTGGTTTTACTTTATCCTACTCCTGAAGAGCTGGTACAAAGGGAAAGTAAAGCACTTACATTAGTCACAGGGACAGTGTAGCATCAGCCTCTGTTCAGTGATGTCATGTTTTTCACTTTTTCATCTTCAAGCACAAAATCAAACACCCAACCCCAAACATGATTTTAATGAACCTTTCACTGCAACCTGATATTCACCCCTGCTTCTCCTTCATGATTACTAATGATAAGAGGCCTCAGTTAAAGAAATGTATGTATCTGATGAGCATTAACTGACTGAAAACTTCCCCTGAAAGTTCTCCTTGATGCTGGACTCCGTCATACTCTCAGAAATTACAACATCTCTTTATTGCATTTGCAATGAGGACATGTAAAGTAGCTCACATTTTAGGGTTTTTTTTTAACCATGTGATGAAGCTGGAAAGGGATGTTATTATATCCTAAATAGATTATAACATCCACAGAAAGTTATCACAAGAATATATATTATTCATTATTACTCAGCTGATCTGGAATAACGCTGAGCCTTTTTACTGTCACATAAAAAAAACTATGTAATCCAAGAAAATATCAAATTCATCAGACCTGCCTTAATGTTTAAACCTTAAAAGCAGCATATTTTACAGAAGACGTGAGTCGGTGGTTTTCAGCAGAAAATTATAAATATATTTGTCATCTCTGAAATCATTTTGTTTTTTACCATGATTGTCTACATTTTTGATGCAACCCTCTTTTTGATTTGCGCTGGAATCAGCAACCGGAGTGTGACGTCACACAGGCGTGATCACATCAAAGGCATACTCGAAGTACGTAACTATCACGTGACTTGTTAACGTGTCAGGAGTTTACGGGACTAAACTGTTTACAATCAGATCTCTTCAATACATTTTGTGCACGTTTTTTGTGGAAATTGCCAACTCTTCAAAATGGAGAGGGAGTGGGACTGCAGAGAGTTAAATGATCAAGTTCTTCATGGTCAATTTGGCAGTTAAGCAACTACAAAATCCTTAGTTATAAGTTGTTTTGGAATTGTGGCTGAAAGCAAAATAATGCGATCCAAGGAGTTAGTGGCAATCAAAATAGTTTAAAAGCATTATATCAAAGTAGGAAAGAAAAGACGCTGAAATACTGGAACCCTTCACCCTGAAGGGTTGTGACTGGTGGTTGGCCGAAATGATGATGTCTAGTTTGATTTTGTGGAGATGTTTGCATCTTGACCCTGGCAAAAACAACTTACTCAAGTTTACTGAAAGTTTCATTTATAGGAACTATTATTGTCTGGTGCTGGAAAAGTCAGATACAAATCTTTGTGATTTCATGAGAGGCAAACACCCAAGATGTCTGCAAATCAGTGAAATTGGAGCCATTGCTCAGCAGGTGCTGGTGGCTCTAAAAACACTGGAGAGCATTGCTCTGGTTCATGTAGACATCAAACTAGACAACATCATGTTGGTAAACCATCAGTCACAACCCTTCAGTGTGAAGCTGACAGATTTTGGTTGTTCTTCTAAAGCGTCCACTTTGTGGACTTCATATACTTATTACCCTCAGGAGGTCCTGCTGGTCCATCCCTCTGTTGGTGAAGGTTTAAGTATGTGGACTCTTGGTTGTGTTCTGGCACTCTCTTACCTTACACATGACCTATATCCTCCTGAGACCCAGCCTGTACATTAATGTCCTCTGGAGTGGATATTTGTTTTGGTTTATGTATTTTGACTTATTTGAGCTACATGTATCCTACTAATCCCTAATGTGCCTAGTAGAGGACATCGTGGCCTTTCCAGTGATATCTCATGTGTTTGGGTGGGATAAGAGGAACTTTGTTTTCATCATGAGACAACATGGAGACTGCAGCAAAACGCACATGCCAGAAAAAGAGAAAAGGTAAGTCGAATACTATTATGACCTTGTTTGTTTACCTATGATAATCATATATTTGTTTAGGAACATGTCAGGAATTATAACTTGGTGTCAGTCTGTTATGATTTTGAAGTCATCGTTTATTACAGAGGAATAATTCTGTTGTCAACTACTGTAAAATCTAAAATAAAATTATTCTTGTAAATTTCTAAATTGTGAGTTGTTGTTTTAGCTCCAAAAAGCCAGGAAATCACAAAAAGTGATTTTGAAAGACACTTTTTCCCCTCTTGGTTCTCAGGAGGAGATATACATCTGAAATTGATTATGAGACAATGGGCATGATTGTGAGTTTGAACTGGCACCTAGATAATGATTTTCTGAGTACTGCATACAGAACAAAACACTATTTTACTTTGATGAAAGAGTATGGTGTATGGTGGTTGAACCCCTTAACAAAATCTCCAGTGGGTTTAAAATGGAGTAGAGTGTTTGATTCTCTGATGGCCTGCAGATAATGCAGCCAGAAATATCCGACCCAGTCGTTCATCAGGACACGCAGGCATTTGTCAGCCTTCTCAAGCAAATGTTTGCAGTAAATCTAGGAAAACGGATCACCCCAAGTGGAGTTCTCGACCACACTTTCATTATTATGGAGCACCTATCTATTATCAGTGATCATCCTTATGTGATCACTGCAAATACAAAAAAAAATGTCAATGTGCCCCTTTGATGAGGGAAATGTTTTTAGTAAGCCAGAAGAAGGAGACAGCAACAGTGATCACAGTTGATCATGAGGATCCAGCTTGAACAATGAAAGCATCAGTGTTTGGACTGACGGAGTCACTGCTCTCAGTGAAGATGAAAAGATTGAAGCTCCTGGTACCTCTGAAAAACAGGCTGTTAGAAACATATCACGTGAAGTCAGTAAAGATTATCAGGGCCAGGAATTGTTGAGTTTGATTCAAAGGAATCCTCTAAAACATTAGATGGGAACATTGGATTGTATGAAGGCAGCTCTAATGTACATGAATTAACACCAGTATCAAGAATAACATGATTGTGTGTGAGACTGTTTCTTTCACCAGCCCTCTTGACAGTAGAGTATTATTTATTGACCCCTAAAACAAACAAACAAACAAAAAAAATCTGTTTCTATCAAAGAGGACTAAGATTATTGACAGCGGGACATGAAAAAGCAGGTAAAAGAAGACACTGACGTGTCCAGCTTGGTGACTGTGTCTTGACTGTGAGTATGTAACGTGTTGTACTGAAATAAAAGATAAGACATTTTAACATAGAACAGATATATACAAACAGAAAACACTGTTTAGTCTCATAATTTGTGTGTGCTATGTGTGGTGTGGGTGGTGTGGGATATGTGAAGGCCTGTGGGTATGTTTGAGTAAATGTCAGTTAGGCTGGGGGAGGGCATAGATATATATCAGTTACATGAAAGTACCATGTACATACTATCTATGTATAGAAATATGCATATATGTAGCTCTAAAGGTTCATACATATGTAAATATACCAATATGAAGTCATATACATGCAGTCAACTGTACAGTTGATTATACATACATAACCATATATCCATTTGTGTGATACATATTAGTTAATAGTGAAAACAAATTGTGCAATCCTCAATATAGACAAAGGGTGTTTATATAAAAATAAACAACAACATCCCACTGATCTACGATTCATCTAACATAGATCTTAAGGGCAGTTATTTTCCACAACTTCTTCTTGTTATTTTCTAATGTACTTTTTGCACTGGACTAAAATTACCTCTGGACCCGCAGTAGTTCTAAAATTACACCTCGACAGCTACATTTAGTTCAGCCCATTCGTGCCGGGTAAGGGAATGTCTGCATTTTGGTTTTACCATAATTTACAGACATTGATCCCGGAAGTGATGTTGAGGTTTGGCATTTTATTCAAAATGAATTTAAAATGATCTGATCAGACACCCAAGAGTTAGATTTCAGTGACTACACATTGCATTTTGACAAGTGACAAAATCAGAAAATGGCGTATTGGCTTATGTTTTAAGTCGCCATGATAACAAGCTATTGTCAGTAGATAAAGATGATGGCTTCTGTTTTTGACACTTTCCTATTTTGTCATAAATATTGAAATGCTGAACCAGTTGTATGGAAGCAGAAGCAATGAACTCAAAATGACAGCAAGAGGACAGTAATGCATTTACAAATAGTCCTTTTTATGTGCTTTTTGGACATATGCAACATTAAGATTACCCTAGTTTGTCTGTAGGAACTCTGTCTACACTACTACTGAAGTAGAAAGGCATAACATTCCTTCATTGGTCAACCTTGCCTGTAACAAATGCTTTTACAATCTGTCATGTATGTGCACATGCAAAGGAAATGCTTCCACTTGATTAGAAAGTGCTCTACTTTAGTCAGTGGGGAGTGGAGGTTGTTGATTTGTGCGACATCTATCCTGCATATTTGTTTGACTTCCTGATTAAATCTACTGACCTGAATCTTGACCAAATGTTTTGTTCATAACTCAGACTGAGTTACAAGAACACAAGTTTAAACACAGACATCACCTCAGACGATATTATCTCTCTTATCAGGGCAAGACCTGTTGGCTATTTAGAGAGTGTAGTCCGGCCAAAACTCAGCGCTAACCAAATAGTGGGACAATGAATTACCAACAGAGCTTACAAAGTAACACCAAAACAAATCCCAGATCATATGTGACATCTATCATAAACATGCTTAGCAGGGTTAGGACCTAGCCCAGGGAAAGAAATTGAAATTAAAAAAAAAAAAAAAAAAAAAAACTTAGATGAGCAATATCTAAGTCAGAAAAAATGTACCACAAATACATTAAAACTTCCTCACATCTCAAATAAACCTAACTTCAAGTTCACCACTACAGTTTCCCAACTTGTATTAATAATATAATTTTGAATTAAAAAAAAAGTCTCATTAGTAGGAAGAAACCACCTTGAGGAATAATCTTACAACTGATTACAACCATTTTTTCAGAGGTCATCTTAACTTGCCTTTTTTCTTCTTTATTCAGTGTACAGCAGTCAAGTGTTTGGATGTCCCAGATTTATGGACTATTATGTCCTTGTTTTTGACTGCTACCAAGCATTTCAGAAATGCTCTACTGAAAAAAAGAAAAATTACAAACACATTTGGCATAGCTAGAGAAGAAAATTGGGTTACAGACCTAAATATTGATAAACAGTGTTCAGTTGAGGATTTGAGGTGTCCTCACCATAGACTGGACAATCCCCCTTTGACTTCACTGATATGTTTTCTGTCATTGAGAGTTTAGGATTCTGTCCTTTTAAAATGACTTTCATTTTTATCAAACATCCTCATTTCAAGTGTCAATACTGAAATAACATATGAAACCAGTGCTGCCGCAGCTGAAATGACAACTATTTGAGCTCCTTATGGCCAAAAGAGGTAAGTTAATTGTACTTAGCCAATGCTGCTGGTATCGGGGTCTTATATACCATGGCTAGCAGTAGACTTCCACTTGGAAAGATCCTGAAATGATCCACTGTAATTCTCAGATCTTCAGGGGATCAATGACAGACGAGCTATGATGCTGCCAGCAAGCATTTACAAAAGGACCTCCGGTTTCAAATGTTGTCATAGTAGCGAACTCAGCAGTAACCCATGTCTTCAGCTATCACTCCGTTAGCACAAGCTGCCTCCTCTGAGCTATGATTTGTGCTTGGACCCTTCCTGCCCAATCCATAGCCAGCCAGGCAGGTCTGTTTTTACAAGTAGCAGCACAACAAAACATATTCTACTTAAAATATGACTGACTCGTGCTCTGCCTTTATTTACAGCTTGTTATTCACAGATGGAGCACACCCACCTTGTGTCAATCAAATTTAGCCTTGGCTACCAGCTCCTTCAGCCGATCCATGATGGAGGAGCCAGAGCTGCCAGCAAATGTTTGCTTTGGTGGCTAAAGTCAAAACTGACTGACTTAGCCAAAGTTGGGTTAAAGCTTTGTTGCCGTGTCACGGGGTTATTCCACCCTCTGAATAACCAAACAGGCTTAGCCAATAACTTTGTGCGGTGGTGTTTTTATAGCCGGCTTCCCAAAGTGCAAGGTAGAAAATGATCCAATAAATAAAATGAATGAATACATAGATAAAGCAACCACAAATAAATTCTTCAATAACTCAGAAATAACATACAAAAATGTTCACATGGACACTTTTCTGTATCTGTAATTTGAAGACAGGATAATGTCAGAGCCCCTTCTTTTGGAACAATAAGCCCCTCCTACTTGCCGTGACGTTTCAATTACAAATAAATCAATATTTTATCTATTATTTTACACTTTATCATCTCAATAAAATTTATGGAAAAATACAATTTATTTAACACACATTACAGTTTATATTATGCTGTATTCAAAGCAAAAATAAATAAATAAATAAACCGTATGGAGCTCACGTGACAGAACGTTCGTCAGCCTATTTAAGAAAGCAATTAGCGCTGTTTCCCCGCCCACTTCCGGAATCTGGACACACCTGGACCAGAATTAAGCGCACCTTTGGTGAGGAAAGTAATGCGTAAACTTGTGTTTGATTAACCTGTAGAGTGACCAAGTGCGCACCTCTGGATGCGCAAAAAAAAAAAAAAATTGATGAGTTTACGTACACGGACGTGAGGGTGTGGTTGAGGTGTGTGTAGGTATGCTGTTTGCCACGTCTTATTTCCCGCGAAGTGGGTGCTTGAGCTACTTTGCGCCAGTGATACAAGACATAGTGATCTCTGATGAGGAGGTGATCGTGGACAGTCATTGGTTAAGCCGACTGCTAATCCAAACTCGACGCACCATGTTATAAATACATGTATTGCTTTATATAACTTGACCTGATACGATAAAATGACCTGGTACCAGGTAATACCCAGTACGATAAAATTCACCCTCCTGACAACTTTCATGGATGTGAACTCGAGCCATGGGGAGCAAAACTGGTTTTGAACCAGGTTTTAAGTCTAATGCATGCAATGAACCATGAAAAGTAAAAAACTTTTGACAGAAACAAGGTTTCCACTGTTACAAGCTCAAGTGTAGTAGGTTCTAAGTTTTTAACCCTGTGACAAAGAAGATCACATGGGCATGTAGAAACAAAACCAAAAATGCACCAGTTCTCCTTAACTGGGCAAAGGAGTAATAAATGTCAGGTTTTTTTTCTTTCTTTCTTAACTTTGTCTTTTTTGACTCGTGCAACTATGTGCACGGCGCTGGGTCAGGTTTCATTTTCAAGGGTGTGTTTTGTCTGTGCTCTACTTAAAGGAAGGTAAAGGTGGGGGGGGGACACCTACTTGTAAGCTTATTAGACTTTTGACTAAACCACCCATCACTTGAGGCAACATTACATTCCTGATGCTAGTCTGTTCTCAGTTTTTAATCTCCCTCTGATCATTGAGTCATTTATTTCAATTCAATCACGTGAGCAGATGTGAAAGAACAATCACTATGTGATGGAAATCGATCACCATCTGATGACCCCAGCATGAACAAAGAGTAAATGCAAGTGGATTTGTTTGCGTTTTAATCAACTTTTATCTGATTTTATTTAATACCCTCAGACAAACCTGACCAGCACTGCTTCTTTCCAGCTGACAGCCAATATCAGTTCACCTCCTTCTACATGCTTTAAAGACCCTGAGTTGATCAATCATCAGCCCGCCCTGTGAGTCCTTGTTAAAACTTGTCTGTCTGTTTAAACAGGACAGCTCTGGACTTCATTCTTCCTCTCCACCAGTGGAAAAAGAGGTGAGGCTCACTCTTTGCTTTGTGTTTGTATGGACATATATTTATTTGTTGGGTTATAAGTAAAGGAGGAAATAATTTGATGCAGCATGGTGGTATTCTGAGATAAGGCCAAAAATAGCAATTGTTTAATGGGGACTCTAGTGTAAAACTAATTTTCTTCTTTTGTGAGTCTGCTTCAGTCAGTTGTCTTTTCTTCATTTTATAGCTCATAGATATTTGCATAGTTTGTAATGCATAATTCTTACCAGTAACAAAGAGGCTTCATTGTGCATTTAAAAATGAAAATATGCACAATTTTCATAAAAACCTACCTTATTAAGAGGGGGGTTTTTTTGTTTTTTTTGTTTTTTGTGGAAAAAAATGCTTTCATAAACGGGTATGTTTACTCTTTTCCATAAAGTTGGAATAATTTTTTTTAGGAAACTCTTATTCCTCTTTTTACTTTCTGTAACTTCATGATAAAACTTAAACTTTTTATTCCTTCTTCATGGGCAACAGTGTTTTTATGCCATTGAAAATTAGGGATTGTAAGCACACAATAAAATTTTACCCTATTATTAGAAAGTTCTCAACTTTATTGCAAACTGAATAATTTGCAATCATTTTATTTTCCCCAAATATGTGAAGCATTAACTTCATGTTCATGTTTTTTTTCTTGCTAGTTTTTCAAAATACATATACTATTCTTCCTCATGTTTTATGACCATTACTATCACTTGTAGTTTTTGTCTTTCATCCTGCATGAAGTGATTTCTTTTATTTTTTTGAATAAATTATCTGATTTGAATCTTCATCTTCCAGCATCAGTAAAACTCAGCAACAAGATTAGGTTAAAAACAAAACATGGTTTTGGATATTATGTCTATCAGGGTGTGACATGACCGTTAATCCCTTTGAGAATGTCGTCTGACCACAAGTTGGGATTTCTTGAGTTACAAAAGCTCACAAACACCAGAACAGACTAAGATGAACCCAATGTCTGAAAATTACCAGGACTAGGATCAAACTTGGCAGTGCCCGAGCCAATTTTCCTATCCTTTTAGACAAGAAAAGTGTGCAAGAAATGCATGAAAACATTCTAAAGTCTTAGATTTTCCTAACTTGTATGCTCTCAGCTAAATTTTCCCAGTTTTTTTTTTCTTTTTTTTTTTTTGTAAGCTTAAAAAGCCTGAAGTGAAAACAAGTTACTAATATTTCGTCCAGTGAACACCACCACAGACTCCAGGTAATAGCAAAAGTACTACCTGCCCATGAGGACTGGTATTTAGGCTGAAATTTAATCTTTGCAGCTGTTTTAGACTCTGCAGCCAAAATGGGGAGCTCAGAGAAAAGTAAGTTTGATTAAAAGAAAGCCATGTTAGTAACTTAAGCTAATGTTGTTGCATAATTCTCATCTTAACTATGACCAGCTTAGATACTCTCAACACCAGTGATATCCTTCTATTTTTTTTCCTAATTCTGGTGTTTTTTAAATTCAGTTTACAAGATATCAACCCACTCTAGCGTTAACGAATGAACATGAAACTTTCAGTGTTGGGTTTCACTAGGGAATAGATCTAAGATGTAGAAATCAGCAGTTAAGAAAGTCTTTCAAGAATTCATTTCTTGAACACAAAACAGTAATGTCCTTTGGTTAATGTTTGTATCAGAACGGAGTAGGCGCTTCATTCAGCACAAGGTGACTTTTTCCAGATGGTCTTCACTGATCAGGTGCACAGGGGGTCTAAACAAAAGAAGTTAAAGTTAACTCTTGCAATAAAACCCCAGAAGTATTCAAAGTATACTTGGCCTGACAGCACATTATCAAATAGTTCAAAGTCAAACAATCAAGCAAGGAGACGATGTTCATTCCTTTTATTTTCAACATCTTTGACAGATCCCTATCTCATTTTTGGCTCAGTGCTTGTTCTTCACCATGGTTCAGAAGGTGGCAGTGATCGGTGCAGGTCCCTGTGGCCTGGCCTGCATCAAAGCCTGTTTGGATGAAGGTCTGGAGCCCACATGCTTTGAGAGCAGCCATGACTTGGGAGGAATGTGGAGATTTAAGGTGGCGTGCAAAGCTGATTCTGTTCATTACACTACAAGAATAAATGACATCACTTTCACTGGAACACAAGCATATTTTTCAAACTGTATTTAACTGCTTTCATGCCTTTTTAATTCTCACTCTTCAGGAGAAGCCAGAGCCTGGGCGAGCCAACATATATCGATCAGTGATCATCAACAGCTCCAAAGAAATGATGAGTTACAGCGACTTCCCACCGCCTGCTGAGCTCCCCAACCACATGCACAACTCTGAGATCATGGTGTACCTGCGCCTCTACGCTCAAGCCTTTAAACTGCAGGAGCGCATACAGTTAAAGGTTTGTAGCCTTCTGATTTAAAAACAAGAGGAGCTCACTTACTGTTTGGTGTAAAGCGGCTCAGTTATTTAAAACAACCCTGAATAGCAATTAGTGGGGATGGATGGTAAAAATAATTATAGCAGCAGCAGCAATAACTATAAATCTTGATAAACGGCTTGTAAGCATGAAATATAATTTTTTACTCACATATGCATTTGTGGGAAATGCTCTTTAATGTTTGTGTGTATTTCTCAGACTACAGTGGTCAGTGTGCGGCAGAGGCCAGGTTTTGCCATGACGGGACAGTGGGACGTGGAGACGGAGAAGGCAGATGGTCAGAGGGAGACTCATGTTTTTGATGCAGTTCTGGTTTGTACCGGACAATACACCAAGCCTCGCCTGCCACTCAGTGACTTCCCAGGTAAAAAAAAAAAAAAAAAAAGTAAAAAGGCATAGAAATCATTCATAGCATACCTTCAGCTCCACCAGTGAAAATAAGTCAAACTATTTGCAGTATTGCTCATCTCTGTGTTATTCCTGTTCCATGACAGGTATTCACAGCTTCAAAGGCAGATATTTCCACACCTGGGAATATCGCAGTGCTGAGGGGCTGGAGGGGAAACGAGTGGTGGTGATTGGAATTGGGAACTCTGGAGGTGACATTGCTGTGGACATCAGCAGAGTTGCTGAGCGGGTGCACACATTTCTTCAAAAAGAGCAGAGCTGTTTCATATCAAATACCTGCTCCTTTTTTTTAAAAATGTCACTCTTTCTTGTGCTGACCTGCAGGTGTACCTCAGTACCAGGAGTGGAGCGTGGGTCATTGGTCGTGTGGGACAGGGAGGACTCCCGGCTGACACCATGTGGTGTACTCGAATTAATTTCATGATAGAAAAGCTGTTTCCCGCGTGGAGCAACAGGATGATAGAGAAGAAGCTGAATGAAGCACTGGACCACAAACTATATGGCCTGAAGCCAAAACACGGGTAATATTACATGCTGTTGATCTTTTATTGGGAAGAAAACATTAGGCTTAAGTGTATGGCTCTTAAGAACATGAATCAAATGTAACTTTTGTTTGAAAGTCACACAGATGAGCAGAAGTTTGTCCTGCAGAGGGTGTCGTTGTCTTTTTTTGCTCTTGGCCTAATGGTGATACTTGAGGACAGATCTAATAACATCCAATAAGTTTTATTGCGGGCTTTATTTCAATAGATAAGGCAAGTTTCTTTGGAAAGAACACTTTAGCAGCAAGACAATTTAAGGTGCTTTACATAATGAAACTATGAAATGTAAAGAGACAGAAAAAAATGAGTTACAGTGCAGTGGCATAATAAAAAAAAGTTAGACATAAGCTGGAGTTACAGTTTAGTACTGATATTAATATTTACAATAGTCAATAGTAACTATTAGTCATAAGCAATAGTCTGGAAGTTTGTTCCAGATCTGTGGAGCATAAAAGCTGAATTCTGCTTCTTCATGTTTGGTTCTGATTCTGGAGACACAGAGCAGACCCGAACCAGAAGACCTGAGAGGTCTGGATACCATGGCAACAAGTCTATGATGTTTTTTTGTCCTAAACCATTCAGTGAATTATAAACTAACAGAAGTATTTTAAAGTCCATTTTCTTAGATACAGGGAGCCAGTGTAAGAACCTCAGAACTGGAGTGATGTGCATTTTCTTAGTTCTAGTGAGAACTCTGGTAGCAGCATTCTGGATCAGCTGTAGCTGCCTGATTGACCTTTTGGACAAACCTGTGAAGACACTGTTTCAGTAATCAGTTTAACTGAAGATAAACATGTGGAGGAGATTTTCCAAGATCCTGTTGAAACATCGATCCATCCATCCATTTTCAATATCTGCTGAATCCAATGACTGGGCCACATGGTCCTGCTGAGACATTAGTCCTTTAATCCTGGAGATGTTCTTCAGGTGATAGAGGTCTGACTTTGTAATTCTCTTCGTGTATCTCTGAAGGTTCAGTTCTGAGTCCATAACTAGACCCAGATTTCAGGCCTTAGCAGTGGGTTGTAGCTGTAATAAATGAAGCTGTGTGAGAGGCCCCAGGATGGAACCGTGGGGAACTCCACATGTAATTTTTGATTTCTGATTTAAGGTTAAAAGCACAATAGTCCCGTTCTTCACATAAGACTCAAAAATATTTCATTCACTTATTATTATCAAGTAGATTATTGCAATTGTGCTTCTAAAATAATCTATAGATTATTCTTGTAGCCAATATTGTTGCTCTGTTTGAAGTTTTTGGGCCCAGATTCCTCTCATTAATGATGACCTGCCAGCTCGGATCATCTCAGGCCGCATCCTGGTGAAGCCAAACGTCAAGGAGATCCGAGAGACAAGCGTAGTCTTTGTTGATGGGAGCATCATAGACAAGGTGTACATTTGAGAAATCAATATACTGCAATCATTCTTTTTTGGATTTGGATCCGTCTCTTTTTTGTTTTGATTATTTTTCTTGTGTTGGATAGTAATAAAGAAGACATAAGTATTAAAATTGAATTTGTCATACTGAATAATGTGTGTGTATATGTTTCACTTAGGTGGATGTAGTTGTGTTTGCCACAGGTTACAACTACAGTTTTCCTTTCCTGCCACCTGATCTTCAAACTAAAAGTGGCTACAGGCTGAGTCTCTACAAGCAGGTGTTCCCTCCCACCCTGAGCCATCCGACACTGGCAGTAGTGGGATTCATCCATGGCTTTGGAGCAATCAACGCCATGGCTGAGATGCAGGCCCGCTGGGCTACAAGAGTATTCAAAGGTAGAATACACCACCAAAACTTGATATACGTTTTACAATGTCTACTGATGGTTTCAGGAGATGCTTTATTTTGACAGAAAAGGGATTGCTTTAAAACAATATATGGACTTTAAATAAAGCCTGTTAAATTAATTAGGAAACAAAGTCCTATTTCTGATGAAGCAATAACTGACTAATAAATCACTTGAGTTGTCCATCAGATACTTTTTCATAAGATGAGGATACTTGGTATAAAATTATGACTAAAAATGGATTTCCTCAGACAAACCGATTTTAATTAATTTTGGTAACTGGTAATAATACAGATGTTTTCAGTGTGTTTCAATTTGACCTTTGCAGGCTTAATTGCCCTTCCACCAGAGGAGACCATGATGAAGGAAATTGCGAAAGATACAACCATCATGCATCAGAGGTAATTAGAGAAGAGCTCATGTCCTCTTATTATTGTACGCTGTTGAGATGTTCATATCTCAACAGCCAGCTCATCTCAGTGAAGTGACTTATGTCTTCACACAGTGGGGTGACTTGTTTTAAACTTTTCACTAGGTTTGCATGCTCCGAGTATAACCCTCTACAAGTGCGCTACCTCTCCTACATGGACTCTCTGGCTGACGAGATTGGAGTGAATCCAAATGTGCTGTCGCTCTTACTGAAAGATCCCAAACTGGCACTGGAGGTCATTCTGGGTCCCTTAACTCCGTACCAGTACCGCCTGAGGGGACCCGGCCAGTGGGCTGGAGCCCGGCAAGCTATACTCACTCAACGACAGCGCATCTCTCAACCTTTCAGTAAGACGTCTGCACAACAAGAAGAAGCTAGAACCTCTTCTAGCCTGAGCACCATTGTGGCTTTTGCAGGAGCTGCCCTGCTGTGCTGTTTCTTCTACATTTTGTCCTATTTCTTCTGACTTCCCTCATTTGTGAGGTCTTCTATGTAGGCAGCAGTGCTTCATGAAGAGTAGTAGTAATTAGATGGCTTTAGAGGATGCTAAGTGGAAGACTGACAGTTTTCTTAAAGGTAAAGAAAATGTACTTAATCATTGAAATAAATGAACTTGATATTTGACTGTTTTGGGACAATTGGACAACTAAAATGTATTTTCTCATTTCTTTGGTCTCTGTTTTTAAAATTTTAGCAACTTGATTGAATAAAAGCATCGTTCTTTAAACATAACCAGCATGACTGCTTCTTTTCCGAGTCCGTTTCTTGATGTGTTGATGGCCATCTTTCACTGGAGCTCAGCACTTCTTAAATGTTATTAAAAGATGTATATCGTCTTACATCAATACAGATCTGATGAAAAATCTTCAAGTGACTTTGAGAGAGGTGAGGAATGAGTTCAGGTCACTACTCGGTCTTGTTTTAGATCTTTTTATTGTTAGTTGATCAGTGTGATAGACGGGTGTCCTAAAGATCATTATCTCCTTGAAGGAGGAGGACTTCTGATGTCAAAGACACACTTCATGACAACAGATTTGGCAGGAACTTTAGATCCTAAAAGATCCAATGTATTTACAATATTTTTCATATTTATTCATATCTGCTGTAACACTATAAACTCAAGTCATTTGAGTGTTTGACTATAAATCTGTAGTTAAGCTAGTTTTAGCCTTTGCAGCCTTGTTTCATCTACATTTTGCCCATTTTCATCTGAGGTATGGTACATAGAAACCAAGGCAGTAAATAGGGAGTATAAACACTGATTAGAGGCAGTTGTGTGTGGCAAGAGCATAAAATGGAGATAAAGTTGGGGAAAAGTTTTAACACAACGGCAATTTAAAAAAAGTTGGTAAACTGTGTAAAACATTAAAAAGAGAATACCATGATTTGCAAATACCAATAGAACAAAAACAACATATCAGATGCTGAAAGTGAGACATTTTGCCATTTCATTGAAAATATCAGCTCATTTTGAATTTGATGGCGGCAGCACATCTCAAAAAAGTTGTAACAGGGCGATGTTAATCATTGTGCACCATCCAGTATTCTTTTAACATCTGTCTGTAAACATCTGGGAAGTAAGGGGACCAGCTGCTGAAGTTTTAGGAGTACCGTATTGTCACGTTCTTGTCTGATGCAGGATTCTAGCTGCTAGCCCTGGAGCTTTGTTGCTGGATTTCTTTTTTTTTTTTTGTTCTTCATGATGCCCAAATGTTTTGCAGAAGGTCATGATGACAGGCAGGTCAGTCCAGCACTTGGACTCTTCTCCTGCAAAACCTGGCTGTTGAGATGGATGCAGTATGTGGCTTAGCATTGTCTTGCTGATGTATTCAATGTGCTTTGTGTGCATGCTAGTTTTCTCTCCATCTCAGAGGCTTTGACTCTGAAATGCTCCTTTTATACCCAGTCACGTGACTGACCTGTCGCCAACTAACTTAATTAGTTGTGAAACGCTCCTCCAGTTGGTTTTTTGGTTTGGGCCAGTTACTTCTCCAGCCTTTTGTTCCAACTTTCTTTTTTTTTTTTGATGTGCTGGCAAACAAAAGAACAAAAGGTAGCTCCCACACCAGGTCAACGAGACAGAAACTACAAGAGCAAAATTATTTGGATCTGGTCACCTCGAAAACAAAAAAGCAGTTTCTCTGTTCTTGTGGAGCATCCGCCTTTTAAGGTGAAGATAAAAGCTCATAAGGTTGGTGCTATCGCCAGTTGATTGTTAAATGTAGCGTGACGTGGGTGTGTTTTTCATCTGTTTGTTTTCCATCTGTAATTAAATAACCAGCTCTGGAGTGAAGCGCAAGGGTCAGTGCTGCGTTCAAAAGCACGTCAGCCATTCGCACTTCGTCCTCCAGAGAAGATAGTCGCAACACCGAAGACACTCTTAAAATATTCCATCCAAGAAGGTGAGATTTGTCTAACTTTTGCCGTAACTTTTAAATGTTACTCGTTCCTATTAAAGACGATGGCGAGCTGTAGTCAGATCGGTGCCCACGCATCCTGCAAACACAACATTCACCGATTCAACAAAGTCGTTTGAATTATTTCCCACGAAAGTCATCTTACTTCACGTTGAACTTATTTGTTAAACCTCAGCTCGTGTTGCACGCATGTATTAGTGTTTGAGGTGGGTGTAAGTAAAACTTCAGAACCCGCTTGTCTTCAAAGGGGAGACAAAAACACAGGGAAACTCCCCCTCATTGGGATCGACTTCCTGTTGTGGTGTTTTGCCTGGGTTTATTTTCTTGAGTTTGGTGAGAAACGTCTGATCCGCTTCACAGAGCTGAAACATGTCCCGTCGCCGCGTGGCCGTGATTGGAGGGGGCACCTCGGGTTTGGTTTGCATCAAAACTTGCCTGGACGAGGGGCTGGAGCCCGTCTGCTTTGAGAGCAGTGATGACATCGGTGGTCTGTGGAGGTTTAAGGTGGGTGCTTTGTACGTGCAAGTTGGACTGTGAAAGGCACTGACGTTCCCGTCTGTCTTCTGGGGCTGTCTTTGCAGGAGAATCCAGAACCAGACCGTGCAAGCATCTACCACTCTGTCATCATCAACACTTCCAAGGAAATGATGTGTTACAGTGACTTCCCCATCCCCGCTCACTTCCCAAACTTCATGCACAACTCCCTCATCATGGACTACTTTCGGATGTACGCTGACCGCTTCCATCTCACCAAGTACATACGCTTGAATGTGAGGGTGCCTTCATTTGGTTCATTGTCGTCTATGAAATCATGCAAACAATTCACTTTCACATGTAAAATATAATATGACACTCCAGCTGATTAAGAAACGTATCCTATTTGCCATGACTGTTATCCGCATGTCTATGCCCAGACCAAAGTCTTGCAGGTGAAGAAGCGATCAGATTTTTCTCACTCAGGCCAGTGGGATATTGAAACGGAGAACAACGGGAAAAAAGAAAGACACATCTTTGATGCTGTGATGATTTGCATTGGACACCACTGCCAGCCCAACATGCCTCTCCACGACTTCCCAGGTGACGTCTGCATGAAATGAATCCTGTTGCGTGCTCTCCTCAAGTACAGATTGAGTTCAAATGTGTCCATCGGCAACCTTTGACACAGTTTGGCCTAACTTGTGCCAACTCTGTACAACACAGTTATACAGCGGGATACAGTACAAAGTGTGAAATATTATCAGTGTAACAACATTAACCTGGACTTGAAACTTTTCCTAAAATCTACTTCCTTAAGTGTTTTATATGATGAAGTGAAAAGACACTGAGTATAGGTGACATAATCCTACCTTTATTTTCTCAGGTATTGACACTTTCAAGGGGACGTATTTCCACAGTAGAGACTACAAAACCCCTGAGGAGTGGAGGAATAAAAAGGCTGTAGTGATTGGAATAGGCAACTCTGGAGGAGATATAGCAGTCGAACTGAGCAGAGTCACCAAGCAGGTCGGACTGAGATACTTGCACATGTTAAAATATACATAATATATGGAGAGATGAAGTGTAGCAATATGCTTTATGAGGGATTTTATTTGATATTAAATAGCAGATGAATAACACATCACTGTCAGAATATTATAACAGAATCGACTGTAAATAAGATGAAGCCAAAGAACATCAATTCTGGATAACGAATTGTATTAACTGCTGTGGATAACCACTGTGTTTAGTTTCAAATGAATGCTTTAAGAAGAAAATTTCCCTTTTTTGTGAGTGTACACAATTCCAAGAGATTTTGGTCAAAATTCCACAGGAATAAAGCAACAAAGTTCCCTTTTCAACCACATGTCTCCAGCTCTGTTTCAGCAGCTGGTTTAAGTGGGCTGAATTTGGATAATAGGTGCATTTCCATTAGCGGGAGTTCTGGCTTATATTTTGGATCGTTGTGCGAGTCTCCATTACCAGGACTGGTCCTGAAAAGGTGGCCTTCAAGAAACTTGAAGGGTTAAAAAATGTCCCTGTAGTAGGAGAGGTACTCAGGTTGGCCAACAGGAACCTCCTTGTGGGGATATCTGCTAATTGGGATTTCTACATTACATTCAGCAATCTCATGTTACCATAAATCATGGGACTACAACTCATTTGAACAAATTGGAGCAGAAACATTTTGCTGCAGCACATTTGATGAAGATGGAGATTACAAGAAAAAAAAAAAACAATAAATGGACTGACGAGTTGATTCCATGTTGGAGATTACACCATTGTAGAGGTCAGGCGGGAGGAGGGGCTTATTATTTTAATCTCAGTTACTACCACCTTGGTGTGTATAAAAAAAATAATAAATGCAAGTAGCATTTTCTTTTCTTTTTTTTCTCCTGCTCTTTCTTCTTTTGCTGCGTTCTCATTTTTGTCTCTTTTTATGCTCTTGGCCATTTGGCATACCGCCACCTGTGTTATTTGTGAGGTTCTTGTGTGGCGCTACAGTGTGACGGAGACACGCCTGCTGACGGGGTTGTTTGGGTCGGTCCTGTTAGAAGTTCCTGTCTGGTGGATTAACCCTGAGTCCCTGCTAATGAAAACACATCTATCACCTCTACTCCACCCCCCATCTTCTACTGGGTCGGTCTCTTACTAGTAGGGTTTATCAGCTTGTGCTGCTCCCGTCTAAAGTAAAACAAATTCAGCATTATATGAAGCTGGATAGAAATACACATGTGAGCTTCTAAATTCTTCTTTGATCTGGGTCTGTGATGTCACACTTTCCTGCAAATATGAAGAGCATATTTTCAGACTTGGGTGTCTCCGAACACAGCAATATCTCAAAGTTTTTCCACTGGCAGTCTCTGTAGACACCCAAAGACATGGAAAATGTTTCATAATATGTCCTCCTTTTAATTTTAACATTATTTTAGAAACTATACTTTTAAAGAACCAAATATATCAGTTTCTACATATGAAGTACCTAAATTTTGACTTTTTTTTTTTTTTTTTTTTGAAATTAGCTTTACCTGAGCACCAGAAGAGGAGCCTGGGTTCTGAACAGAGTTGGAGACAATGGGTTCCCTCTCGACTTGTATTTTAACAGGGTGGTGATGTTTCTGGCAAAAATCCTTCCATATAATGCCATCTGTTCCATTCAAGAGAACCGGCTCAACCGTCGATTTGATCATGCTCTGTATAATCTAAAGCCAAAGCACAGGTACTGCATTTCTAGAGAATTCAACAAAATTTTCACTTTCTGCCTTGACATAGACTGCACACTGCTTTAAAATTTTCTGACATCAACAAGCTCAAAGAGCAGACCTTCACTTTATTCAACTTCATTTTTTTTTTGTTTGTTTTTTTTTTACCAAAATATCCTTTGGTGCATATTGTTTCACTGGTGTTTCAGGTTGCTAAGCCAACATCCAACAGTGAATGATGAACTTCCCAACCGCATCCTGTCTGGAACGGTTCAAGTGAAACCCAACATCCGCAGACTTCAAGGTTCCAGTGTTGAGTTTGATGATGGGAGTGTTGTGGAAGACGTTGACCTGGTGGTAGGTTTTAATTATTCACACAAATCATCCACTCTCATTTATGTGGGGTTTTTTTCATTTCCCTATATTTTGAGTGGTTATTGGCCAACATGAACTTCTATCTCGTCTTGCAGGTTTTTGCCACAGGTTACAAGTTTTCCTACCCATTCTTGGCTTCACAAGTGGTGTCTGTGTCCGAGAACAAAGCATCGCTCTATAAATATGTGTTTGCTCCTGAGCTGGAACGCCCCACGCTGGCTATGATTGGTCTAGTGCAGCCGTTGGGAGCCATTATGCCAATCTCTGAGATGCAGGCCAGATGGGCCACGCGGGTTTTTAAAGGTATTTGTTTCATTTTCATGCACATTTTGTCATCACTTAAGTCTTGACAGAGTTAAATTGTGCTTACAAAAGTGGAAAACTGTGAATCCTTTTGACCAGGCTGCCTAAAGCTTCCTTCAGCTGCTGCCATGCAAAGAGACATCCAAAGCAAGCAGGAGGCAATGGCTGAAAGGTACCGAGTTACTCCACTTTGGATTGTGTGCTGTACACCAGATTGTGCACATACTCATGTCGAATGTCATTTTCAGGTACGTCACCAGTCAGAGACATACCATCCAGGTTGACTACATCACCTACATGGATGAGATTGCAGATCTGGTGGGGGTTAGGCCCAGCATCACTCGGTTGCTGCTGACGGATCCCAGGCTGGGACTGAGTATCATGCTCGGTCCCTGCACCCCTTACCAGTATCGTCTCAGGGGACCAGGAAAGTGGGCAGGGGCACGGCAGGCCATCCTCACTCAGTGGGAGAGAATCGCTCGACCAATGCAGACCAGACCATGCGATGAGCCCAAACCCAAGAGATCATTGAAGTGGCCTCTGGTCCTGTCAGTGGCTGCTCTGGGCTTGGCTGTTTACATCAACAGGAGCAGCCTTTCACCTCTGCTACAGGACCCCTCCGCACTGCTGGGCAAGATTAAAATGTACCTTCACATACAGTGATGCAAAAACCACTTCTTGTGTATAGACGTTAGGAATTTTCATGTTGGCAAAGTGAATTTCTGAAAAGGGCAAAACACAAAGATGCATTTTCAATACATAAATTGCATAACAATAAAAGTCCAATCGATGCTATATTATACATAAAGCTGTTCTCACATGAATCACATAGAGCTCCTCTTCAACATTTTTAATTTTCTTTCCTTACATCAATAAAATCACTGACTTTGTGACTATAATGCTCACTGACTCAGTAATTATTATTGAATTAAATGTAATCATTGTATCGTTTATTTGTTCAAGCTGTAGATTTGTTTATGTCCTGAAATTTTGTAAGGAATCTCTTTTTCAGTTTAGTCCACTACAACCTTTATTTTGTTTTACTGTCACTGATTAAAATGCTTTTTCTTCAGATTTGTATATTAATTCAAAGCAGAACCACAGCTTAAAACATAAGCCAAGTTTAATTTTCCATTGCTGCTCTTTGAAAATGTCATTTTAATCCAACTTGTACACAGTCTACCCAGGACAAGTAATAAATGTATGTTCCTGTCTCATAAGAATCATTTGGAGCTGTATTTCCATGCTTTTTTTCTGTTCTTTTACTTCAGTTTAATTACAGTATTAATAAAGTTGTAACTGCTTTCAGCTTCAGGCTTTTGTGATGTTAATAAATCACATTAATGCAGCAAACTTGTTTGACTTGGTATTTTAAAAATGGAGCACCAGAAATGTTTTAGCATTCATAACTCCAGCAGGAGCAGAGACAGAAAATGCATTCACATGAAATGACTTCAACCTTTTATCACTCTTAAATCAATTATTAAATCTTCTATTACACAACAGTGCAATAGAACTGTTAGAACTTGTTTTTTAACTCCTGCTTGTAGAAGCCGCCATAATTCCTGTTTTAAATTTGCGAGTAAAGCCACCAACTGTAAAAACAGAAGAAGCAGAACTGTCGAGCAGTTGTTTTCATATCACGTCGTCCGCTGGATTCCCAAGAGATTTTGATAGAGTTTGAAGTATGTTAGTGTTTTAAGCTTGATGTGGATCAGTGCAGACAGTATTTTGTTAAGCTTATCAAAACCAAAGATGCAACTTTGTAGAATGCCAGACAATCATGTAATGATCAACTGCACATAAAGAATTGATCAAAAAGCTTCAGTACTCTTTCTACTTACCCGAAACGTGAAGCCTGGGTTGTGTGAAAAATCGTTATGAATGTCACTGCCTCTGTGCAAAAGGTTGTGTGTTTGCACAGCTCTGTTTTACTTGGCATCTCTCTTAAAATGTGCTGCAGTGAATAAAGAGTCAAGTCAAGACTGCACAGCATGACTGATTTATTTGCTTTTTAATCATTGCCTATTTTTGATCACTTTTGTAAGCTCAAAGAAACACAATCCCTTATACATTTCTCAGTAAAGTTGATGCATTGAGCATCAGAGCCAGAGTTTCTGAACATAGAAAAGAGGAAGAAGTGAGACTGTAAAAGTTATCCCAGGATACATAGGTCAGTTATCTTTGCATTTGACAGAACTTTGAATAATTTGGACAAAAAAACTGTTGCAAATCAACATTTTGATCATTTGCATTAATATGATCTGTTTGAAGACTTTCAGTCAGGATTTATAGATCATAACAGAGACACAGAACTGATTAAAGTTATCAATGACCTCCTCATTGCCTCGGGCAGTGGACTTGTGCCCCTTCCTGTCTGATGTCAGTGCTGAGTTTGATATGATTAATCAATCAAAACATGCTTTTCCATTAGCTTGAGCACAACTTTAGAAAATAGGAGGTGGTGAAGAAATTTCAGTTCCATCACGAGCTTAAACTTTTGGCACATCATCCACACTTCTCCCCACCTTCATTAGACCATAAATTCAGATATGGACCAAGCAGGGGGATCACCTCTCTCTCGGGATGATATTTAGACCTACAGGTTTGTAATTTATTTTTAAATGAGATAACAACTGGTGCTTTTTTGGGCAACCACGCCTGGGGACACAGAAGTGGTGTGGAGCAGAAGAGCTTTAACAGTGTTGTCTTGCAGTGGAATCGTGATACTGACCACATTGCCTGCTGCGCTGCATGACTTGTGTGGTGATGGGAGGTCACTGCCTCTCTTCTTTGTCTCACCGAGGACCCCTTGAGTTGAGGAGCAGGGGCTGATCCAGCCTTCCTTGTTTAGTTCAGAGTCCACTTTCCAGAGTCTGGCACACTCCTCTATTTTATATATTATACTGATATTGAACTGATTTATTGTCAATAAAGATACACTGCCAGGTAAAAGTTTGGACACACTGTAACATTCATTTAAATGGGAAAGAGTGTCCAAACTTTTCACTAGTACAGTACATAATTTGTAAGACTAATCCATGCCTCTTCATCGATTCCTCCTTGTTGGGGAAGCTTTACAGGCTACATTGTATGTTAGAAAATTAAGGGTTCTTTTCCTGCTATAGCAGGAGGTCATATATTGTTAATTGGTACAGTGTAACTCAATTACTACACTAACAGAACATTATCAGAAGAAAGAGCAACAGAGTCAGCTTCCACTAACTCTTTACTTGCAGATATTGTGTTGGAAAATTACATATATATATATATATATGTGTGTGTGTGTGTGTGTGTGTGTGTGTGTGTGTGTGTGTGTGTGTGTGTGTGTGTGTG
>JAOWBL010000019.1:12983057-13002576 GCA_028564865.1 Zenarchopterus dispar | reverse complement strand
CCCGGATCATCACCAGAACGCCGTCCATCAGTCATATCACTCCCGTTCTATACCAACTCCACTGGCTTCCTATTAAACACCGTTTCAGCTATAAACTCCTCCTCTTGACGTTTAAGGCCATCCATGACCTCGTTCCCTCTTACCTCTCTGCTCTCCTACACATCAATATCCCCACCTGGTCTCTCAGATCTGCCTCCTCCATCAGCCTGACTGTCCCACCAGCACGTCTATCCACCATGGGGTTTAGAGCCTTTAGTCGCTCTGCCCCTCGCCTCTGGAACTCCCTCCCCCCTGATATTAGGAATCTTGACTCTGTCTCATCTTTTAAGTCAGAACTCAAAACCTACTTATTCAGGCAAACATTTGAATTATAATGTCTGTCTTCTATGTTCTGCTGTTGTTTTAATTGTGTTTTTATGTGTTGATTGTTGTATGGCGACCTTGAGTGCCATGAAAGGCGCCTTATAAATGAAATGTATTATTATTATTATTATTATTAATAGTAACTCCAACATGTTCCTACTTTATTGACTAATGTCACTGCATTATTTTTTCATGTCTCCTACAAAGCAAAGAAAGTAAGTGAAAATGAAAGGTATTAAATCAACAAAATGATTAATTGTCAAGTGAATACTGACTGTTACTTATTTTCTGTGTTGCAGAGGACAAGCTGTGGACTTCAGTCTACAACTACTACCAGTGCATCACTTTATGGTTCTTTCAAAATCCTGGAAACCCTCACCACTGACTGGCTACTCTACCCATTGTCATGCTTAAGGATGAAAGTCCTTTTTTTTTTACTGCAGATATTGTTGACAGGACCTTTCTGAGAACATCCAATGCTGTGAGGAATATTTGTCAGATTTCTTTTTCACCAAGAGGGTGGACTGATGGCTGCTACTTTTCCTCTGGAGGGTTTAAACAGTCTAGGCTTTAAAGAGAATCATTAACAATTACAACCCCCCACAGCTCTGGAGTTAACTACTATCTTATGCCTGCTTGCGGATATGGTTTTAATGTGACTGTACATTGTGTCTGCTTCCACATAGCATTAGCAAGAGATAGTGAAAAAGGAACTGTATCCTATAAGGACAAGAGACAACAAAGCAAACCAGTTGCACCAAGGAGTATCAGCCATGTCCCAGTGGAGGCACCAATCAAACACTGTTTGTCATTTCCTTCAAAACATTAAGACTGAGAACAAGAAGATGGGAAATGTACGACTTGGAGGATCACTGAACTTGGGTTGGTGGGCGTCAATGCTAATATGGCAAGGACTACTGTTTTTGCATACATGTCCAGTTACTGTGCCGGCTCAGAAACTTGATGAGAATGACCCGGTGGTCACCACTGCAAATGGCAAGCTGCGTGGCATCAAGAAAGAGCTCAACAATGAGATCCTTGGTCCTGTCATACAGTTCCTGGGTGTCCCATATGCTGCTCCACCCACAGGCGAGCGGCGCTTTCAACCTCCGGATCCACCAGCATCATGGTCAGACACCCGCAATGCTACACACTTTGCCCCAGTGTGTCCTCAGAGTATTGTGGAGGGTCGTCTGCCAGATGTCATGCTTCCAGTGTGGTTTACAAATAGCATTGATGTGATATCTACTTATGTCCAGGACCAGAGTGAGGACTGCCTCTATCTTAACATCTATGTCCCCACTGAGGATGGTGAGTTAGCCTGCACACCCAGGGTAGGGTGGTTGTGGGTAAAGTGGGAGGCAGGGTGGATGGAAGTAAGCTTACAATCGTCTGGAAGAGAGTATTTGTGTGATAGAAGTGGTGATGTTTGTATGTGAGTTAATTTGCCTCTCTGTCCCTGTAGGTCTGTGTGTAGAAGGAAAGCATGACCTTGTGCATGTTTATGCATGATACTGCTTATACTAACTGTGTGGAATTGATATGTGAAGAAAAAATCAGTGTGCACATGATTAATTTTTATACTCCTTTAATTTGTGCCCCCAGTTGCCCTATCTCTTTCCTTTCATCCTTCATCTGGTCTGACCCTTTCAGCTCCACCACATCTTCTCCTCTTTGGTCTTCTAACAATTTTTTTTCCTCATTCCCTACTCCTTTGTCTACTCATTGCCATATTTTCTTTCCACTATAGGACACCTCCTCTCTCCTCTCATATGTTGGTATCTCATCACAATGTATTGTGCTCTGCAACAAAGGCTACAGTTCATTAAACAAGACAGCCGTTGTCATGATTGTCACCGACTGATATGCCTGACTGAATGACTGGCTGACTCACAGATAGACTGAATACTGCTCTGATTGAGCTGCTATGATTCACTCTTTCCCTCTGTCTTTATTTCTCCTTTCCTTCCTCTCAGTCTTTTTCAGTCAGCTTTATGTATAAGATGTGTGGCAGTGTGTGTGTGTGCATGCCAGCTCCTGTGTGCATTTTGCGTTCAGGGGCTACATGTTATTCTTTAGTTTTCTATTCATTTTACAGTTAAAAGAATATCCAAGGAATGTACGAGGAAACCGGGCAAGAAAATATGTAGACAAGGAGGTATGTATAATCTGAATGTATCATATTCTTTGCTTCAGAAAGAAAATAAAGAAGATGGTGAGCTGTGTGGCACAACACAGTGTTGAGAAGAGTCATAACACTGAGGTCTACAAATTATTTGGGTCATGACTCAGGGCAGCTGGTGGTTAGTAAAACACTAGAATTCACATGAGATGAAGATAAATTTCAGATCATTTTTAAAAACCTTAGTCAATATTTCAAAAGCATATTCTTCCAACTGAATGTTGAACTTTATATTTTTTAGAACGTATCCTGTAAGCCAGGAGGGCAAAGAAGCTTTTTATTTTTTCATACTTTATACATCCAAAAATATATCACACACAGTACAACAATACTGATTTTCTTCTAAAAACCCTGAGCATGTATCTAATTTGAAGACTCTTGGATGATAGACTGATGGCAAGGTGTGCTGCATCAAACATTCCTGTGCTGCGTGCACTCATTGGTCAACAACAGTGGAAGATTTGATTGGCTGCCAGATCTGAGGCCAGAAGGTGTGTAGTAATAATAGTTGATGTGTGGTGAGATGGCAGCACATTAGCTAAGGAACACTTGCAAACACATCACACACTTGCAATGATGTAATTGTGTGCTGTGTAAATTAAGATGAGCTCAGCGTGGACTTTGACTGTGTAATCTCCATTAAAAGAAAGCAGAGTTGTGTTCAGATTGGCTCAGGTTACAGTATCAAGCCCTGTTTCATCAAGATAATGCCCTTCACCTCCTCTCTGTCTCGGCCTCTCCCTCTGACTGGATGGGCAGAAATTCTAGTGCCGGTCTGTATGTGTTCATGTATACGTGTGTGAAAGTGTGCTTTTGTCTGTGTGAGTGAGAAAGTGAGGGGGAAGAGATGCTGACAGTGTCCTTGATAAGGTCTGGGTGTTAATGTCATTGTCTTGGCAGCAGCTCACATTTTCACTTATATATTTAATTCTTCTTCTGAGACAATTAAATGTACATTTGGTTGGTTGTCGCATCTCTTCTTTATTTTATTCTCATCTGTTGCCTCCTTTCCTGAAATGTGTTCCTCACACAAATACTGATAAGGGATATTCACTTCAACTGGGAGATTATATAGCCTGATATATTAGTCAGACAGCATGGAAATAATTTTTTTGTAGGGGCAGAAAGGGAGTTGGGGGTGGGGCGTCCAAATTAACTACTTAGTGGCTGCTTGCTCGGTTTGAAAAGCACATTTGACTTTATATAGAAGTAGTCCCACACTATATGCTGTGTGCATTTGGTTTGAGCCTACATATTGTCAAAGTGCTAATAGATAAACTAAACTATGATTGCCTGTTTGCTTTTTTACTGAGAATTTGACAATATTAAAGTCTATATACTAATAAAAGAAATTGCATATTTTGAATTTTAAACACTTGGTAGTTGGGGAACAAAGCATTTTAGTGTACATAAGATTAGAGCCCCACATAATTTTTCAATTCAATTTTATTTATATAGCGCCAATTCACAACGAAAGTCGCCTCGAGGCACTTCATACTAATGATGTTGGCCATAAACAGTCTGTGGAGTGACAATATAAAAATATACTATATACTCCTCAAGGATATTTTATATTTACATTCCGACATGTTACAGATATTTTATACAAAGTTTTGATTATACACATTGCTGGGGTCTCGGCGTCTCATCTGGGTTGGCTTGCCATCAATGAACTCAACTCAGCAAAAAATCTGGCCTGCATGTATTGACATTGCCAAAGACAATCAGTTAATTTACTGTGCATAATAATCATGTCCTCTCTGAATTTAGAAAAATGAAATGACTTCTTTCCTTTTTAGTACAGTTGCAGTTGTTTTAAATCGAACAGAAATAACATCAAGTAATAAACAAAATTGACATTAATTCAGCACATTTTTAACAGTGCTATGCAAACTTAACATTTTTTTTCAGACCACGTTCCTGTTGGTCATCACCTTAACAACACAATCAAATATGCAGCTTTGATTGGCTAAAGCACAACTACATCAGTAACAAGCACTGACTGGGGAAACCACTGTGGTACCCTTTGTGGCCTGGGCTACACCCACATGTTATAAAATGATGGGTTTTGGAATTCAATTTGAATGCTCTTGGCAGGGCGGGTTGCACAAATCTTAGATCAAATATGAAGGACAGAAGTTATTCTGTTTCAATGCATTTATCACCAATGTGGATTCTGTAGATAGAAAAACTAAGCTTTTGTAGGAACTTAATCCAGACTGAATGTACAGTTTTAGCCTGTCCTCATGTTATTATTGAAACAATTATTTAAATTTATAAATAGTGCTACATAGTCTAAACTGAACAGTCACTGTGATAAAGGAATTAATCATAATTGTAATGGGTACAGCGCTCTCTGAAATGCATGTTTGTTGCTTGGTCAGGTGAACGTCAAAAGAAGGTATGACCTTCACTGGCTGTAGAAGCTCTTTTCAAATCTTTTGTTTTTCTGAGCAGTTCAAGACATATTAGCTTTCACCTTCCTAACAGTCAGCATGTGCAAGCTACTATCAAGGTGACAGCACTGATAACTGCTTGTGCATATTCATGATACTTGCATCACAATAAATAATAAATAAGCAGCTTATTTTTTTCTTTGCCGAGTATCAAATAAAAGACACAAACCTTTGGCATAGTGCCATCAAAATTCCTTGTAGCTGCACAAGATGGCAGGAATATAAATGTCATGAAATTACATCCATCTTTAAGAGTCCTCTGACAAAAACACAGATTTGTTTTCTCACATGCTACTTGTCTACAGTGCTTCACTGCCTCAGCTGTGGCAGGAACACATTTTGCCTCATGCATATTTCAGACAAAGCACATTGTGAGCAACGGAGGTAGACACAACATTGTGAAAAGAAACAGCTTTTCCCGTAGTTTTCATTTCAGTCTTATTCATTATTTATGGGGAGCCTTTCCAAAACGGTCGTGCAACTGTGTAATGCATAAAGCTATTTACTTCAATCATGGTGGAAAAGCAGTCATAAACTAAATTTAGGCAATGATGTTAGCATTTGCACACAGTCAGAGAAAAGGGTATGAAAGCTACTAAGTAAGTTATGACTTCGTTTCTCTTGTACCACATTCTTGTTTTGATTATTGTAATCATAAGATGAATGGTGTCTGTCGGTTCCAGTCTGACTCAAAAATGCATTTAAAAAAGAGAAGTTAAAGTTATAACTGGAAAAAGAGATGAAGATGGAGGACAAAGAATTTTACATGAGACGTGAATATAATTGTATAATAACACTGTTAATGGCTACTAAGATAAGGGCTTCCTCTTGTGTAGTACAGAATAGGCAAACATACTGATATTTCTTCCCAAAACAAATCACATTTTGTGGCTAAAAAGCATAGGTGAAAGAGAGAGGAGAAAGATAGAAAGAAATGCTGTGGCATTTTGAGGGCCTCTGATTTCAGCTTAGTTTTCAGTTTTGGTTAAGTTTGGTGTTGTGTTAGGGGCTCAAGTTCTCCAGTGCAAAAAAGTAGTGTTTTTAAGATCTTTAATTGCATTTAAAATTATTTATATTTTCTATATTTTTACGTTACCATTCAGAACTATCTGCTTTTTACAGGTAATTTTTGAACATTTAAGATAAAAACAAGAAAAAAAATCATGTGTCTCAAACTTCACTTTGAAATGTTTTGTGATTATATTCCATATTATGTTGTGACAAAATTATCACAATATATACTTTGTATGACAATTTGTTAATTGCTTGTCCTCGTACATGAAGGTCTTCGTGACCAAATGTCAAAAGACAGATTACAATGAATGCTTATAATCATGTTGTAGTAAGTTTTGCATAATTATAATGACTGAAATGACTGAAAAGTACTTCACAGAAATGCAAATTTGAATGAGCTTCACGCATTTCCAATGGCAGCAAGACCAAATGATCCTTTTTAATATAGTCTAAGATCAATGAGGAACAAATAACCTGGTTACCTTTTAACACTGACATCCTACTGACGTCTATACTGACATGTGTGATTGCATTAGAGTGATATCCAAGCTCAGACTGAGGTCACAAGAAACCTGATTTAGATCCATTTTTTCCCTCAACTCCCAGAACTTATTCTTTTCATTAGAATATTCATGGAGGCAGTAACCCACCCCAGTGGAGCAATGGGTCTGTTACACAGAATACTGCTGCCCCCTCCAACAACCTTTAGTCTAATGCTGGCCCCCCTGCATTAAATCTGGTGCAAGGAACTGCTGAGTCTCTTAACAAATAGCCTCTATGAAGGGGGCACTGAATCTGGGCATAAAGCCAGCAACCAGCTTTGTTCCTCCATCCCCACTTTAATTTCATGGCATAACTAATTCATTTATCAGCTTGTTGGCACTTAGAATCTAAGAGTGTAGAGATTGAAATATGCTTATTTTCACATTTCCCAGATCATATCAAGCTATCATTATTGCAAAGCTGCATATATAGATGTCTTACTTCACTTCGAGATTCATACAGACTATAGGTGTTAGAGAGCTAGACAAAACTGGATCCAAATGCGGATTTGTAATAAATAGTCTTTATTAAAAGTTGATGATCGTGGAAGCCAAAGGACAGGAACGGTGACAAGGGCAGGTAATCCACAAACAGGTATCCAGGAAAACAGGCAAGGAGAGGAACAGGCAGGACAAGGAACAGACGGGTCTAAAGCACAAGAGGTATTCAATTAGTCATGGGTCAAAAAACAAGGAACACAGTAGAAGAGCCTGAGAGCATTACCGGATGGTGAACAACAATCTGGCGTTGGCTTGAGGTCCCCTATATACAGGTGCTTGATTAGGTGCAGCTGCAACGTGTGATTGCCATGCTGGAGCCATGTCCACAGGATCACAACAACAAGATTCATTTCCAGGCAGAAGACGAAGCTATTGTACTCATAGGTGTCTATGCACAAGTTGAAGTAGCCATGAAAAATTTGCAATGGTTTGTGAAATGTCTTTAACATAAAAAAAAGATATGTAAAACTTTGTTGGCATAATAGAAAAGAAATCTGTGTTGTAACATAGAGTAAGAGAGATGGGTAAATGTGGCTAGTAGTGTAAAATGAGCATTTATATGCATTTATTTCTTAATAGAACATGTAGTTTTAGTTTAACAGGTAAATTGTTAGTCAAGAAGTAGTGGTGTAGAAATAGCATCTGTAACGCTATTAAATGCTGTTTAGCTTTGTGCTTGGTGTCAAAGCATCTGTGAGTGGTGAAAACTGAGATCTAAACAGGGCCTAAAATGAGGACAACTGATGTAAATTTGTTAGCTTACTTAGCAAAGCAATAACTGTTAATTCTTATTGTAATGGCTTTGTATTAATTGGACTAATTTGGAATGAGTTGAACTGTATTGTTGAAGCACCTTGGGATGACATTTGTCCTGATTTGGCGATATATACTGTAATTAGAGCTAAACTGAACTGGACTGAACTTATTCCAAATCAGTCCCAGTAAAACAAAGCCAAAAACAAACAAACAAACAAAAACATCAACGATAATAACTGCCCATGTCAGGAAAAAACAGATTTCATCAAATCTATTCTTTTTCTCATTCTCAACAAGCACCAGGTGACTATAGAAAGGAAAAATTCCCCCTTAACAGGAAAAAATGTAAGGCACAGCCAGACTCATGGCAGGCGGCCTTCTGCCTCAACTGTTTGGATGCTGAGTGGACAGGAATATATATCCAAATCTGTTTCCCTGCAGAGAAAGTTATACTGTATCTTTATGTCAGAAAATGTTTATTTTTTATAATGCCCACAGGATCACAACAGGATTCATTTCCAGTCAGAAGATGAAGCTATTGTAGTCACAGGTGTCTATGCATAAGTTGAAGTGGTCATGAAAGATCTGCAATGGTTTGTGAAATGTCTTTAACATAAAAAAAGATATGTAACTTTATTGGCTTTAAGAAAAGAAATCTGTACAGTTGAAGTTTAACCGTACAGAATACGGTTTAACTTCAACTATATATAGGCCACATTTGACCTAAATAGTTGTCAGTGTTTATTCATTAGTTTAAGTTTTTCATGCAGATATTGTAAACTAAGGGATTTAGTTTACAATAGCCCCCTCAGGGCTATTTCTTAGCTTAGTTAGTTAAATTTCTATTCAATTCAGGGAGGAAGACAAACAAAACTCTAATCTAGGTTTTTACATAAAATCCCTGTGACCAAACTAAAAGACCAAACTAAGACCAAAGTAAAAGAGAAACAACTATGCTTAGCATCTTTGCCATGGTTTATTCTAGCAGGTATTTACACAGTGGCTACTCAGTACCAGACAGTCATCTTGGCAGCCAGCCAGATGTTCGGGGTCATACTGCTGCAAAGCAGATTACAGCAGCCCAATGGGACAACAGTTCACTTCCATGTCTGGTAAATCCACTAATGTAATGAAGGGAGATATACAGTTTGTCCAATCTATCATTGATTTTTTTTTGGGTATGTCCCAAGGTGTGTGTTATTATGTACGTGATCACATTACTGTGTTGTGGTGGCCAAAGTTGGAAGAAATTTTTTTCTTCTCTAATGGTTTGTGCTTTTGCTTTAGATATGTAAAGTACTTTGTATTGCACAAATTATGTGAAAAGTGCCATAAAAATAAAGTTTGATTGACAGTGAAAATACATGACACTGGACTGAGCAACATGATCATGAAACAGGGTAAGGGATGTCCCACAATCACAATGTCATACTGAAGGCTGTTGCATGAAAGTAGTAGAGATATCAAAATGAATGCTTTGAAAAGATGCAGTTCACTTCATTCATAAGTTGTTCAGTGAGTAAAAGCATAGACAGATCTCTGCCTGGAGTTGAACTCAAGTTCAAAAGTTAAATGGTGCAGAAAACTTTCTCAGCTTCAAACTTTCTCAGCTTTAAAGTACTGTGAACTGTCAATGTCAGATGTCAATAGTATCTAATGAAAAGTTTTATATATTTTTTGACAAGATGTACTTACGTTTTAAAGGATACAATGTTGCTTTATAGGTTTTGCAGAATATAAAAATTGAATACAAATATTCACCAGTTAAACATCTCAATTGCGGATAAAACGTTTTTTTTAATTATTTCAAATCACTCAAAAGCTGCACATCTAAAACTATTTAATTTGTTAATCAATTTCAGTCACAAGTTCATGCACTCCTACGACTCAGTAAATAATTAGGCACTGTTACTGTCTGAGGTATCAACTCATTTCAGTCCTGAGTCAGCCAATTTGTGACTGACAAGGCAGCTCTCTCAGTCACTAATTTCAACCAAGTTGTTTGTTCACAGATAAGTCCACAAAGTTCTAATCATGTTCCATCTAATCCTGATACGTGTGTTCACGGCTTTCACAGATTTACTACTAATAATATGTGTGTGCAGTTTAATAGAGCTACATTTTAAGAGTCTATTTGTAATATAACTGCCTACTGTGAGTGATGTCAATCAACCCAAAAAGTATGTATACATATAGCTACAGTGTGTGTACACACACACACACACACACATATATATATATATATATATACACACACACACACACACATATATGCATACATATATATATATACACATACACACACACACATATATGCATACATATATATACATACACACACACACACTCATATGTGTATATATATACATGCATATGCACACACACATATATAGAAATATATATACACACACACACACACTCTCTCTCTCTCTCTCTCTATATATATATATATATATATATATATATATAGAGAGAGAGAGAGAGAGAGAGAGAGAAAACACACACACATATATATACACACACATATATAAATACACGCACATATACACACACACTAGAGAGAGAGAGGGGAGGGGTTGTGTGTTGAAACAAAAAAGGCCTAAAACTTACCAGCAAAGCCTGACTGCATGGTTTCAGACAAAGAAGCTGACATGGCTGAAATCTTCAGCAGGCTTTGCATTTTATGACACCTTGAGATAAGGAATTGGTATCCCCATTGGGGACAAACTCTGAAACCCAGCAGGTGTCCCTGCTGACATGCAGTTGCGCCTCCTGCCTATAAATAGCAGGAACTCCCTTTCGGTGCCCTTCTGCCTCCTCCTCTCTTCTGCTTCTCCAACTTGTCTGTGACTTTCTCCACTCAAAGCAACGCCTCTACAACCCAACTAAGAGAAGGGCCTTCAGCAACCAGCTAAAGGGCCTTCCATCCAGCTGCGTCTGTGAAAGCCCACTGGTTACCAAGAACCAGCGATTGCATTCTTCACTTACCCACGCCAATCAAAGCAGTCCGCTGACTTTCCGGGGCCCCGACGACTGGAACAGAGGATTTGTGCGCAACCAGATGACATGACCGGGTTCAGACAACCACTGAAGGAGAACGGGCTCTTCTGTGCCCAGTAATGTTTTACATATTATTTATTTTAACCTTTCATTGTATTTTATCATTGATAGAGATCTCAGTCGGTTTGGGGTGGGGGTGGATGGATGGGTGTGAGTGGTTTTGTTTGTACTGTTAAATCACTTTGTTTTGTGCTTACAGTGTGAAGCGCCTCGAGGCGACGTTTGTTGTGAATTGGCGCTATATAAATAAAATTGAATTGAATTGAATTGAATTACATTTTAATGAACGAAAAGTGCTATATAAATAGCTTGATTCAAAGTTTGATTGATGAACAGCGAAGTTCAGTTGATCCTCAAAAACTGCAACACTGCTTTCAGGTCAGGTGACAGGAACCTTTACAACCCAGCCAGGTCTGACTTGAAAAGATGCACCAGGGATGCCAAGATGGCCCACAAGAGGAAAATGGAGGACTACTTTGCTGTGAACAATCTGAGGAAGATGTTGCATGTAATACAACACATTACAAATTTACAAAGGCAATAACCAGGGGACTCAAAGCGTGTGCTGACCAGCTGGCTGAGGTCTTCACCAGGAGTTTTAATCAGTCCCTGTCACAAGCCATTATCCCTTTCTACCTTAAATCATCCACCATCATCACCATCAGCCTTAATGATTATGGACTGGTTGCATTTATACCTGTAGTCATGAAGTGCTTTGAGAAAGTGGTCTCACTGCACATCAGGGCCCGTCTACCTCCCACCCTGACCCCTCATCAGTTTGCCTACAGGGCAAACTGTTCTACTGAGGACGCTAATACCATAGCTCGTCACAAAGGGACCACAAAGGGAGCTATGTGAGAATGATTTACCTGGACTTCAGCTCAGCATTCAGTAACATCATCCCGGAGATCCTAGTGGAAAAATTTTCTCACCTGGGGCTTTCCATTTGTGGAAAGGGTCGACTCATTCAGGTTCCTGGGTGTGAACATCTTGAACGACTTCTCCTGGTCTGTCAACATCATGGCAGTGGTAAAGAAGGCTCAGCAGTGACTTCACTTCCTGAGAGTGCTCAGGAAAAACAACCTGGAAGAAAAGCTGCTGTTGACTTTCTACCAAGCCACCGTGGAGAGCATCCTGGTGTACTGTATCTCTGTAGTATGCTGGTCGTACAGCAGCAGGCAGGAAGGCTCTGTAGAGAGTGATCAACACCGCCAGGAAAATCACTGGCTGCTTTTTGCCCAGCCTGGAGGACATTGGCAGCTCTCATTATCCAAGTAGAGCTGGCAACATTATCAAGGACCCCTCCCTGCCTGGTCACCACCTCTTTGAGCTGTTGCCCTCTGGCTGTTGCTACAGATCACACAAAACCCGAACCAACAGACTCAGGGATAGGTTCTTTCCCAGAGCTATCACCACTTTAAACTGCAGCAAACAAAAATAAAACTTCCCACCTGTGAATTCACTTTTTATCATGTGCAATAACCTAGATCATTTATGTCCAATACTTTCCATGTCCAACTGAATGCACCAAAGGAGCATCACTCAGAATTTTGTTGTATTTGATTTGAGACAATGACAATAAAGGCTATCTATCTATCTATCTATCTATCTATCTATCTATCTATCTATCTATCTATCTATCTATCTATCTATCTATCCATCCATCCATGTCATATGTTGTTAATCTGAGGTTACATTTATTTCATTTTTCAGACCTGGTACGAATCAGGGGATTTTATTTTATTTTTTTATTGAGTAAAACTCAAAAGAGAGTGCACTCTTCTTCACATGAACGCTGCCCCTGCTTAAGATAAAAAACAGTCATTGACTATGCACTCAAAGATAATATAGTCAACATTCATTTATTGCTATTTTGACACATTATTTCTTATATGAAGCAAACACAAATGGGTTCTCTCGCTCGCACTCACACAATGAAACAACTGTTTTGCTTGAAATGCTATATTGGACATTAGATTTAAATTCCAGGGTTACCTGTGTGTATGTCTGTGTGTCAGCACACAAGAGACTGGAAGAGACACCTCAGCACCTTCAGATGTGCAGTAGCTGTCAATAACTCATCACTTTCTTCATTAAGCATATTGGCAATCTGTCAGATAGGTTCTCTCTGTGTGTGTGTATGTGTGTGTGTGTGTGCCTCTTCTCTTTGCTTCCTGCTTCTTTAAGGACCCTTTGACTGTGCTGTTTTCATTTGTGTCATTCATTCAAGGACCATTTAATCATACAGCTACTTTGTGTGTATTAGCAGAACCCAAAAGGACTTCCAAAACTCAGCAATGAGTGTCAGACTGCAGTGTCTGTGGGCTCACACTGCAAGTAGGTAAGACAAAGTGGGGCTAGTGTACTAAGACACTAAGGGTAAGTGTGCCAAGTCCAGTGGAAGAGGGAAAAAGACTGTACAGAAACTGCCATCCATGAACAAGAGAATAACAGTAAAGAAAAATAAAATAGAAAAGTTATTAAAGTTAGGAACTGGTAGACAATCTGATTACGGTAATCTATATATTCCACAGTGGGGAGATTGCATAGTTCTCTGCTTTTAACCCATCACTAGTTACACTAGGAGCAGTGGGGTGCTGCAGCACCTGGGGGGCAGTTAGGGTTTAAGGGCCTTGCTCAGGGGCCCACAGTGGCACACCTCTGTTACTAACTCAGGGATTGAACCTGGGTCCTCCAAACCCGATCCCAAACTCACCTCTGTAACCACTAAGCTACCACTTCCATCGTTTTTACCAGCTGCAAAAAGATTATCCTTAGTTTACTAAAAACCCACACACATTTAAAGGCAGTAGGGCACATTTAGTAAAGAAATCTTCAGCCTCAGAGTTTCTGAAAGAGGTGCCAATTCACAACAAAATACTTCTATGTCCAGCGTTTCATTGCATTTAAACAGTTAATCTCTTGAAAATAGGAACAGGCTGCTGCACACAAGGTTAAAACACTTTTAGTGTCACAATAGATGTTTAAAACTTGTCATTCTTCATATTTATGTAGGGTGGTGGTTTTCAGATTTTTTTTTGAACAAATGGCTCCCACTCATCTTAAGGTTCTAAAAAATCCAAACAAAGTCTAACAACGGACAAAACCCTATTTTTAAATCAAGACTCAAATATGAGTTTCGGAAACTTAATGTTTAAAGTCTTAAAACATTATTGTCCTTGTGTGCCACTCTGATAGCTGTTGCTACTGGTGGTAGGGATTTATGTTGCTATGGAGATCATTTACTAGTTGTGTAGAAGTCCAAATAGCATCAAAATCATTCACATATTTTTTATTACAAATTGAAATGAACCCAGTTTGCACTGACAGAAGCTTAAACATTCTGATGAATAATGGTGACTAACATCCCCTGTTGGGATATTTCACTTTAATTGGCCAGTGTGAAAAACAGTGATGTACTTTTTTAATTTGCCCATTTCTTTCCACTTTGTTTGCACATACTGCTGCTGAACATATATGCACATAATTATCATGCACTTGGAGACACCCACACAGTATATTCACCTGAGGATTGCACTTGAATAACGCTAAAATATAGCTAAAAGTTGGTCTTCACAAAAAATTGGACATTAGAAATGAAAATCATTTCTTATGACTGCTGGCATGTAGAACACTATACTCAGCTCACGGAACATATGTTTTGCAAATGCAGTCTGTCATTCCATCTAAGCAGTTTCCCTGAGTGGTGAGAGGCATTTTTGCACTATGATCAAACTCAAGATTATCAAGGGCCCAAACTCAGATCATATTCTTTGTTAGTGACATCACAAATGAAAATATACAAATGCTGCAATAGCTGTTTCACCTGTCATCATGCACTAAGGAAAGGAAAAGACATGAAGTTATTAAGGGAGGGTATTGAAGTAAAAACAGCTTTATTAAAGCTTTATTTTATTAAAGCTTTTTAAAGCTTTATTTTATTAAAGCTTTTTAAAGCTTTATTAAGAGTAAAACATCACTGACTTTAAATGTTTGTCTCATGTTCACTGAAACATTTGAAGTCATAACTTTTATCTGAAGCATGTCTGCTTCAAAATATGATTGTGTGTTATTTCTTATGCCCTACAAGTGAAGCATTATAGCTGGTAATATGGAAATGCTTGTGGTCCCAGGGACAATCTGCAGGTAAAATGGTGAAATAAATAGCATGTAATATTGTTCACTTGGCCAAGAAGAAACCAATGACTCATCTAAATGTGTGCAGCAGTTTATAAGGGTCTGTCTTTTGAGACAAGATAAATGTCCTATTTGTATGGGACTAGTATCACCTGGGGTCCTGCAATAATTAAAAACATTCCAGATGCTGTCAAAATGCCCTCAAGGATTTCTTGCATTTTTTAAAAATCAACTTTTACCATTTTTACGTTTAGCGATTAATCCTCTGTGGCACCACTCATCTCTCATCCTAGATGCTCCAACTGTTCCGCCTTGAATGCCAAAATTGCGGAATTAGAAGACAGAATTCTCAAGCTCTACCAGATACATGAAGCCAAGAAGTTGATGGACACTGTCGTATTTGGTACTATGTGGCGCGATGGACCCAGGTCTCAAGTGTTCGACATTTCCCTGGTTCTTCCTGTTGATGGAATCCCTGATCCAGCATCTCCACTGGGACAGGCGTCTTCACCTCTGCTGCGGGTCTCTCCTTGTCTGGGATAGGGGTTTCAGCAGAGGGGCGTTCACACTGGGATAACGCCTCTTTCGCAGCCAAATGTCTCTCCGGTCTTCCACGCTTCTGATCCTCTGTGTGGTGTCTGTGATGACAACTGGGCTCAACTTGAAGCAAGACCGAAGGGGAGCTCTACTCCATCTCAGAGTGCCTGGACTGTGGTTGGTGCCTGTGGTCGGGGACAGCAGAAGTCCCCTCTGGCTCCACATCATAACACAAAACTAGAAAATTCTTTGGCTGCTGTTCAGTCAAAGAAGCAGAACAACCTTGTTCAAGCTCCAAAACTCCACCAGGCTGCCCCAATGATCAAACACACCTGTAACTGACTATCTTCTTCCTCTTCCATGGTTCCACCAACCACCATGACCACCACTGGCTCCCCCTACTCTCCACCACCAGCATCTGTCTCTGCAACTACTCACCCCATCAGAACCTGTATCATGGACAGACCCTTGCAGACCAGGCAGGCTGCTCACCAGAGATCATTCCAACGCTGCCTATGCCTCTTGGACCCAGCAGAATGCAATAAACAAGTAACTTTTAACATGGCACTTCTCAACATCCACTCCCTGTCAAACAGAACTTTTATCATTAATGATCTGATTTTAGACAGAAAGATTGACTGTTTATTTTTAACAGAAACATGGCTGGGCAGAGATGCACCAGCAGTTCTCAAAAAGGCTCAAAAGAGGCAAAAAGGGTTGTGGTACTGCATCAATTTCTTGTACATCATTTGCTGCTAAGCAAATTTTATTTGATCAGTTTACCATCTTTGAATATCATGCCTTTGTTTTTAATCATCTTTCAATTTTATGTGTTACAATTTATAGACCACCTAAAAAGTGTCCAGCTTTTATTAAGGAAATTTCTGAATATTTACCAATAATATACACCTCCTACAATATGATTATCATATCTTGGGATTTTAACTTACACACTGATGTGCAGTCAGACTCCACAGTTAGAGAGTTTGACCTGCTGAACTCTATGGATTTTAACCAACATGTCATGCAACAGACTCACAACCAAAGACACACTCTGGATCTTGTCATAAGCCATGGTATATCCACTAATGTGTCCTCTGTTGTTGACTTGGCTTTTTCTGACCACTTTTGTGTGTTTCTTAATGTCACTGGTTTTATGCAAAGGGAGACCTCAGTGCAAACTGTGAGGAAACATTATTTAACACCAGAAGTGGCTGCAAATTTTATTGAGATCTGTTACAAGAATCCTCCAGTTATTTTACCTGCTTCCTGTGATTTTATACTTGACAGTTTTAACAGAAAACTTAAGACAAGCCTGGAATTAGTAGCTCAACTAAAGACAAAAAAGGTAAAAACTAAACCCACAGTCCCATGGAGAAATTAGGAAATTAGACAACTTAAACAGAATTGCAGGAAAGCCGAAAGAAAATGGAAGAAAAAACATACATAAACATGTCCATAAATTATCAAATTCTAAGAGGACAACTCAAAATGTATAACACCAAGGTGAAATAGGCAAGAAACAATTACTTTGGGAAACTAATTACTGAAAATAAAAGTAATGCCCGAGTCTTATCGTCTACCAGTGACAGTCTAATTAAGCCTGATTTTAATAAAACACAGACTTTCTATGAATGGCCTTTTATGGGAAGAAGTTGCAGACCACTTCAAGAGCAAGATTGACAATATTAGAACCAACATTTTACTTGATCAAAAAACTGTTTTTAGTGAAGCTGAAGGTGTACTTTTACCCAAGAGAACACTGGACAGTTTGTCCTGGTTGATGCTATGATGCTTGGTAGAGTCTTCTCCCAACTCAATCCCACTACCTGCCTTTTAGATCTGATTCCCAATTCACTTTTAAAAACTTTATATGAATTCTTTGAGGGCGAGCTTTTAAATATTGTGAATTGCTCTCTTCAGACAGGTGTCTTTCCTTCTGCCTGTAAAACAGCCGTGGTGAAGCCCGTTCTGAAGAAAAGCAATCTGAATCCTGATGTTTTTAACAACAGTATCCAACTTACCATTCTTAAGCAAAATCTTAGTGAAACATTTTTATTCAGTTGAGTGATTTTTTTTTTTATATTAAAAATTGTGTCTGTGAGAGATTTCAATTTGGTTTCAGGATAGACCACAGTACAGAGACAGCCTTATTAAAAAACATTAATGATTTTAGGTGCAGCCTGGACTCACAAGATTTTAGTTCTACTGGATCTAAATGCGGCCTTTGATGCAATAGACTACCTAATCCTTATAAATAGACTTAGGTTCTTGGCTGGCATCTCTGGTATTGCTCTTAACTGGTTCAGATCTTACCTCACAGATAGAAGAGGTTCCTGGTAAGTAGAGATACTGATGCATGCTTTTATCACAAGTCGTATTGATTACTGTAATGCCCTGCTTTCTGGTCTTCCCAACAAAACCATTTCACATCTTCAGAACTCAGCTGCTTGTGTGCTGACAAGGACCAGAAAGCAGGCTCACATTACCCCCATTTTACAATCCCTGCATTGGATCCCTGTGACTTTCAGGATCAATTTTAAGATACTCCTTATGGTTTTTAAAAGCCTTAATGGTCTTGCACCATCTTATCTGGTTTATCTTATCTGGTTTGCTTTTAGCTTACAAACTCTTGTGGACCCTCTGGTCTTCTGACTTTTTAACTCCAGTGTTGTCTTGGTGGGAGTCCTCTGTATTGGAGGTGCTGATTGCCATGGCAATGGCCTGAGGTCCACTCACCCCTGGGTTGTTGTGGAGTCCAAACAGCCACCCAACAGTGGTGGTGTTTGGCACTCTATCACACTTGGGGGTGGGCTATGGCTCCTACTATGCAGTCTGCCTCCAGGGTTTCACAGCCGCCTCCTGATGCAGACGGCTCCCTGTGATAGTGAGATAATGTTCCCTCATTGATTCTTCTGTGCCCAATAATGTTTACATGTTATTTATTTTAACTTTTGATTGTGTTTTATCATTGATAGAGATCACGATCGGTCTGGGAAGGAGGTTGGGGGTGTGGGGATGGAACAGGTTTTGTTTTTACTGTGCTACATTTTATTGTACAAAAAGTGCTAGATAAATAAAGTTTGACTGATTTATTTATTGACTAGTATTACTTGGGGTCCTGCAATAATTAAAGTTCCACCCCAACATCTGTGTTTCAATAAACATATTTAGACTGGATAAATGAAGTCTGTTTTCACTATAATTTGCATATATTATTGGTCCGATGTAGTGTCAAAGGCTTGTGTTTTCCTAAACAATCATTAAATTATCATCTTTGAATAGTTAATTAGAAGAGTTCAACTATACACTCAACAGTTAGATTTTAATGACATCACCAAATGATAGTATCTAAAAATGACACTGGGCTATGTATGTAATTTATTGTGGTAACAGTAAACTGAACAGTAACTGTATCGGGAGCTTTTGTTGTAGCCTAAGGCTTTGTGGTGTCAGACTAACATTTGATCTTGGTGTAAGAGAAAGTTTCTTCATGCAGTTATGTGTGTTATCCATCTCATTGTCTCTCCTTTGTTAGCTTTAGGCTTCTTGCCTTTTATAGTCTTCCATGTCAGGCTTAATGGTGATGAATTTCTTGATTTTCTTCCATCAAGTTCATGTTAATTAAATGGTAATGCTTTAACAAGACGCAATGTCTTGATAACACACTGTCCAGGGCAACTAATATTTACATATTATAGTAAAATAGATTTTTTTGAAAGTACTGCAGATCCTGAGGTAATACTACTGTAACATTTCTGCAGACAGGACCCACAGAAGTCAAACACAGTTTTTAGTATTAAGAAAAAAAATTATTTAAGCCAAGTAAGAATTACTAATCTTACTCAGTCTTTTAACAGTCTGAGTCCAGAAACTGGAGAAATACCAGGAGTTCATCCATCCATCCATCTTCCTCCGCTTATCCGTGGTCGGGTCGCGGGGGCAGTAGCCTGAGCAGGGGGACCCAGACT
>JAOWBL010000019.1:12965280-12979022 GCA_028564865.1 Zenarchopterus dispar | reverse complement strand
ATATATATATATATATATATATATATATATATATATATACATATATATATATATACATATATATATATATATATATAGAAGGTGCCAGTGCTGTGTAATTACCTCAGTGATGGAGGTAATTAAGCTTTAGTACGTGTCTTTGGGAGATTCAGGAGAGTAATCTATGGTGGCTCATACTGATTTGGAACTGTGAGTGTGTGCACAGATGTATGTGTTCTACATTGTGGAGCTGTCAGCGGGGACTCAGCATTCCCATTCACGACACGTCCTAGGGCAATTGGTGTGGCGATTTACCCTCTGCTCTGTTGCTGTGGTGACAGAGTCACTAAGGAGGAGGATGTGTGGGAAGAAGGAATAAGACAAGGACCCTTGTTACTTTTAGACGATAGTGTTCTTTGTCTCTCTTTCTCTTCTGTCTCATTTTCATTTTCTCTTCCACCCAGACATTTTCCTCTGGATCATTTTCTCGTTTCTCCAATCTTTCACTCCTTCTTTTATCATCTTCAGTGCTTTTCTTTTTTTTTTTCTTGAACTCAGACTCCTTGAGTTTGTCTTCCGTTTCTTTTCACAGTAGACAGAAGAGAGTTTGTAATAGATGCATCGGAACAAGTTTGTTAATGACATAGTCATGTCATGGTGTGAAGAAGCAGGGAGACATCTAAAGCATGCAGGACTCCGGGGTCACTGCTTAAGCATCAGGTGGAGAAAAAAATCAGAAGTAGACAGAGAATGCTAACATGGAAAGAAAAATAAATAAATATATTATTAAGAGCTAGAAAGCTTACTCCATTTTCTGACTCCGGGCTTATTTTAGATGGATCAAGGTGAAGTAGACCACCATATAGCCTACTGAAATTGGAACAAATTGTCCTCTGTTTTACAACAAGAGGACCATTATTAACTTATCAGGCCACATTTTGAAATCTAGCTTCCATAGCACAAGTAATTTGTAAGTCAGTCAATGCATCATTCACAGTGAACATAAAATTTAGGTCATTCATTGTAAATATTTGGGACATAATGGAACAAAACAAATGAGGCCCCAAATTGTTGTGCATTAAGAATCCTACATAAATCCTACATAGGTTTTCCCACCTTTTTAGTCCATTGGCTTTTATTTGTTTTCTCACTGACTTGACCATGCATACATACAACTGCCAATGCACCTTACATCCACTAATGCATACTAATAGCATGTAATAATTTAATAATGTAAATTTTTTTGTGACATTATTAGGCTCTATTAGTTTTACTGTGACAAAGCTGCAATATGATACTCATTGACTCAAAAGTATAGATGATTAATCAATCAATGATAAGAAAAATGAATAATGTTTGATAACTTGTATAAAACAAACTTCAGTGTCTTGGGTGTAGGTGGAGTTTATGAGGAGTCATGCCTTCATTACAGTCACAACCATCAAATATGGACTTAGTGATTGGATTTATGGACTACTGCCATACTTACATATTTCATTCCTGTAAATACTGGTTGAATGTCTTTATTTTTGCAGTTGTGTATGGTAAACTATATTTTTTTCTAAAACTAACCAAGTCCAGCCAGTGGTTAAGAATGAAACTTAAGTATTCAGAACCATGTTCCCAACAGTTATTTCAGCAGCATTTGTTCAACTTCCTAATGTCACATTTATCAGGGTTGATTTAGCAAGACATGCAATATGTCTCTATATGTTGACATGGAACTTATGTGCGGAATTGATAACCAATGGCACCACGTGTGTGTGTTTTTTTTTTAAATAGAATGACAGTTACTGACATTCTGTGAACATAAAAGACAGAAAGTCTGCGTTAAAGACAAAAAAAGTATGTCTAATCTGGTTTTAACAAGAAGGCAACAATACTTAATATAAAGGTGCAATACTTTACACAACACACAACATATAAGGGTGTTCATTATGAATAACAGAATCAAAGCTGTACTCTCCTTTCACAAAGCATTACATGTAACATTGTCCACATAAAACTCACCCTGATCCATTTTACAAGCAATCACAAAGAATTTAATTTTAAAATAAATGTATCTCCTGACCCATATGGTTAATGATAAGATATAAACATTCCTTTATAATAACCACAACTGAGAGATAAGAAGGCATATTGTCTTTAATTAGAGTGGCATATTGTGTTTAATTACAGGGAACTGCCAGTCTTATAAAGTGAACCAATAATGGCAATGCATGTAAAGGATAATAAAGTAAGGGTGGCACAGTTAACCGGTTCGTTTTACTTCCTTTATTCACAACTGATTATTATGCCAGAGTGCATGATATAAAGGTGAAATGAGAGAGTGTGCTGACATTCACTAAATATGACATTGCCCTTCATTTCCACAGGGAAGTATCCTAAAATTAGTCAGCCTGAGAATGCCTTTCATGTCTGGGGTGAGGTCAAGGAGTTTTAGACAGCAGTTATTGCCAGAGCAATTCTCTTTAGGCCTGTTGAGCTACAAGGATGGACACGTTTTTTGCACATCTGAGAGATTCAAAAGGAACAAAAGAAAAAGGAGGAGTAACAGACTGGTATATTACAGTGCACAATCGCATGAGCGGTTACATCTACATAATGTATTATTTCTGTTGTAAATGAACAAAAGTTCGTAAATTTTACAACAGTATTTCTAGTAAATTATTAAACTACTGCTGTGACATTCAGTAACTACTGTATGAATATAGGCTGTAATTTATCAGAAACATGGACCAAAATAGTATTTTAGTATAGGATTTAGTTCCAGAAGAGAATAGGTGGGCAGAAGGTCAAACTATATATTTCAATTAAAAACAGAGGACTGTTTTATCTCATTTTCTTTTTCTTTACCTCCCCTTTCTTTAAAAATTTTATGAATATATGAAACCATGATAACAACTATTCTCTAAAATTGACCCAGTACTGAATATACCCATATATTCCTTTAGTGCCTAAAACTTTACCATGGTGATGTCATACATTATAACAAAAAGTTGTTGGCTATTTTGTCTTTGGTGTGAGGAGTTGAAATTCTTATGGTTGAGAAAATGTTTAATCTTTTTTTAATCTAATCTTTCTTTTTCTTTTTTTTTTGCACAGTAGATTTGTCAACCTGCAGAATATGTAGCACTCTGCCTTGTAAATGTTGCAGTAAACCTACTGACACCAAATACGTGCCTTTAACAGTGTCCTTTCTGAATTACATTTTGGACTTTTTACAGTTTGCTTTGATAGATGAGAGGTTATGTGGACTTAGTGGTTAGAATAAGTTGTTTCATAGTTAGAAGATCCTGGTTAGGATCAGCATTGGATTTGAACAAATCAGATGCCATCTGAGGAGATGTTTGGTACCCCATGGATAAGTCACCAGTCCATCACATGGCCACACTTTAACCAAAAAATTTTGCCATTCAGGCTCCAGTGGTCAATTTAGAGCCACTGATCAATGTCTGGAGCATCATGGTGGCTTAGTGGCTAGCACTGTTGTCTCACAGCAAGAAGGTTCCTGGTTTGACACCTGGGCTTGGCAGGAGTTTGCTAATGCTTGAGCATAACACAGAGGATACTCTGGTACTCTACTCCCACAGTCCCAAAACATGTATGTTAGATTGACTGATGATTATAAATTGCCCATAGGTGTGAGAGTGTATGGTTGTTTGTCTGTGTTGGTGGCCCTGTGATAGACTGACAACCTGTCCAGGGTGTACACCTGCCCTTTGCCTTTAATGGATAGGATAGGCTACAGCAGACCCTTGTGACCCTATACAGGTCATGGCGGTATAGGATTAAACAAGTATAGAACAGTTGGGCTTTAAGGGGCATATGACGTGTGGGCTACGTTAAACAGTCTTATCTACTGTAACAGTGCTAAAAGGCTGTGGATTCTTTGTTCATTCTGTTCACCAAATGGTACAGACCCATTTTTACATTATCTTCTGGCTGCTGATGCAGCAATCTCACACGGACTCGATGCGGGATCTGCACTACAATTAGTTGAGAAAGTATTAACTTTAAGTATTTAAGTATTAATCAGAAATTGATTGGCACACTTAAATTGATGCAAGGGTTCATGTCAATGTAATAACATCCTCAATGTTAAAATTAGGTTTAGATTCGCATCACTTAATCATTACACACTTTTTAGTTTATAAATGGAGTCTAACCCCTGACTCGGGGTTGCCACTTGCTTTTAGTTGCATTTTTTGTGCCAGCAAAGATATTGTTTCTCCTTTTTTCCATTATTAGGTTGCTTTATGGCAATTAAAATCACGTCTTTACTTTCTTATTAATTAACTCTGTCACTGGATGAGATTATTAGCTTGAACTACTGTATTTCCCATAATTAACGCGCCGGGGTGTGTTTCAAATTACGGGCAGGGCGCCTCTATTTAAGACCTAATTATGCAAGTTCTTCAATGTTAGGCTTTAAAACAATAAAGTGTCACAAAAAAATGTCTAACATATACGAATTATTAAAAAAAAAACTACCAAAATTGTTCTCTATTTGGTTGTTTAATATGGTAAATGATCAGCATATTGCTAATTTATATGTACATACAATGAAATTTGTTTAAATTAAAGAATTAACTTTCTTACCAGCACTTTCTTTAGATATATATATACCAGTAATAAAAAAAAAGAGGACTGAAAAAGAAATCCTTCACGCCACACATAGCAAATAGCAACAAAACTTCATAAATCCGCTCTTGTCTATTTTACATTATACCGGCTGATAGCACGTCTTAATCATGCACTCTTGTTGATGTCATGTATAACGTAAACAAAGTGCTGTTAAAGTGACAGACACGGTAAATTTAAATATCCAATCGATGAAATACTGCATGAGATTAGGAAAATTTTGAGCAAGGTAAGTGTCTGTCTCTGCAAACCATAACTCTTGATCGTAACTGCGATAAATTTTTATCGAAACTGGCATAAAAATAATAGCTGCACCCTTAGCATTGTGGGTGGGGGCGTGTCTATTAGAGCGGGAGCGTTAAACAGGAGAAATACGGTAAGTCTTCTGTGTTGAGTGCTTTGGAAAACTGAGCAAGCATCAGCGTTATAAATCCGTTACTTTGATCTTATGAGATTAATTCAGTATTGTAAATGATAACTCTATAATTTGTTATGCCTGTTAAGCAAAAGACATAATTTGAAAAAAAAAATAAAGGCAGTCTAGGAAGGGGACACAATTAATGATGGCCATCCATACAGTGGTAATGTTAAGCATATGATGTTACAAAAGTCACACTGTAAGCTCACTTAGATTGCTTCCATGGCAACAGCAAAATTACCTGTGGAAATCTCTCTCTCTTTCTCTCTTACTCTCTCTCAGTCTATCTCTGTGTATGTGTGTGGTGCACTTGTGCATGAGGGAGTGAGAGAAAGTAATGAGCTTTTCATCTGTCAGTGACCCACCATATGCACTACTTCAGTCAGCAGTGTCATGTCTCCTTTGAAATTGTCTGTCTCAGTGACAAGTAGTTATCACTCATAAAACACATGCCACAACAGACCCACCAGTCTTCATTGGTAACAAAAAGCAAGAAAGAAAACAAGCACAACAAATTGTTGGATGTTAAATTAAGTATCTCTGGCCAGATGCAAACTGGTTTTATGTAGCTGGTTGTAGACGTGATCTAAATGTTTAGTTGTCTCCAAAGAGACCAGTGTTCTTCTTGGTTTGAGGAAACAGTTGAAATAGTTGTGCTTTGCTGTTGACCCTGCTTGTAAGTGGTTCCCTCTTTCCTCTCTCTGTTTCTGTGGAGAATGAGGGGATGTGGTGTTGGTGCAGCAGCAGCATGGTCTGAAGGCATTCAAATCACTGGATTTCACATAGATGCAAGGTTTCTTTCTGCGAAGTGAAGGTGTCAGAGGATCATTCTGTTGTAGTGTTGTGACTAGGTAAGTGCCAGCGCTTGACAACAGAGAACTTCTTCCGACACAGTGCTGGTGGCTTGTCTTGCTACAGTAGGAACAGCTCACACAGTCAGGACACATGATGGTGGGTGGGATGATAGCTTGTGGAGTTTGCTTATGTCCACGTGTTGGTCTCTCCTAGGGAGGAGTTGTAAAGTCTGATGGCAACAGGCAGGGATTACTTCCTGTGGCGCTCTGTGGCGGTGCATCTTGGGGGATTCGGGGGAATGAGTCTATTGTTGAAAGTGCTGCTATGCTCAGCCAGCATGTCATGAAGTTGGTTTGGACACATTGACCAAGATGTTCTGTACCTTGGCCAACGCCCTCCCCTCTAACACCACAGTGGGAGAGTCCAGGGCCACTCCAACAGCATCACTGGCCTTACGTATCAGTTTCTTGAGGCTGTTACCCCAGCATATGACAGCAAACATGATAGCACTGGCAACCACAGACTCATAGAACATCCTCAGCATTTTCAGGCAGATGTTGAAGGATCTCAGCCTTCTCAGAGAGTAGAGCCCTTCTTGTAACAGGTTCAGTGTTGCAAGTCTAGTCCAGTTTATTGTCTATGTGCACTCCAAGCCTGTCCCAGCACACCATGTACAAAAGGCAGGGGTACACTGGGACAGGTTGGCAGTCCGTCCAGGAACTAAAATTCATAATTAGCATTCCAATATTTTGGGTTCCAAAGATGCTCCTTCAGAGTAACATGTCCAGGATTACACCATCTGCTGATAACAAGGTCTATAGTCCTGCCCCCTTTAGTCATTCTGGTGTGGGTGTAACTACTCCCTCTTCATACAGTCTAAACTCCTGGTAAAGAGGTGTTGAAATCCAGAATGTGTTTTGCAGCCATGACTTTGTGAAAAATGAAGTACTTTATTCTTCATCAGCCCCCTCAAACAGACATTTTTACCAGTGGCTATGAGGTAACAGAGATTACGTTCATACTGCGCACAAAAGCGACCCAAACCTGATTTTTTGTTTTGCTGTCTTATCAGCTTAAATGACACAAATACTGTTTTTTTTTCATATCATACCGGAGTCAGTTTCAGATATATGTCCTAAATCAAATATACTGTATATCTGATGTTTTGTAGTGCAACTTCAGACTGAACTGTTGGGTTGTATTTGATCAGGCTTTGAGATCACTGCTATGTGATTAATATCACAATTCTGTGCTGGTGGGATTTTGTGAAGCCAGTCATATCTGTATAGCCACCACTCCACACATGCAAGGCAGTCAATACTTTTACTCTCCCTTTTCTCGTGTAATTAGTAATTTTGTAATTAGTTTATGAATTTGTCCACTTCTACTGCACAAAAAAAAAAAAAAAAAAAAAGAAAAGCCTTTAAAGATAAATCATCCAGATTCCCTGCTGGCTTTGTTTACATCCCTACCTGACTTAGCCTTACTACGTCAAAGCAAGATTTCATAAAAGTCTGATAAAAGATGCTTTAAAACACTCATGTTAATGACCACAAAAAATGGATTGCGCCCCCCCCCCAAAAAAAATAAAAAAATAGAAATTTTGAGCAAATTCTGCCAAAACAATGCAAATTATTTCAGAATTTTAAAGTGTCGCCATTGTTTTTCTTCCTTTTTTTCGTGTTTTTAGGACTTTCAAAGTTTCAAGAATGATACACATTATTTTTTCAGTATTTAAAAAATGTATTTTTTAATAAATTTTATGCATTTGAAAAGAAAAGACAAAGGCAAAATTCTGATTTGGTTTAAAAGACACTGAGCTATGTCTTACTGCAGTAAAACTTTCCTATATAAAAAACATATACATAAGTAAGCCTCCATCATCAGAACAGGTTTTATATGTGTTTGATGCATCGTGTGTGTCAAGCAAAGCTATTGGAGCAGCCATACTCAACACACAAGCACAGAAAGATGCAACAGAGATCAATCGAGTTGTAGAAGCTTGCAGTCTATCTGTTTTGTGGTGCATTTGCCAACGATTTCCTGCCGACATTTTAATGTATCTATAGGACAGGTCGATGAGCACGCTGGGAAGAATTCTATATTTCTGCCTGATGAACTACTTAATCATCTAAGGGATGGTTGGCTGAGTGAGAAAAATCCATACCCATTTTACCTTTTGTCTTTCATTGGCCACTGCCTCAGGTCATCAAAAAGTAGACTGAAATGAGAAGGAATAAGAGGAAAGGAGGGTAGATAAAGGGAGACAAACTATATCTCAAAACACAGAACAAGTGAGCGATGGAAAAAGTACTTGTTAATCATAATTTTCAAAAAGTCACTCAGAGTTGTAACTCTAAAACTTCTTACATCAAAAATCATTTCATTGTGTGATTCAAAAGATTGCTAAAATGATTTCAACACAGCTTTATCAATTCTCTTTCCCAAAGCTTTTTATCTATGATGGTATACAACAAAAAATATTTTGTTTTTTTAAGCAGGCATCTGATTGGATCCAAATTTGTTAGATGTCATAATATCAAATCCTTCGGTGACATGGAAGGCACCTTGAGTCATTTAATATCTCATATTGCAGCCACAGAACCCTGATATTTCATATTCAGTAGGCCAGAACTTAACATAAAAACAGAGTAAAAGTTGCAGAGCAGGAGTTGCTCTACTAGCCAAGGTCAAGGTCCATTCAATTTTATTTCATTATATTTATTTTGAAATGTGCCAGATTGCGTGCTTTGTGAGTGGGGGCCCTGTTATGAGTTTAGTTTTGGTTGGTTCATGTCCTTTATTTTGAAGGATCTTCCTGTTTTCCAAGTTGGACTTCCCCTGCTGTGATTACGTTGCACCTGTGTTGTATTAAGTTGATTGTGTATCTTGCTTTGTCTTCCCCCTACTCGGTGCCAGTTCGTTTTATGCTCTCACCCTGTTTCGCTGGCTCCCGTTGTTTTTGCTTTTCCCGGATTCCTGGTTTTTCCCCTCTGTTGTTGAAATAAACTTAGTTTTTTGTAATTCCGCATGGTGGGTTCTACTTGGTACCAGCGCAACCGTAACAGGCCCTTTCTTTCAGTAAGCAGTAATGGTGCATAACTGAACAGAGATGAAAAGAACATAAAACAGATGAAAAGAAAGGTGATGTCATTGCTTGACATTTTGTTTATTTGATATTCCAGTATACTGTTATTGTAACAGGTACTGGGAAGTGGTGCCTATAGACAGTTATATAAATAGCTGAAGTACATAAAAACAAAGATGATATGGGAGACGTGGATGCCTTCACTGAATCCTCATCAGCTACGAGAAAAACCTGCAGGATTCAAGCAAACCACAGTCCCACAGCACCTCCTATACTAGAAACGTGGCAGCGACAAATAATGCAAATATTATCTTTCAAAATATATCTCTTCTCAAAAACAAATATGTTCAAAGCAAAATGCAATATATTTATATTGTAAAATTGTGAAACTTATTTTCAAAAATATTAAAATAATACACAAATGTGAACACATTAGTGGGCTTAACGTTATTCCAAAATAAATAACTGACAAAAATCAATTAAAGTCCATATAAGTTAAGAGTAACAGAACATTATTATAATTATTGTTTATTCATTTGACTTAAAGAACCCAGAGGGCTTCTCTACTTAAATATAGGTGAGCTACAGCCAGCTTTCCATTAGAGTCCTTGCCATTGTCTATTGTAACTTCACTTTATCTCTCTCTCCCTGTAATCTTCCTCGCTTCACTCTACCACATCTTCACCTTGTCATTTTTCACTTCTTCACCTTTGTTTTTGAACAACCTTTGTCTATCTTTTTCTCCACTTCACTTTCTTTATCCTTGTTTCTCACTTCTTCTCTGTCACTCCATCTCTATGTCACACCTCATGCTCTTGCTTTCCTGCACCAAATGTCTTTTTATCTCTCTCCACAGAGTTTGTATGTCCAGGGACTATTCAGAGTACATATTGGTAAAGAGACTAGACAAACACCAAAGTGCCTGTAAATGGAGCTGACAGGGGAAATTGTGTCATTTCAGACTGGATGTTCCTTTCTTGCACAAGTTTTTCTATTACAAATATAGGTTACACTGTCTTTCTTTTTCACTAGGGAGTGCTGAAGGAGGAAACCATATTTTATTTTTTGAAAGAATAAATGTATATACTGACCTACCAGATTTCAGTCAAGGATGTTACATATAAGGGCAGAATAATTCATGGTAAACTTGGATGTGAATTTGAGCACAATTTATTTTTCTACAATGAAACATAGAAGAAAAATAATAAACAAGTAAACAAAATATATATGTGGTTTCAGATTGGCAAGTGCTATATTTTGATGTTTCTGAAATAGTTTACTCTGTTGGGTGAACACTTCAAGCCACAGTTCCTGAAAACATCAGTTGGGATGATTTTTGTGTTGGTGGAATCCACACATTAAATCTGCTCCATGGCTCCAATAATTGTGGTTAACAAACCCTCCACTATAATCCGTTGGTGGTTGTTCTGAATGATAGACAAGTAAAGCTATACTGATGTTTGAGTACAATGGACTCCATCTTTAATCCCACTGATTACAATAAACAAACACATCTGAAATGTACTGATTGTGCCAGGGTTAGGGTTAGGGTTAGGTCTGCTCATCCTAGCAGCTTTCTGAAGAGCTCTCACACAACAGTCACACAGTCAATAGCAAAAACAAAGCAACGCATTACCAACTAGGTAGTTTAGCAGGTACATCAATTTTGCATTTTTAGGGCATCAAATACTGCTCCATTGTAAGGGTTTTGACAAACGATGTACACAGTATTTTTCTAATCTCAATTTTTCAGTTAGATTTAGGCAAATCACTTTGTTAATTTGAAATCCACAGTTACAAATTGTTTACTTGGAGAACTGAAAACTGGTGCTAAACATTACCCTCTGCTGATTTGGGAAGCCTGGGTCTAAAAGATTTATGACTATTTCTTTGATGGTGGCTAAGATCTAGTGATGGGATGGAGAGTCAGCACTGTGCTGAGTGGACCAGAATGAAACCCCATATTGTTGTGTGTATTGCACGAAAAAAAATCCTGTGACCACAGGAAGTGTGTCATTTGGATATGCCGCACCAAATTGCGTTTATAAGGAAACAAACTGTATTGACACAAATCCATTTTTAGTCTTTTATTTCCTATGATTGAACACTTAAGTTAAAAAATTCCATACATAAGTTAAAAATGTTAACTCTTCATTTTATTATAGAAAAGTTTGCTTTATTTTACAGACCAACTCATTTTAGCATTTACAGAAACAAGGATTTAAGCAAATTTTACACTCTTGTCATAAACAACCTAACTCAGCAAACAAATTGAGCAAATGAAATTACATAATGATGAGATCATATTTTAAGTATACGACTAGCAGTTAAATAAAGATTAAATATTATTTCACGGGCTAATGTTGAGTTTGCAGCATGTAAGCTTTTCCATCTTATTTTCATTTTGTTTACTTACAGTGATTTTAGAACTACTGCAGAGGTCACTATTGAGTGAGCAACACGGCATCAATGCTGTGCCAACACAGTTTGGGTAATGTGTCAGTACACTCCTTGAGGTATCATCATCTAGCTAAGACCACAAGAATTTTAGGGAGCTTTTTAATCAAATCAATCTGATCAGACAAGCAGAATCTGCCTTTGAAAATCATTTTTCAGTGATTTTTCAGAAATACAGCAGTCAGAACTGTTTATTTAAGAACTTCTTTATTAAAAAAAAGAAACAGCTATAATTTCATCATTTTATAGTATTTGAAATTAAATGTATGTGTTTGAGACATTAGTGGCGGAAAATATGCAGCATCCTCCTTAATTCAAGGTGAGAGGGAAAAAGTATTCATCATGCCAAGAACTCTGACATTCTCTTGACCAAATTAAGTTTAAAACTTTTTATGTGTTGTAGATTAGTAAATTGTTCAATTCTTGGTCACAAAAGTTCTTAAGAACAGTGGGGTTCATACAAATCCCTCAGTTTGTACAAAATCTGGAGTTTGTAAACATCCATGAAGGGGGGCATAGTTTCCTACAACCTTTTTAGGAACTTGGTACGGCAGCAGTTCAATTCGCAAGAACAACCAGGTGCATGTTTGAGAAAATGAGGTGATTTACTACCACACGCTGGCTGTAGAGTTTATACGATCTCCATAATGGCGCCTTGGAACCTACTGATAGTATACTTATGGCTATCTCATGATAACTGGTGTTGGAAGGATGTCCAACTCATGGAATCTCAACTCATTGGTCAGGAGATCCTATAGTTCTTGGCACATTTTGTCGGGCTATCTAAGTGGTGGATGTCCAATATCTCCACACATCTGTGTCTTGATAATTTCATATGCTGGAATATTTGTGGAAACGTTTGTGATTTTCTAGATGGCAATCATGGTGAGAAGACTGCCGCTGCACCTTCTGCACCTGCAGCTGCAGGGCAAAGAAGAAGAGTATCTAGCAGTTGTAGCCGCTGCTTTTGTTCGGCTGCTGCCGAATGACAGTACACATGGAGATGTGTACTTCCTCCTTACGCATCTCAGTTCCAAAGGTGTTCATGGGAACACTGTAAGGAGTCCTCTAAAACAACTTAATGTGTTCTTGTGCCATACTTACAGGAACATAGTACATTGTTTTCTTAGGTTGTTCCAAAAGTATTCCTAAAATTCCTACAGTAAAGCCCTCTGATGTGATTTTTCATGGTGTGTTCATAGAGAATCTTGGACATGACCATCGATCTGACCACACACTTAGTAACGGGCTACAAATACTGTATTCTTATAAAGCTGCCTCAAGGAGGCCATAGAAAATGGTTCAAAAATCATTTTTAGAGTGTTCACACCCATTGATATAGGTCATTGTGACTGAGACTGTAGTGAAGTATTTCATTCTCTTTGTCTCATTGTTTTGATGATATTACACAGCCATGACCCATTTAAATTAATCATGAAAATGAATCCAGTGCAACAGAATGATTTGCTCTACAACAGGTTTTGTCTAGTTGTTAAATCTTGTTAAATCTTTTTTTTTTCTTTCTTGTTAAATCTTTAAAGTTTTTTTTTTCTTTCATTGATAAATTGTTTATATGAGTATATTCACTGAAGAGCTCAATTAGCCAGACTGTACTGCGGGCTGCTCTGAAATACCTTTTACACAAAGATTTTCTCCTCAACAAAAAACAAACATAAAACAAACAAAAAAAAAAAACAGTTGCAGCAGAGACAGGCTGGGGTGTCTTTGGTACTTGTGAGGAATTGACTGAAGTATTGTGGGCTACATCCAATTAGTGGGCTCACTCATTTGTGTAAGGTGTTTCTTCATTGGGCACAGCTTTGCTTTATTTTGTTTCATTTTATTTTTGGTGTCACATGGAAGATACTTGACTGATTCATTGGTGTGCTGGTATATATTTTGCCTTCAGAGAACTGCTAACCACCCAATTAGAAATTCACTTGAATGCTTTCTAAAAGATGAGGGTCTCATGATGCTCTAAGTGCTATCCCCTCTGAGAAAAGGATCTTGAAGTGTTTTTCTTTTTGAAAAAATGCTTGTGAAAAATTGTTATGCAAATACTTACTCTTTATTAATAACCTGAGTTTAATTTGCTTTGACAAAATCCTATCTGATTCATTATAACACCTTGTATCTGGATTGTTGGGGAAACGATAGAGTCCTTGTCTGAAGATAGATGAACAAGATTTGTCATTCAGCCAGTGCATCTGTAATTTTTTTTGTTTGCATATATTTTAATGTTTAGTACCATGATTTGGTAAAACTTTTATCCAAGGGATATATATGTATATATGTGTGTGTGTGTGTGTATGTATATATATATATATATATATATATATATATATATATATATATATATAT
>JAOWBL010000019.1:12931064-12945406 GCA_028564865.1 Zenarchopterus dispar | reverse complement strand
TTCTTTCTTTCTTTCTTTCTTTCTTTCTTTCTTTCTTTCTTTCTTTCTTTCTTTCTTTCTTTCTTTCTTTCTTTCCACCATTGAAGGAAAGTTTTAGGGGTCAGCGTCTCCTGTCCTCATTTCAGGCTCACTTTCCTTTACTCTCAAATGTGATATAAGCAGACAGTTTGTACTATGACTGAAAAGTGAAGGCCTCACCTGGTTTAGGGATCTTTGCACAGGCCTGGTTCAACCTAGTATCTGCAGGTTATGTTTTCTCTTGTTGTCTTGTTGAACACAATATTATTAGATAATGGTTTTAAAGTTGGTTAGGTTAGATGACTTTTTTGTTTATTGTTTTCTTCTTTGCGGTGGCTTTTCACAAGACAGGACAAAACTGCAGCAAACCAGTATCTTTATGGTTGTACTGGTGTTTGCAAGACTGTGGATATGATGCATCAACCTATTTATTTGAATAATGAAAATAATTAAACTATTGTAGAGGAAAATGCATGTATAACTCCATGAAGAAAAATCATGACAGATTAATATTGATACATATTCTTAATTTGTACCAATTGTTTTGGTATTTGATGTTGCATGCAGAGCATTGTTGTGTAACAGTATAATATAATGAATCAGTATATTGGTTATTTGATGTCACCATATTTGTCTGGGACATACAGTCTTCTTTTTCTACTGAAATCTATACTGAGGTGGAATGGTTAGTGGACCCAGGCTTCCCACTATTTTGGAAAGAACCTCTCTTCTTCCTTTCTCGCAGCAGCCTTTGATCCATCATGCCAATGTCATTGCTTGTTTTCGGTCCCTCCAGTTTTCTTCCCCATCTCAGTTTTCTTGATTTTATCTCTGCTCATTAGCCTAATTCCTAATTCCTTTCCCCTTGTGTAACGATGTCACTGCTATGCCCAAAGGGCAGGTGTATATTGCAACATAGGATGAAAATCTATGAAGGTTCACTGACTCTATTCTGTCCTAGTGCTACATAAATTTCTGCTATCATCCGTTTGAAATAAAGTATATTATCTCATTTCCATGTTGTTTGCTAAATATCATACCTCTTCTCATTAAACCATACTAAATATGGCTTTTTACACTATTAAAATACTACTTAGTAAAAACATGCACAGACATAGCCTTATAAAGTGTATATTTACACAATATATGGATACATGTAAAAGAAATTGACTTCTAGGACTTTACACATGTATCTTATTGGCTTCTAGGACTTTACACATGTATCTTATTGGCTTCTAGGACTTTACACATGTATCTCTTTCTAAGAGACATTTCTTCATCTTCTACCTTTGTATGGTTTTGCATTGCAATTTTGGGTGTACCATTACCTGGAGGACAAACATAGATGTAATAGTTTACCTGTATGATTAATGAATTAAAACTGTCATTGTAATATCCACTGTACAGCTGATCTTTGGGATGAAATGTGAAAGATGTCTTATGCTTACCATTTGGAAATAGCTGGAAGTTTGGGAATATGTGATAGTGGTTGATAATGATATTTGTGCATATAAAATAATTCCCATCCATCTGCTCATTCTGAGCATTGTAGAAGCAACCCACCCAACTGCTTGGCTTCTGTACAAACACAACTTTTATTATTCCCTGCTTACTTTCTTGCTTCCCCACAATAAAAATTATAATCTGAATTAGAGTTAATTTTAGGAGAACTAAGGCATACTGTTTTTCCTATTATTTCAGATTATAATTATTACTTAAGTTAGGCATTGTAGAAAAGGGGAAAAATATCATTCCATATTGGTTTTCTGTAATTTGCTCTTTAACAGAACTTTAACTTGTTCTGGATCTGAAAACTGTGATTTGCATTTTTTTGTCAATTATTTTTCAGTACACTTACCTGTTTGCCCAGAGAGATTGCTTTACAAAACAGGCCCCACCCACCACAACTCCACCTCCACATTGTCACATCACTGCTTTTCCTACTTGACTTAATGTGTTTGTGTTCAAGAGTTAGCACTCTGTTAGAAGCCATTAATGACTTTAAATATGTAGAGCTGCTGATGCAGAGCTGTATTTAATGGTAAGAGACCTAGGCTACAATGGATTTGGCATTGGGAAAACATATAATATGCCTCTGTCTTTGTGTTACAGGTTGTGCGTTTCTCCTGCATACAGAAAGAGTGTTAAGGGAAGACATAGCAGAGTTCTTTAAATGTAAAGGGGCCATGTTTTTATTATCCATGCCACATCAGTCCTTCTTGCTTTAACATCAGTGTGGATTGTTTGGAAACACTCTTGATGGTCAACACTGGCTTTTCAAACCACCTGGGTAAAAACTGTGATACTGAAAAAGCAGAGGACTGCTATTATATTTAATAGTCCTAGATTGTACAAATAAACCTGCCTGGATAGTATCATACTTTATTTGTGTTGAGGTATGTGATGCATTGAAGGACATCTCTGTTCTCACCCTGGACTTTGTATGAAAATGATTTATAGCCTAATCACATTCTTATAAATTCAAAATCACAAAGGAGCTTTGTTTTGTTGTGTTTGACTGTACAACACCAAATCAGAAAAAACACTATGGAAACTCAAATTTCAATTAATTTAGAAAGGAGGTAGAAAGAGTTGTGTTATTTTCAAATTCAATAATGATTTTGATCAAAAGCAGTATCTCTGAAAGGCTGAGTCACTGAAAAGCAAAGATGTGCAGTGAGTCTCCGCTTTGTCAACAAATGCTCGACAAAGTAATTGAAATACTTGAAACAATTTTCTTTGCAGAATGTTTGTGTTGGATTTGCTTCCTCCCTCTACAATTAAGAATGACATTAAACAATTCTGCAAGAACAAATAAATTAATAGGACAGAAAAAACATTTTAAATCATGGGTTCAAATTGTCAGCAATTAAAAAAAAGTACAAGCAAATGTACAAATCTGCCTTTATTTCTTAGTAACACAAGTTTTTTTTTTATTTGCAACATCTACATAGGGATTATATTAGTAAACTGTAAATACTCCACACTTACAGAAGTGTGGAGTATTTACAGTTTCCTCTAGTTTCGTCTAGTACTTGTGGCCAAAACCAATATAGGGCTTGGCTGTTGGACTTCTGTAAAGCGGACTGTCCCTTTATAGCCAGGCCCTCATGGTGTTGAGTTTGTTTTAACACAGCCAAAACCTTTAATCATACTGATTGATGAGGTGCATTTCCCTGACTCAAACCTTCTCCAAATACCCCTTCCATTCTAGCCATACATCAGCCATTCGGCCAATTCATCAAGCCTCTGATTGTTTAAAGATATACCTGGCCTGTAAAATATCAATTTCTCTGGAAGGCATTGCTCCCCTAACTCTGCCTTGCTTTCAGCACGGTCATCACACATAAAAGCCTGGCTTAAAGAAAAAAACCCATATGTGTAGAATGAAGAATAAAGCAGGATATGGGTATTTCAAGGGAAAAAAAGTTAATTAAAAACTTTATTTTATGGCTTTATTCAAACAAAATGAAACATTACAGTTTTCATAATGTCTCTTGTCAGTTTGGTGATTCAGTGTGCAAGTGATTGTGGTCCCATTGGAACTAAATTTAATACAATATACATTTTTTGTACATTTTTGTAGGGATACACTTGTTATGCATTAGAATCATGTAAAATTTCATAATTGTATCTAAAATAGGAATATACATGCTTGTTTGAAAGGAATATTAGTTCATACACAATTTATATTTACCCTTTTCACATATTTGAATTTAATATTAAATGTTATAATCTGTATTCTTTGTAAGAAAATAATTCTCATAAGATTAAGAAAAAAACTGACCCCACTGTCTTCCATTCTTTGTACCATTTTTCTCTTAACTATTCTTTTAACTTGAGATTAACTTGTGATTGTAGCTCTGAAAAGCTCAAACCTTCAAGCATGTTGCTCATGTTCAAGACTTTTTTTTAACTCCTTAATTGTATAAATCATTTACATTTGCCTTCACTTTCTCTTCCAAGCCACTGAATTGTTGGTGGAAGCATTACAATTGTAAGTTATATAAAACCTTCCTGTTAGGTTTATAGATAATAGCTGGGTGAAATCAGAGCCAAAAATACTGAAAACCTTCCCTAAAACTACATTTTTTTCTGGATACACTTCTTAGATGTTTCATCTGGATAGATTTGTATTTTGTCTCAAAGACATTTACATTTAGCTCTAAAAGCTTTACTATGTTATGCTTCTACTTTTTCATCTACTACACTGCATTTCATCAGACTAGAGTTTGTGTTTTTCCATTTATGTAAGTAAATGTAGGAGCTGCAGATCTAGCATATTCCATCATGCAAATTTGCCAAGTAAGACTGAAACATTTTGCTTAGATATTGAGCATAACAAATGTTATGCTCAATATCTAAGCAACTGTCTAAGTGTATAAGTCATCATAGTGACTTTTTAAAGACAGAATAGTGAGTCCAATATGGAGAGATTAAACGAGTTGCTACAGCATACACTTGCGTTTCCATGCTATCCATCTTTGACATACTATGAGCACATTTCCTTCTATCCCGTTCTTTTTTTAAAACTTCTTTTACCCCCACATTGCTTTCCTCCAAACCTATCGCATTGAATATGTTATATACAATAGATATTAACATGGAGTGTGCTTTACTAACTAAGCAATATTTTCTTTTTGAATATAACTAATTTTAATATAATTATATAAATATAATTTTACACAACCGAAATGTTTTTTTGAGGTATTGGAACAACTTTTGCAACATTTGGCTCTATATGGTCAGGGTTAAGCAGCCAACCTTTCAAAAAAAACCCCTCAGATCTACAAATAAAATTGACATTTGTTTTATATCCTTGATATTAAAGCCTGAGTACCTGCTTTTACAGTACATCTGTAGCTTTCAGACTAAGCTGGATATTTTCAAAACATAAATCTGAGGCGTTTAAAACAACTACCACAGTCATTAACACATGCTTTTGTAAATATAACAAGTATTAACTTAAAGTGATGAAGTTGCTGAGTAACTTCAGAAACTTCTGCTATATCTGGAGATGTAATTGTCTTGATGCCCACAGCAACATTGTTAGACATTTGTGATGAATTGATATTATACAAACACATATAACCATGAGGTTTGTGCAAGAACTCACTGTTATTCTGCTACTGACCTTGTCTGGGACTGGTACTAGTTAAACATATGCTTTTGAATGGCATATTTCTTAACTCTGAAAAATTCTTTTTTTTTTTTTCATTTTTATGATCAGTTTTAGATCCTCTGCTATGTTGATAAACTCTTAGATAACTCTTAGACTTGTTATTTATCATAGATAAACTCTATATTGATAAATCCTGCTTTTGGGAAGGAAGGACCCTTTGATTTGATTGCTAGAACTTGGTTTGAAACTAATTTCCTTGATAGAGAGAGGGTGCAGATGGAAAGACAAGTTAAGAAACAGGTTACTTTCTTTCATATCAAACTTTTAACATTTCATTGCAATCAGCATGCGTAGATAGCCAAGTGTAGAACCCCTGATGACTGAGTTATTTATTGATGAAAGCCTTGGTTTGGTTTGTGTGTGAATGCAGGGTTAAGCAGAAGTTTGTATGCTTATGAGGGCTAGTCCATGGTTGCATTTGTGCGTTTGGGGACAAGTGTAGCAGATAAATATGCATAGTACCACAGTGAAAATCCTGCAGTTCTAATAAGTGCACACCACAAATGTAGGGGGATGAACCAGTCATATCTCTGAGCAACTATCTATCCCTATGTTGATCATTTTTAAAATCTTCATTTAAGATTATTGCCTCAGTATCCTATTCCATTCTATTCACTCGTTTGATTTCCTGGTAAGTCTGGTTTTGATCTTTTCAGTTTCTCAGGCTGACAGTTTGTCCACAGCCCACTGAGAGACTCACTAGACTATCTGCCTGCACCAAATAAAACCACCGCCAACAAGCAATAAAGAAGACAGAGAGACCGAGGGAGAGAACGATAAAGAGAAAATGTGATTTAAGACACAATGGGGGTTGTCAGCCCTGCATGACAAAAGCCATCTGATTGGTTATCAACACGAGCCACAAATCTGCCGTCGCCATATTTTTAGAGGTCAAATAGGAGTGTCTTGCTGAGATATCAGGCAGCAAAGGGGGAGGAAGAAACGACATGAAGATGTGGTAAAATGTAATAGTGAGAAATTGTATAAATGTGCCATAAAACTTATAACAATTTGGTCAATAGAAGGCTGATGTTAAATTCAGCAATACTATTTGGGACTACTTTTCTGAAGTGCGGCATCCTTTATTTTTGGCAAAATGTGAAAAAAAAACCAAATGGTGTGTTATTTCTAGGTTTCTTGTTGTTTTATAAATTGATTTTAGAGGAAGAATAGTTTGCCTGTTGACAGTTAATTGAAATTCTCTTTATTGAAATTCAGTGGTATGTTTCACTGTCATTGTGGACTATAGAGTGCTCTTTGTGTTGCATCACTGTAATTGCAGTGTGTGGAGGTCAATATGATGGATGAGCATGTAGCTAGCTCATCTGACTTTCATGAAGGATACTGGACTTACAAGAAGTATTTGCCTTGCGGAATGCAGTGTTTTTGCAAACCATAACCAGATATTATTTGAAGTCTAACAGGCATTTAAGGCTTAGATCATTATATGTATAAAGATGTGCTCCAAGTTGCGTCCATTAGTTTACATTTAAAAATATCAAATATAAATATAAAAAAAAAACAGAGGTCTTGTCTTTTGCTGCTAAAACAAGCATAAAACATCGACTCATTGCTTAATGCAGAGCAAGCAGCCTCATTCAGATTCCCATATTTAGCTAAGCTTTGTTTTTGTGCAGTTTATAGATTGGAAAATGGTCAGAGATAATACAACTAATACTATACATCATATTATTGTCTATTTTGAAAGTATTACATGGTATTTTATGTACAGCCAAAACATTTTGCCACAACAAAGTCAAAATGGAGTCACATTTAAACACATGAGCATGATGTTGTAGTTTTTCTTTGAAACCTTTAGCATCCTGCCAATATATTGTTGGTAAATTAAATAAAAATATGTAATATATCAAACGGTACAGCAAGCATCTCCCTTACATGACAAATGACGCTGTACTCTTTTGTATGAGTGCATCACCCATGGGCCCACTAGTGCACAGCTTTTCACAGGCCCTTGCATTAATGCAGTGACTGTCTCCTTTTTGTCCTCCGATCACTTGCTCTCTTTGCAATTCTGGCATTTCACTTCTAAATAGTCTATTTTCCAGAATCCCTCTGCCATACTGACTTCTTACTTTGTTCAAAAACAAATCCCATAATCCTCTCAAAGGTCAGCCTTTTCTTTTCTTCCCTCTGCAGCTCTCACCACTTTCCATGCATTCATTTTCTTCCCCCAATGGAATGAATGGAACAATATGGAAGATAAAAGACACTGAGGAGGTGGAGGAGATGGTAGAATATCCTGCTGTTTCCGTCCATCTCACATCTCCCTCATGCATTACTATTCAGCCCTCTACTTCTTTTTGTTTTCATTCATGTCCATAATACATTTATTGACATTGTTTTGTAAAATCAAGTCATCATGGTGACTTTTTAAAGACAGAATTGTGAGTGCAACATGGAGAGATTAAACTAATTGCTACATCACACACTTGCATGTCTACACTAGCCATCTTTGACATATTATGAACTATCATATTTCTCTCTCTGTCCTTTTCTGCTTTCTAACTTCAACTCCCCCGTTGCTTTCCTCCTGACCTGTCACGTTAAATATATTGTGTCACAATAATATATATATATATGTAGTGTCATGTCTTGAATCAGGTTATTTTGCCCAGATGTTTGATATCTTCAACATGAACATCAAAGGTTTTGAGGTGTTATGTTAAACATATGTTTTCAACCTCAAATTCACAGATGCTGTCAAATGTATATTCCCTGCAGCCTGTTATGCATGTTTATTAGATTACTGAGTGTGATGGAGTGATGGGTGGGGTGCTCTTTGCAAACTAACTAGGTGGTTTGCATGTGTAACGTTAATTTGCAGCTTATTGCATTCTACTGATGCTAATTAGAGACCTAATATCACCCAATGAATCATAAATCATTATTATTAGACATGATTATTTATTTCTGCTTCCCTTCCAACGTGGCAAAATAATGGATTTCAGTTACTTATGTTTACACCAGCATCAATCTTAATTATACAGCACATATGAATTACCACTCTTCTTTTTAGACTGTATATTTCCAGCCCCTCTCTTTTTTTCCCTCATAACCCTTTTAAAAAACAAAAACAAAGAAAAAAAAGCAACCACACCAAACCTGCAGAACATCTTTATTTTTGAGCACACTAGCTGTATTACTAAATAAATCTCAATACAACTTTATCAGTCTAAATTCTGAATCTAAAGAGCAAATTAACAAACTGCAAAATTTCAATGTTCTCAATCTTAAATAGTATCTTGTCATGAAAATAATTTTGTTTTTATTTACGAGCTTTGCAGATTCATCAAAAAGCCTGTAAAATATAATGTCATGAGTGATTTGCATGTCAGCTGTTGCAGGCTCCATTTTCTTTTTATTAGATGAGATAGTCCTTTGTAACTTCACTTTGGTAACAAGCTACATAGCTGAATAAGTTGGTGGTTAAGAATCAAAACATTTCAGTTGCATACAAATGTTTTACAGTATTGTAGGTTGTACCTGCAACCAGAAGAAATCATTTTCATACCTATTAAGTACCAGTTGCTTTGTTAAGTTTGTGATTGAGAAGGCAGGTATTTGTGTATTAGTGAGAAGGACTGAGGTAGTCTTGTACTAGTGTACAAATGCTGGCCTTGCAGGTTCATGGCACCCTGTGGGAGTCATGAACTGGTCATAGTGTTGACAAGTTTGTGTGTCTCTGGATTTTATATACTGCCTCAAAGGGACCTTTCCACTGTGATACATTTAGTATTCCTTGAGCTTAACCGATGCTGACCAAGCATTTATCCAGGGCTTAGCTACAGCTCAATCTGTTACTTCACTTACCCACTTAGAGCCCAGTTCCCTCATTCTGTAGTGATCACAGAATCTAGGAGAGGAGTATCATTTAACAAGTAAACAAAAAGACTAACAGTTAAATGAGTAAATAAACCTTGTATCCACATCTAGTCCTTACTAATATCAAGATTTAATTACTTTTATGTTAGCCCATTCCCCAATCTGACCCACAGCGTCTCCAGAACTTTTTGAGCAGACAGATGAACTGACTTCACCACAGAACATTCACTAACACACACAAAGAAAAACACATGTTCTCTAAGTTCAGGTGAGCTTGAAGATAAAACGGCATGTGTTAATAGATCTCTACACAACTAAATAATTCAAGTCATCTTCAGATAGCAGGGCTTGTGAAATTTTGTCAGGCAAATGCAGCCAGCAAAGGCCACTTCTTTTTCGTTCAATACACATAAGTTTATTCCTGAGTGTACCTGTGTGGAATGATGTATTTTCAAGCGTGCATATCCTGCTGATAGAGGAACATCTGTTAGGCCTGAGGGCCAGACTGGACCTGTGCTACAGGACTGTTCCACAATTAGACACATACACACACAATAACACACACAAATATGCCTTTTCTCAGGTTACACAGACCTCTCACTTAGTTTATATTTGATTCTCTTTTTAGATTCTTGTCTCTCAATTGGTGGAAACAAGCAGAGCCATACTCAGAAGCTCCTTTTCTTGTGGTGGTCACAGGTTAGGGCTGGCTACACACTAGAGGATTTTAGACCTAATTCTGAGCCCGATTTGCCTCTGCCAAATAGTGTGAGGACATGGCCCAATTTGAAGCCTCACACAACCAATAACATGCCCAAACAATACTCAGTTGTGTGGTGTCAATACAATTATTATAAATTATTAAAACAGTTGGAGCTTCCCTGAATTAGAATTAAAAATGCCAAATGTTTTGATATTTGCTTTTCTTGCATCCTATTGGTATACTTGCAATAGCCAATGAAAATGGAAAGTGTCAAAAATCAAATCAAATCAAATCAAATTTTATTTATATAGCACTTTTTGTACTGTAAAATGTAGCACAAAGTGCTTTAACAGTAAAACCAGTCCCACCCATCCACCCACTCCCCTTCCTCACCCACCCTGATCACTGTCATTGATATGATACAATTAAAGGTTCAAATAAATAAAAACATGGAAAGCATTGTTCGGCACAGAAGAACCAGTGAGGGAACACTATCCCAGGGAGCTGTCGATGTCAGGAGGTAGCTGCCAAATCCCGGAATCAGACTGCATAGTAGGGACCACCACCCACCCACAGGCAGGATAGAAAACCAAACACCACTGCTGTTGGATGGATATATGAACCCCACCAGAACCCAGGGATGAGTGGACCTTGGACCATCACCATGGCAACCAGAGTCAATAGCACCTCCAATGCAGAGGGTTCCCACTGAGACAACACTGGAATTAAAACGGAAAACGCATAGAAAAAGTAAAAAGTGAATATATACACACACACACACACACACACACACACACACACACACACACACACATATATATATTTATACATATGTGTGTGTGTGTATGAGAGAGATAGAAATAAAATAACATTTTAATAAATCATAATAGGAAAAGGCAAATAAATAAATAGGATATCTGCAATAAATGACAATAAAATGTTTTTTAAAAAACAGAGCTAAAGAGGAAATCTAAGACAGGAAGTTTAAAACAGGATTACAAAAGACATTATTTAAAATCCAGATTAAAAAGGTAGGTCTTGAGCCTGCTTTTAAAAACATTAACAGTCTCTGCAGCTTCTTGCGGACCCTCAGGTTTTCCAGCAGACTGGTCCATAAATGTGTGACGTAGTATTGGAAAACAGCCTCACCATGGGTTCTGGTATCAACAATGGGAATTTTAAGAAGGCCGGTGCCAGAGGACCTGAGGATTCGGGAGAGTTCATAAGGTGAAAGCAAATCAATAAGATAAGATGGTGCAAGACCGTTAAGGCTTTTAAAAACCATAACAAGTATCTTAAAATCAGTCCTGAAAGACATGGGGAAACAATGCAGTGATTTTAAAACGAGTGAAATGTGAGACTGCTTTCTGGTGCTTGTCAGCACATGAGCAGCTGAGTTCTGAAGAAGCTGAAGATGTGAAATGGTTTTGTGGGAAGACCAGAAAGAAGGGCATTACAGTAATCAATGCGAGTAGAGATAAAAGCATGGTTCAGCATCTTTGTATTGGCCTGAGAGAGAAACGGCAGACTCTGGCAATATTCTTCAGATGATAAAAACGTGTTTTAACTGCATTCTTAACATGTGGACTAAAACTAAGCTCAGAGTCAAGAATGACACCCAAATTCTTTCCTTGATCTGATGTCTTCAAAGATAGTGCATGTAATTTTGACAAATGTTTCTCTCTCTAAGTCTTGGGACTGATAACTAAAACTTCGGTTTTCTCCTGGTTGAGTTGAAAGAAGTTTTCTGGCATCCATGATTTAATATCTAAAATACAATTAAAAAGATCATCAATGACCTGTGTGTTTTCAGGGGACATGGTAATGTATAGCTGTGTCTCATCAGCATAGCTGTGAAAATTAATGCCATGTCTCCTAACGAAATCCGTAAGTGGAAGCATATGAAAATTAAAAAGAATTGGGCCTAGAACTGAACCTTGGGGCATACCACATTCGATTTTATGGATCCCTGAGGAGCATGTATCCATATTTAATAGAAATCTTCCATCTGTGAGGATCTGAGCCAGGTAAGAGCAGTGCCAGAGAGGCCAACCAGATACCTAAGTCTATTTATAAGGATTAGGTGGTCTACTGTATAAATGACTGCGCTTAGATCCAGTAGTACCAGGACTAAAATCTTGTGTGGTTGCACTGAAACTCATTGATGATTTATAATAAGGCTGTTTCTGTACTGTGGTTCATCGTGAAGCCAGACTGAAATCTCTCACAGACACAATTTTTGATTTAAAAATCATTCAACTGAGTAAAAACAAGTTTCTCTAAGATTTTGCTTAAAAATGGTGAGTTGGATACTGGTTTATAGTTGTTAAAAACATCAGGATTCAGATTGCTTTTCTTAAGAAGGTGCCTCACCATGGCTGTTTTAAAGCCAGAAGGAAAGACATCTGTCTGAAGAGAGCAATTCACAATATTTAAAAGCTCGCCCTCAAAGAATTCATAAAAAGTTTTTAAAACTGGAGAGGGAATTGGATCTAAAAGGGAGGTAGTGCGATTCACTTGGAAGAAAGCTCTATCAAGCATCTTAGCATCAACCAGGACAAAACTGTCCAGTGTTCTCTCAGGTAAAAGTGTATCTTCAGTTTCATTTAAAACAGTTTTTTGGTCAAGTAAAATCTTGGTTCTAATAAGGTGCTCCAGAAGTGGTCTGCAAATTCTTTACATAAAAGGTCTTTCATATAAAATCTGTGTTTATTAAAATCACCATTGATTAGATTGTCAGTAGTAGAAAATAGGACTCTGGCATTATTTTTATTTTCAGTAATTAGTTTTGCAAAGTAATTGTTTTTTGCCCTTTTAACAATGGTGTTCTATATTTTTAGTTGTCCTTGTAGAACTTGATAATTTATTGACAATTTATTTTTCCTCATTTTTCTTTCAGCTTTCCTTTAATTTCATTTGAGTTGTCTAATTTCCTTGTTTTTCCACAGGACAGTTGGCTTAGTTTTTATCTTTTTTGCCTTTAGTGGAGCGACTCAGTCCAGGCTTGACTTAAGTTTTCATTTTAAAACTGTCAAGGGTAAAATTAAATGTAGCATTACTTTTACAGTTCACAAACATGGCAGCAATACAGAAAGGAAGAAAAACTGAATCAAATTGAGTATAGTATGGAAAAAGAACTGCTCCTCATTCTGACTCAATCTGTAAAAACACCATAAAACTTAACCGCTTCTGTATGTAGCACTGTGTATGATTATGTCTTATATACAGATGAAATCTCTGGTATGGAATGAATGACACACTATTTGCTGTGTTTCAGCTCCAAATACTGAAAATGATTCAATGAGCATTTTAGTGTGTGAAATTGAGCAAGTGTATATGAAGACCTGTGATTCATACCATTAAAGACTTTAGAAGTGACACAAGGTATAATTGCACCAATCCAATTCTCTTTCAGCAGCTACTGCTGTTCTTTGATAAACAATTCAAATAGAGGTTCTCACATATACCTGATGTTGCTGGAAAATAATGTGTTCATAAACTGTCTCTCATACAGTACATTCCTCTCCATTTTCTTAAAAAGTTGTTGCATTCCCTGATCTCTAATTTCAATTTTCTTGTCTAAACATGTAAACTGACTTACAATAATATTGCATGGCAGTTACACTATATTATAAACAAAGTACAAATGGAAATTGTAGTTATTTCAAATTATAACAAACATAAAGAAGATACCACCCTAACATCCAGTTTTGTGTACATTATATACCTGTGTCAAATCTCATTACATAAGTGACACTTTAGTGTGTTTCAGAGAGTGAAATAGATTTTCGGGAATACAAAGTAAATCCTTGGAAGACCGATTATTAACTTAGAAAATATCATGACAAGTCACTGATAAAAATGTGCAGTGGTCTTGGTGTAACCTGTGATATTACCAAATACTGACCAAAGTGGTCAAGAAGAGACAATAAAAAAGTACTGATCTCTTATTAGAACATTTCAAACGGTGAGCTGAATCATTAATTATGAATATGAATTTCAAAGAGCTGTGAAGGATGGAATAAACCTGATTGTATATCTGGAAACAACCATACTACTACAGAACTAAGTCAGCAGTCGCAGGGTGGGATTGCTTTTGATACTGAAGCCTGTGAGAGCTGTAGTCACATTCAAGAGACTGTCATTGGTCTGACTTTAAGGGTAATGATTTAATGGTTTGAACCTGGTTATGGAGACCTTTTCTGATATCATGGGGAGAAGAGAGACTATGACGGGAAAAAACTGTGATAAGAGAAAAAAAAGCAATAATGGTTTAAATGACATGTTACTCTATGACAAGATAAAATGCTGGTAAATTCCATGAGTACTATTTTCTGCATTTCAACCAGCAGGATTAACTCTAGGAATTCTGGATAGAAAAATCAGAAGCTGTTTTCTGTTGTCAGATGTAAAGCCAATGCTAAAGTGCAGTGCTACACGCTGGCATTAAATCATCTCTGCTTTCAATTGACTCCTTTTCAAAAATACATGAATAAATAAACAAAATAAAGAAAGAAATTCTCTATGAAATATTAAGTGAGATTGTTTCTGTATTTCATTATGATATGATTTTGATCAATGTGTTTATTATATATA
>JAOWBL010000019.1:12896533-12921158 GCA_028564865.1 Zenarchopterus dispar | reverse complement strand
TATATAGATAGATAGATAGATAGATAGATAAGAACAACTATATTGATAGATATCTAACAGATGTGGGAAACTGGTTAACATTTTTCTAATAAAGAAAAAGGAAAAATCTGATAAATAATAATGTAGTGAACATTGACACATAAAAATCAGGCATTGCTGATGAATTGTGGTTCAACATAACCATTTAAAAGAAACTAATGAAAATGTCCTGAACAAATTATCTGGTTCTTCTATTTTTTTTTAAAAACACATCCAAAACACCCAGAACAAAACATTGTATTGAAAGAGGGGGTGTTAATTTTGTACATGACTGTATGTTTACACAGTACCTTACTTTTACCTTCAACTCCCTTTCTTTTATTTTAATTTTAATATAACTCAGAATTTTAATAATTTAGATTGGCTGTGTTAATTCCCTCTACATCCAGTTGCATCAGTAAATCTCTATTTCTTTGTTTCAAGGTATATCTGCAGAAATATGTAACTGTGTGAACTGTCTTGTTTCCATGTATATAGACTGCGTGGCAAGGAGTGCGATGCTGAGCTGTTCCACTGTATACTAACCAAATAGACTGCCAGCCTGTCACTGCAGCAAAACTAAAATATGTCAGTTAAAAATATAAAAAAAATATATATATATATATATATATATATATATATATATATATATATATATATATTATAAATGGTGGCTGGTGCTTCTGTTAGATTAGACTTTTATCAATAAACACATAAGCAAACAAACAATTGTAATATGCAGAGATTAGATTAAAAATTAATTCAATTAAATACTTAGCTAGCAACTACTATATAACTACTACTATAGAAGTTGGTAGGAACATGCAGATATTAATGTACTCTATTAGTTTTGGACTGTGGACAAAGTAAACTGTGACAAAGTAGTTTGATTGATTGATTGTAAACTTTCAGCAGTTATGCAAGTGTGAAGTACAACAGTGTGTGAGGGGATGTCTTTCACAATAGTACAGATTGTTCATGTGAGATGATGACACAATAGAGTGCATTGCCAAAACAATTACTATCTTTTAAAACTCACATTAAACATCAGTTCTGTCTTTCCTATCAATAAATCAAACACATTTTAGTGAGTATAGTTTCAATTAAGTACTAGTTTAAAGTAGGCTGTAAGAGCAGTTCTGACTATAATACATAAAGTGTAATATTAACATTATATTTGGTTGTCCTCTCATGCATAATTGCATCTCTTAACAGCCACATTAATTTCAATCAATATATAATAATTTAAAAAAGCAAATTATTAATGGTGCAACTACTATAAAAAAGAAGTCATTCAGCATTTATTCATGCATTGCAGATTTATTTCATTCCCAATATACACACTGTTCTATGTAAGAACTGCTTTCACATGTAGTCAAACAAAAATATTTAAATTGGTGTGAAAATACAAGTGGCTAAAATGAATCCTAGTGGAATGAGCACTAGTGTTAACTGACACACTACAAGCATTTTATGTGGCCACAAAGGCTGAGTGATGAGAGTAAAAACATAAGGGCAAAGAGTTTATGTAAATATGAGGGAATAGTTCTTGGTCACTTTTAAAGGCAAAAGGAAAAATGGTCATGAGACCATTTCCTTCCTGTTGCTTAGAACCAGTGCCACTGACCAAGAGACAGGGAGAAGAGCTGGAGGGGGCAAAGCTAAAAATGTTGAGATTTTCTTTGTGAGTGACAAGGATGGAAAGGATTAAAAATGAATACAAGAGGGGAACAGTGTGGGGTGCTCCTTGAATACCTGCAGTAGGTAATAAAGCTTTAAGCATGGAAATAACAGTGAGAAAGAGGTCCAGGGGCTTGGACATAAAATTGCTCTAAAAGCTCAGAGCTGTTCTGCAGATTTATTTGAGGGTCCTTGTCCTTGTCGGTGTATTCACACCTTTGCATTACACCCCTGGATCTTTCAGTGTGTATGTGTGTGTATACACAAGCGTATGTTAGTGTGTGAGAGTGTGAGCGTGTTTGTAAATCTTGATCTGTTTATCATATCACAACCTTTACTGTGGTGAATCGAGCTTGTATACCTAATAATATATCAAGGAGCTGTGTTGTCAGGTAGTGGGCCCACTACCTGCAGGTCAAGTCATACAGATCAGGTGATCAAAGTGTTTTGCATGGCAGCCAAAGGCATGGACCTTGTATGCCAACCCCTTGGTACATGGGCATGGTGGTGAAAGAAGCCTGAGATTGTGCGTGAGGTTCAGAGATATATCTTGATATAGTTGGACTTACTTCAGCGCACACTATGAGCTCTGGAATCATTCTTCTTGAGAGAGGATGGAGTTTTTTCCACTATGAAGTTGCCCAGAGAGAGCGATACCTAGCTGGAACCCTCCTTGTTGGAGCCTGTATGTTTGGTTTTTCTCTAGTAAATGATAGGGTAGCTTGTCTGCCACATATATCCTGCATCAGGGAATGAGCGTTAACTGTGGTATCTGCCTACATTCCAAATGGTGATTTGAAGTATGTTCTTGGAGTGTCTAGCAGGGGTGCTCCTAATGGGGGCAGAGGCAGTGGTACATAAAGTGTGTGGTGTGTGCTGTGGACCACCTTCTCTATCACACACTGGATGAACAATGGAGCTCCTTCTCCAACAGACTCAGACTGCTCTGTTGTTGTAGGGATCGTTTAATTTTTTTCTATTTATTGCAATAAGCTTGTATAAGACATCCTCTCAGACTAACAGATAAAACTCAGTACCTTAGGATATAACATAACACATGGCCTGCACTCTAGTATGTGCATTCAAGATTTTTACTTAAATTTAAGATTTGACTTGAACTTTATTCATCATATTTATATTTTACATAAGTTGTACATTTCATAGCCTGGACATGAGATAGTTTAATCTACTATTATTTATTCATCATATGCCCTGTTCACTTTTAAATCTTTACACGCCATAGTCTGTATTGACCACTGACACTGACATTTTAGTTTATTTCATGGAACTTATACAGATGTTTGTGAATATCCATCCATATGGCTAGACTGGCGACCTGTCCAGGGTGTACCCTTGCCTATCACCTGTTATGAGCTGGGATAGGCTCCAAAATATCCCCATGACCCTGTTTGATACATATATCAAGTTTGATACATATATCAAACTTGCTCTTCAGAGTTTCACTCTACTTCTATTTATAATGTTCAAAGACAGAATGGACAAATGGTGGACAGTTTATTTGTGTCAGGATTCCAAAATGCTTTTTAGTGACTGATAAGGTTCTATTGGCGTCACTGACACTGGCTCTTGCCAGAGGGGTTTACAGTCAAATGTGAAGTCTTCCAAATCTGAGGCCATAACTCAGTTAGGAAAGGAGGAATGCTCTCACTTGGGTGGGAAAGCACTGCCTAGTCTGGAGAACTTTAAGTGTCTTATGGTCTTGTTTACAAGTGAGGGAAGACTGGATAGGGAGTTTGACGGGCTGATCCGTCCACTCTCTACGATGGTGCAGGCTTAAGCCAAATGGCAAAACTCTGTTTACTGGTTGAGCTTTTTTCTCACCCTCACCTATGCTCACGAATTGGAAGTAGTGACTGTGAGAACAAGATCAATAATACCAGCAGCTGAAATGATTTTCCTCCACAGGGTGACAGGACTCACCTTAAGGGATAGGGTGAGAAGTTCAGTCATCTGAGAGGATCAGAGAGGAGTTGCTCCACCTCCACATCAAGAGGAGCCATTTTAGTTATTTGGATATCTTTTAAGTGTTTAAAACTTCTTGCTAACAAAATTGAAAATTCTTTCAGCAAGTCAACTGGCAATATAAAAATTCTGGTAACTGTTTAGAGAGCTGGTATGTATCTTTAATTTAAAAGTAATATTAAAGTTTTTTTTAATGTGTCAGTTTTTACATGTTAATATTCTTGCAAACCTTTTACTTACTTTACTAAGAAAATAATAAGCAGACACCCTCTCTACTTTTAAGATTAGAATTAAAACTTTCCTTTTTGATAAAGCTTATAGTTAGGACTTAGTTATGCTGCAATAGATTTAGACTGCTGGGGGGCCTCTTATGCTGTGCATTTCTACCCCACCCACCTCTTATCACTCCCATGCATTTATTTGTTACTGCTGCATGCCATCAAATGTTGTTTTCTCTCTCCCATAGCATGTGTCTCTCTCCTCTCCTTTCTGTTTTCTTGTTGGGATTTTCCTTGTAACACTTGTTTAGTTCTTGTTTATCTTTACCCCACAGTGTGAAGCACCTCGAGGTGACTTTTGTTGTGAATTGGCCCTATATAAATAAAATTGAATTGAATTGAATTAAATAATAAGTAAGAGGGTAAACCAATAGCTCCTTGTTTTTTGTTTTTTTTTTTTATCTTGGTGTCTGCCACAGGTTTCCTGAGCACTGGTGACCAGGCAGCTAAAGGAAATTATGGCTTGTTGGATCAAATTCAGGCTCTGCGTTGGACCAGTGAGAACATAGCAGCCTTCGGGGGTGATCCATTGCGCATCACTGTGTTTGGCTCAGGTGCTGGAGCTTCTTGTGTGAACCTCCTCACACTGTCTCACTACTCTGAGGGCAACCGCTGGAGCAACTCCACCAAAGGTAAACTACACAAATCTAGGAAGTCCAGAACAATGAGTACTTGTTAAAAGTTTAGATACTTTTGGTGAGTACTTTTGGCAAATTTTATGGATAACCCACATATTCAAGCCACAACTCAGATATTCAGCTCTGTTGCTCATCACACAAATGCATGTTCCTTACAAATCCATAAAATATATTGCCAAGAAGCCTTTTACAACAAAGAAATAATCTACCAAACACACATTTCCTTAGTTCTTCTGTTATGTTTATACAAATTTGTCCTTTTGTCCTCAGGTCTGTTCCAGAGAGCCATTGCTCAGAGTGGCACAGCACTTTCTAGTTGGGCCGTCAGTTTTCAGCCAGCCAAGTATGCCCGGATGCTGGCCCGTAAGGTAGGCTGTAACCTGGAGGACACTGTGGAGCTTGTGGTGTGCCTGCAGAAAAAGCATTACAAGGAGCTTGTGGATCAAGACATCCAACCAGCCCGCTACCACATTGCATTTGGCCCTGTTATCGATGGAGATGTTATACCAGATGATCCTCAGATACTGATGGAACAAGGTATCAATTTGCTTTGCCTAAGAGCTAGCAGCTACCAAAAAGCTTACTGTTTATAATTTGTATTTTGACAACTATCGCTATGGTTTCTTACCAGGTGAATTCCTCAACTATGACATAATGCTGGGAGTTAACCAGGGAGAGGGCCTTAAGTTTGTGGAGCTCATCGTTGACAATGACAATGGTGTCCAGGCTAACGACTTTGACTATGCAGTGTCTAGTTTTGTTGATGACCTCTATGGCTATCCAGAGGGTAAAGACATCCTCAGAGAGACCATCAAGTTCATGTACACTGACTGGGCTGACAGGCACAACCCAGAAACACGCCGGAAGACACTATTGGCCCTTTTCACAGATCACCAGTGGGTGGCACCAGCTGTAGCAACAGCTGATCTACACTCCAGTTTTGGATCACCAACCTACTTCTATGCCTTCTACCATCACTGCCAGACAGAGCAGGTTAGTCTCTAGCACTGTAGTTGATTTAATACTTTGCTTTAATGGGTTTCAGAGTATTTTAGTGTGAATAAAGTGACAATATACTCCTGACCTTTCACTTTCTTTTGAAGCCTATAGTTCTTGCTGATATGGACAAAATCAAAGACATCCCCACTTTTATTTCATCACAGCACTTACAGTCAATGCTAGGCCTCAAACACTTTACTTAGAATACATTATTTTTTCTGTTTGGTTGTATTTTTTACTTGTAATTCAGTAAAGTGAAAGTACCATATAAATTTCAACTTAATTGACAGTACTTGGTACTTCCTTGTAAATATGCAGTACAAGAGCAAAAGCATAGTATACAGTATACATATGACTATTGTGTATTTTGCAAACATTTGAAAAGTTATAGTTTCATTATTTTTGCTTTCAGTTACATAGAGTTCATTTGGACTTACATTTCTGTGAATCATCACAAAGTTGTTTGTTTAATTTGTTTTTTTGTTTTTTTTTGTTTTTGGTATTGTCAGGAGTAAAATCTATGTTTGCTCTGCATTATGAAAAAGCAACAACTGATAGATCTTTCAAAGGTCCTTCTTATCTCTGAATAATTCTGTATATACATATATATATATAGTATGTATATATAGTGTATGTATGTATATATAGTATATATACATATACTCTATATACATATACTCATATGTACTGTATATATGTACTCATATTCTCTGTATTCATGTGCTTGTCATTAGGTACCACCATGGGCAGATGCAGCACATGGAGATGAGATCCCATATGTGTTTGGGCTGCCAATGATCGGACCAACAGAGCTGTTTCCATGTAACTTCTCCAAGAATGACGTGATGCTTAGTGCTGTAGTCATGACCTACTGGACAAATTTTGCCAAGACAGGGTATGGTGACATGACTGACGTGTCCAATAAAGCAAACTTTCTACATGTTAATGTGCAACCAATATCCAGCTAACTGTGAGCTTAATACAAATAAAAGCAGGATTAGCTATAGATTAGATTTGCTGTTTTCAGGCTGTCTCTTTATGGAATATAGCCAGAGGTGCAGATATGACCCTTAATCCCCTTCTTTTATTAAAATAGTAATAAACACAGGGATTTATGTAAAATAAATAAAAATGGAGAAAAGTTTTTTAGTTCATTAATTCATTTTCTACAGCAGGGGTGTTGAACTCCAGTTTTCAAGGGCCACTGTCCTGGATGCTTTGGATGTTTTTCTCTGTCATCACAGCCTGATACAAATGATTGTGTCATGACTAGATTTGTGTAGACTAGGGGTGTCCAAAGTCGGTCCTCAAGGGCCAGAGTCCTGCAGGTTTTAGATGTTGCCGTGCTTCTTCATACCATGATACAAGTGGCTGTGTCATTGACAGACTTGTGCAGACCTTGATGATAACCTGTTAATGACCATTAATTAGAATCAGGTGTGTTGGAGCAGGGAAACATCTAAAACCTGCAGGACTCCAGCCCTCGAGGACCGACTTTGGACACCCATGGTGTAGACCTTGATGAAAAGTTGATGATGACTATTAATTTGAATCAGGTGTGTTAGAGCTGGGAAAGATCTAAAACACGCAAGACGGTGGCTGACAAGGACTAGAGTTCGATACCTGTGCTCTACAGTATGAGGTCTGTTATGCTTAAGCACAGCCCTACAGAAGTTCAAATTAGACTAAAACCTTTTCTGTTAGTCACAGTTAGGTAATTCAGTGGTTTTGTGACAGAGTTGGACTTGAAATGAATGTTTGAGAAAGGAGAAACATTGACTCTGAAGACTGGAATTTTAATTTGTTTCAAGTTTTGGTTAGGTGGCATCATGTTTCAAAAGTCAAAAGAGTGATACTGTGTTCAAGGAGTATAAGCGAGAATAGAAAGTACATTAGAAAATTGTCATTGATCTGAAAAGTCAAAAAAGCAGAAGATTTTACTGAACAGTCAGGCATTCATGAATTAGTAATAAAAGTTTACTAAATGCTGTTGTTTAAGCTCACAAATTTCAGACTAAATTTGTCAAAGACAGTATGAGGCAACTAGCAAAATGTTTCCATATTTTAATTTAATTGTCTAATGTGTGGCCTCTTGACTATTTTATTATGTAAATATGACCCTATGGGAAAAATGTTGCACCTTTCCCTTTAGCCTGTTGAAGTGAAAGATTAAAATTTTAATTATGTTGTTAATGAACACTAAGTTTTCAAGTGTATTGATATTCTTTATTGTAATATATGCATATTTCAGGGAAGGAAATATGGATATTTTTTTAATGAATCTAATCTATATCAGGTGCAAAAAGAAAAAAAAATGCAGTTAGGAAAATAGAACTCCTTGTTTGAGAGAAGAACTCTAAGAAATGTCCAGCAGGGACATGTGAGATGTGTTTTGTAAGGGTAGTGGAAATTCTTGAGGAGATTTTAAGTAAGGATTCTTTAACAATAACATATTCATTTCTGTTTGTAATTGCATCTCGGCCTAACCTTTAGATATTGTATGAATCATATTTGATTTGTCCAGCTACCTGTTATGCTTTTTACATTGCAATGCCTCCACTAAACCTCATAATTAATGTGTTTGTCAATCAAACCATAAAACTGAATAGGAACAATTTCTAATATCCTCTGTACATTTTAATGTTTTAATTTTATCTTTTGTTTGCATTCTTTGTTCTTTTCCATGGTAGTATAATTATTTAAGTTATAAAATAGTTGAACATCTATTTAGAAATAAAATAAAAAATATATTTTTATTATGTAAGCTAAATACATATTTGACAGTTTTGTGGTATTGCAAAAACATCATGGAAACATTTGAAAGGAAGAAATATTTTAATTTGACAAAACTTGGGAAATATGGTTACTTTTGAGGATCCGAAAAAAAAAAGAAACCTTACAAATTATAACATATAGTAGTTCTCTAAAAATCTTTGAGCATGAATAATTCTAACAGGTTTGTATGCATTTCTTCTGTACTCACGGCACCACTTTATTAGCATATATTTGCCATTACACAAACATAAACAAGTTTATAATGTAATTGTAGTTTTCTCAAAATCACAGCCAAAGGCTTAAGGAGAAATGAAATATGCTTCTGGGTTTTATGGACTCTACAGTGTAATTGGTATTCTTTGCAGATACCCTCTACAAATTTTCATGTACATTATTAATTAATAGTTACAGGCTACTGAGGGGCATTCTTGATGGGGAAAAATGAAAATTCTTTCATCCTTCTCTGGCTCATGTTGCCTTCCAGCATATAGCCATGGATGTAATTGTTTTTCTGAGATATAATAGGAGGACATTGGCTTTTTCTTTGCCATGCCAAGTTACCCTGAAGGAAACAAAAAAAACACTAATGATCTACATATATAACCCCAAATTGAGGTAGAGTGCTGGGTACCTGGAAGATTTATACCGCCCATTTGAATGGTTAAGTGTGTTCCTGATTTGGTTTGGCCTGCTCTGTGTGCCTCTCTCAGACAATGGGGTGCTCAGAAGATCTGAATGGGCATCCATGGCTCTGTTTTGTACAGATTTAGTGCAAGTGAGCCTACTTAGCACAGGATTCCATGCTGACATAATCTGTGAGCTTGTCTGTATCTATTGCATTTAAGAGGGGCTTTCATCTGACCAGCATTTGCAATTTTTGCGAGTCTTTTATTACTATGTCCGCAGTCCAGCAATTGAAAACAAGACATGGAGCATAATAGAGATAGATAGATTTGTACAGTTTTTATTTACAGCAAACACTAAAATATATGCTTCGTTGAAATAATCAGTACAGTTGAACTGCTTCTTTAACCAAACATATTCTTTAACTGGAGGGATAAAGCATATGTGCACACTGTTATCCATGAAGTTGTAATGTCAATAGTTCTATTGATTAAGATCTTGTAAAACTTAGGGGTAACATCTCTCTATAACCTTGCAATATTTTGGTAGCTTCACTAATTACCCCAAGGCAGCTACTACACTTTGGACAAAATTTTAATTTTACTGTCCATACAGTTGTGTTTCAAAAAGCTCCATTCACCCTTTATTTTTATTTCCTTTTGTCATCTAATTTAAGTATTCATAAGAGGACTTCTTTGCAAATTATTGTCTCAGAAAGTGTACCAGGGTAGCTCTTTGCCTTCTGTACAGTGATTCACATAGAAAATTTTTATCTAAAGGACAACTAGCAACTGGTCTTGCCTCTCTATGAATATTTAATTAGAAACTCTTTTTTCCTTCAGGGACCCAAACCAGCCTGTCCCCCAGGACACCAAGTTCATCCACACAAAGCCCAATCGTTTCGAAGAAGTGGCATGGACACGCTACAACCAGAAAGACCAGCTTTATCTGCACATTGGCCTTAAGCCCCGGGTCAAAGAGCATTATCGGGCGAACAAAGTACGTCACAAGCTGGCAGTGCATCGAGTGACAGTGTGTCTGAAACTGATGGACCTTGTTTTCAGCTACTTTAACATTTTTGACTCAACTTTGGGTCTATAAGAAAGAAAGATTACTCTGGTTGACTCTTTAGTGAATCACCTTTGAGTGATAATTTAAATTAATTGCCTATGTTATTTTCTGATCCATAAAAGTTAAAAGCATAATAAAAGCATAAATGCACAAATAGTTGTGCTAATTTGAAATAAATTGTCTATTTTTTAATTAGTTCTCAGACATTAAAACACACCTAAATTTGCATTCTGAAAGCACCGCTTTGTTTGTTTAGTTGATCTACCCAATCTTCAAGCTTCCAGAACTACTGTTTCCTTCAGTGTTGGAATGTATGTCCTCTTGTGAACGTGTAAATGATATGGGTTTTACAGCAGTTGAACCTTGCTTTTGTGATCAACACTTATGCTTTAATCAGTTCAAATAAAAATGTTTAAAAAATTTGATTGAATTACATAATTAAATAATTATATTTGGTCATGTATTTAAAATCATTTAATTATTCTTGTGTGTCCTAATTTGAATTTGCTTTTTGTAAATAATCTGAATTATCAACATTAAACCCATTTGACTTCATGATGATTGTATAATACTCCTCTCTAGGGCGCATTCATTCATGGTATACTTTACTTTTTTGTCCACTCAGGTGAATTTGTGGCTAGAGTTGGTTCCTCATCTACACAGCCTGAATGAGGTCACCCAGCTTATACCTACCACCACTAAGGTTGGTACCACATCATTTACAGTCTGAGCTTCAGTCAAGCCTGAAGTACCCCTAGCCTTGTTGTTTTATCCTTGCTCTTAAAGTAATCCATATTTAGATAAAAATAAAAAAAGAAAATGATAATACAATGAAGTAGACCAACATTGTTTAATTTTTGACATTAGCTAAAGGACAATTCAGAATAATTAGCCTATAGATTATAAGTAATCAAAATAAAACCACACATTCTCTAGTACAAAATGACTCCACAAGAAGACATCAGTATTTAGTGTGAGCTCTCTGAGAATCAAGCAGATTTAACTCTTTTTTTTTTTTTTAAAAGACTGTCTTTAAAGACGTTTGCAGTGATTTTGATGATATTAATAGGATTCCACTGCAATCATCTGTAAGAGAGTCAGGTTCCTGAAATTTCTGTTTTTAACTTTAAAAGGCTTGAAAATAAAAATGTATATATTTTTTTTAAAGTTTGGTCCATAAACAAGACTAGGGGATGCCTATGACCTTTGAAGAGTGCTACATATCTTGTGTTTCTACTGCCAATGTCAATGAAATGTTTGGTTCATTCATTCATTCACTTTTAATACTCTTAATCTTGTTGTTTTTATTTAATGAGAGGAATTTATCATTTAACATTAAACATGTTTGTTGACCCAAAACTCATTGAACCCAAACCTGAAAAGCCTCACTTATCAAAATTGACATGACATGAGCTACATGATTGTATATTAAAATGCCTATGATATATTAGCCTGTTGCTCCTATTGTCACAGAACCGTAGATCAAATCTGATAAGAATCATTTAAAAAGGGGATAAATATCTTTACATTATGGTTTAACATGTTTAATATTGTTTAATAGTATTATTTTAATATTTGTCACCAAGAGATTAATTCTTTACAATCTCATATTCAGCATAACATCTTACCCCAAAAACCAGTATATGACATTGAAAAATATATTTTCTAACTTGGTGATAAATGAATCTTCTAAATTTTACTTTACTTCAGTTTTACAAACTGTGTTGGTTTAGTGTGCAAAAGTATACTTATACTTACATATACACTCACCATCCACTTTATTGGTAACACTTGGTAAAGCTAATAAAGTGGTGAGTGCTTACATATAGTGTATACTACCATCGCTACACTTTTGGATTGCTACAAGCTGAAATATGTGTAAAATTCAATTTTCTAAAATGTCACATCCTGCACAAGTATAGTTCTCCTTTGGAGAAGGTTTCAAAAGAAAACCTAAATACATGCACTGTACCCAATGAACAGGCCATAGTCTTTATGAACTAGTTCACAAACACTGTGTTGAAATGAACACATAAAAGTAAATTACAAAAAAGAAGAGCTATCAAAGAATTAAGATGTCATCTCTACACAGTTTCAAATGGATGTAAATTTTTGGGTATATTATAACTACTGTTACATCCAAGACAAAGACTCTATACTCAAATTTAAAACTGTGTGCGTTCCTTATGATGGGGTCTTAAAATGGACAAATTTTAAGCCATGCACCATGCAGCGAAAAAAGTTAAAACATTGGCATACTGTTCTGAAAGTTTAAAAAACCCATTTAGGTGTGCACTGTTTCTTTGAAAATGGTTTTTAATTTGAAAGCTTGTGTATGCGCTAGTATTAAGTACACTGTGTTCACGACGCTTCTGAACACTTGAACAGTTTTAATACAAACTGATACTGACCACTGGTCTTCTGTTTCAGATACCTCCACCAGAAGCTACCAACCGCACACCAAAAACCAAGGTTCTGGTGACCAAGCGCCCTAACCCCACTCCATTTCCCACTGAGATTCAGGATAGCCACAACCAACCTCATCTGGTAGACCAACGTGACTATTCCACAGAACTGTCAGTGACTATTGCTGTGGGAGCATCCCTGCTCTTCCTCAATATTCTGGCGTTTGCTGCTCTTTACTACAAAAAAGACAAACGGCGGCATGATGTCCATAGGCGCTGCAGCCCCCAGAGGAGTGCTGCTAATGACCTGGCCCACACACAGGAGGAGGAGATAATGTCTCTGCAGATGAAACAGCACTCAGACCTGGACCGGGACTGCAGAGGTGTAGGCGACTCTTTGCATCCGCATGACATGGTGATGAGGACTGCCTGCCCGCCAGACTACACGTTGGCCATGAGGCGCTCACCAGATGATATCCCACTCATGACACCAAACACCATAACCATGATCCCCAGTACCATGGGAGGCCTCACCTCACTCCACTCATTCAACACCTTTCCCAGCAGTGGGCAGAACAATACCTTGCCTCATCCACACCCACACTCGCATTCCACCACCCGGGTATAGCCCTATGGATGTTCCCATGCAGGCAGGACTCCAATGACTGAGGCAAAAAGCTAACAGTGCTGTAGCAGCAGACATGAGGCCAACTTAACGACAAACAAGATATGTCAGGAGTGTGACGCCAGCCTGGAGTTGCCACCCACCCACGAAGTTACACTGGGATTGTAATCCACGCTGTTTATACCTAAGGGAATATAATAAAAGCTTTCAGATGGTTTGGACCAGAAGCTTAATGAAATAATTATGTTTTTTGTACAAAAAACAAAACACATGGAGAACAAATACATAGTATAAGAAAAAAACAACCTCTTGAGCTAAAGCAAGGAGAATTTTTCTTTTTTTTTTAAATCTTTAATATTATTTTGGTTCTGATATTGAAGCAAAACAAGGTACAGTGGAATATTTTTCCTTCCTAGTGACAGTTATGGCCGTCAGAATCTTTTGACAAATGATGGCTTGAAAGTATTATCTGCAAAGAGAGCAAAGCATCAGACAAGCCTTGGAGGTGAAATAAGAGGAGAACTATGAAAAAAAGGAAACATATTGTTTTTCTTTGGCATCATACTGGAGAATATTGTTTGTGGGACACAATGTGGATGCTGTGCAAACTGATATAGGCATGTCTAAACATTGTAAATGGAGGCTATTTAAAATAAAGCGAAAACAGGATGAAAAGAATGAAAGAGGGACGGAAACGTCAAGACAAAGTAACCCTGCACAACAAAAACATTTTAAGGAAAAAAATACTTGCAAATACTTTTCAACCATTTATTTTTGAGGATCAAGAACAATTTTATTGTATAGAACCTATTTACATATCTAGATCAGTACACTAAGCACCAAGGCTGTTTAAGCCCTCTTCTCTTGGAAGAGGTATCCATACTGCATACCTGCCAGTAGGACAGAACCAGCGGAAAGGGAAGATACCACCAATGGGCTTTCTGGCACTTCCAGTATCAACACAGAGAGCCATGGAGACAACGGATAATTGGATATTTTAGCACGAAGCGCATGACAATTTACCTGCTTGATGGCTGCTCTGCTGATTATGTCATTCTTAGGAATAATTTTCACTCTGTCCCTTGCATTGGATAAATCTAAGACATATCTCCTAATAGGATTACAGGAAAACACACACCCTTGCAGGACCGTGGGAAGTCCGGTCCCAGTTGTGGATCTTGTGGTGGAGTTGTGAACAGAAAGGGGTAAATATTCCTTGCATAATATGTTATAGCTTGAGTGGGGCTGGGTACATAAGGACTAGTTTTATACTCTGTGTTGGTACTACTTTTCGATAGTGGTTAAAACAAATGACAGTATTAATCAGGCTCATTGTACATTCAGTTAAGATCATAGTTCTTTGCTGAAGTACTCACTGGAGCACTATATCTTATCAAAGTACTTACTTTCACTGCTTATTCCATCGCCCTCTTTTTTCTTTCTCTTTTTTTTTATCTTTGACTGGGAGGTGGGTTTTGGTGAATAACTTGTTGTGGCCCAAATGGCAAAAGAAATTGAGGTGAAATCAGTGAACAAAATGGTGGGAAAGTGAATCTCTAGTCAACACAGATTTCCTACTGGTTCATCCAATGAAGCCTGTACTGTAGAGCTACTGAAACTTGAATACCGATACTTGACTAATTCAAGCTAAAAGCCAAGCACAGACAGTTCATATAGGTGGCACACAACTCAATGGAAATCCACAGCATGTGGGTGGAAGGAAGCATTGAGTTAGACTAGGCACATAAATGCATTTTAAAACTTGTTTTAATTGTTAACCACAATGGATCAAGTCAGAAGGTATTTAGTCCTGCAGTTACTGACAGTGACATGCCAGAGTGTGGCATGAGGAAAACCTACATAAGGTGGACTGGTGCTATTATCTATTACCCTAAATGGTAGATAACCAAATTAAAAAAAAAATCTGGTTAACATTGAAATCATTTTGAAATTTCTCAAGGAAAAACATTGTCAGTATTTCCACATTTTACTGTATCACCATCATAAAACAGGATAATTGCCATGATGGCAAGTCTGGGCACTCTACAGCATAAATAGTTTGTTACCAGCTTTTGCAGGACCCTTTTTTAATCCACATATAGTACTATTTTTTTCAGGTCTTATTTGGAGTTTTCATTTATTATTCATGAAATCAAACTCCTGTAATCTGTTTATGATGCTATTAATTTTCTTCACTTCCTTGTCCTGAGCACACACAACGCAACAGGGAAGGAAAGGAACAACTCATTTTACACCCTAAACCTAACACTGATTGTAAAGTAGGGTGGGATGGTAGTGAGAGATGCGACAGAAAAGCTAAAGAGATGTCAACAAACACAGGTTTACTTGCTCCAAGCCCCTAACAGCCATTGCATCTCTTGAGCAAGTCCTTGAAGAATTCAGTTTTTTGTGATATTTGTCTTGACAATTTCTCCTAATTTTAATCAAATCTATCCTCCTCTTTACCAGAGCATAACTTTTTGATATGCATTATTTTGTTTATTTGAAATTCTGTGCAGTTTCTTCAAGCATACTTGCAATATGGGAGCAAATTCCCATGTTGAGCAACTTCAGAGCAACATCTGATGATTAATTAAATTTGACTGATTTTCTCTGATAGCTGTTTTTGAAGTTCAAATATGTGCCATGTCACTAAGTGGTAGAACAGAGCAACCATCCTCCACAGCCTCAGCCAAATCCTGCTAGGACACCTTTGAGCATTGATACAAAAGTAACTGACATGACTGTACACCAGCAAATGAGTTTGAATCATACTTTTTCACTTTTTTTGTTTCTGGGCAAAGTCCACTGGATGGACATAATAGCAAATGCATATAAGATTCATTCACAGAAGAAATTTTTCTTGTCTTCTCAAGCAATTTCTGTAAACAAAGCACTTGTTACGACAGCACCAAAGCTCTGGATCCCTCATGTGGTCTTAGAAGTCCGCTTCTCAGAACTTTGTCATAATGTAACAGCAGAATTAGAAATAGGGCATTATGGAGCAAGCAGGGAATATGTTGTTGAGTATTATAAAGTGCAGACATACCCAAAGGAAGTAATGTAGGCAGTAAAGTTGGTGTTTCTTATGAGCAGATTTCGTTTCTGGGCTTTTGTTCAGAAAAGGGTTTTGAGTGCAGAGTCTAAGAGCTTCATTTTGTGTAATTTTAGTCAGTTGAAGTGTGCTGATATGTAGCTCTGCAACATCAGCAGTCCATGAGTTCATAAGTTCTCTTTCTTGTAGGTGTCATCAGTTGAGTAATTGAGCTTGTTGAAATGTTTGTAAAAGATGTTTATTTGATGAAAGCTGTGATTGGCCATTTCTCTGTATATATAGAGAGTGACTGAGATTCAATCCCCAACCAGGTTTGAACACATCACTGACAGCTTTCCGCTAGTGATTGGATCACAGACACTTTCAGACCCAGGTTAGGATCTGAACAGTCTCTATTCATATGGGACTAGTATTACCAGGTGACCTGCATTAATCTAAAAATGACACCATGAGATCTGTGTCTCATGAATGCTATGTGCACATTATAAACAACGTCTGCACGTTACAAGGATTTAATGAAGCAATTGTCACAGATATGTTGCCAATGCCTTGCATTGCATAACATCTGGAGTAAAGAATAAATTGTTAAACTTAACCTTGAATCATGACTTTAATCTATGTCTGGTTTGTCCATAATCTTAGAGGAATATTGAACTGAAATTTTCTGATAATAAAATCTAGAGTTAGACTTACAAATTGCAAATTGCTAATCATTACAGGTTTCCAGGTTGCACAAGTTTTCTGTGAATAGGGCATGTGTTTCACAGATCTCAACATGCTTTCCATCATTCTTGCAGATATGTAGTGGCACTTGTGGTCATTAAATGTTGGGACAAAGTTTGAAGAGGCAAGATAACTAAAATGCTTTGAAATTTTGTCAGCCTTTCTTCACCAGGACTGCACGTCACTCAAACATGAAATAATAATTGAAGTTTGTGAGATTAACAAAAGCAATTGTTTAAATATTTTGTAATGCCCACTTTTATGCATGGCCATCCTTTCATTGTATTTCCTCTGAATTGAAAAAAAAGCATGAACAATGCAATAGCTTTGCTTATAATGTTAAAAAGCATCTTTACTGTTAAATTTATGCCTTTTCAGATCAATTTATTTGGTTTAGATATTCACACTAATAAAGATTTTTACAGAGGATGCCAAACCTTTTGAATGCCTCTGGGAATAGTCAGGATGTGGTGTGGCCTCTAATAGCTGGTTGCTAGTTGATGTTGAGGAGCTATTGCCTCTCTTAGCAGGGATTCTTATCTGTTTCATCCTTCATGTTCTGACATGAATCTGACAGCTTAGGCTGTTTAACAGAATGACTCCATTCGTATCCGTGCTCTTTTTTGTTGAATGCCTTCTGCCTGCTGACATCTTTAGGTCAGTAAAGACCCAGCAGCTAACAGCATTAGCAAGTGAGTACAAATGAGTCATTCAGCCAAGCAGTCTGCCATCAAGTCCAATTGCTTGGGACGTTTGAGTCACTGAAGGGGTAGAGGTGATCTTCAAAAAACACACATTAGAATCTTCAAAACACCCAGGAATAGCATAGATGACAAGCCTGCTGTGCTCAGATTCTGTATCTGTATGCTGATTGGAGATGCTACTTGGAAAGCTGAAATGCTTGACTCTCTGTTTTCCTTTCTCTAAAATGTATATGTGTGGAATCCTGTGTTATGAGAATACATCCTGTCCCTTTTGGCTCTCTTAGAAGCACTGTGCAGTCATTCAGAATAATGGGCGAAGACTACTGTTATCCCATAAAACACTGCGCTCGACAAGCTGGATAGTGGGATAAAATCTTGCCTGTCACAGGGAGTACTGCTTTGCTGAATACTATTTAAAACTAAATAAACAAAGCCCATATTTTTTTCTTTGGTTTGGTGCTCTGGGTGAAATAAACAACAAGAGATTGAGCTAGAATTTGAATTAAAAAAATCACAACTATTATGTGAAATCATATCTCAGGCCATTTTATTATTTGGTAAATATATTAAATATTGCCAAACCTTTGTTCCTGGACTCAACATTTATTAGACATCTATTAAGAGTAACCAAGCCTTGTTTGCTTGATCTCATGGCTAAAGTCAGGTTAAATCAAATCAAGTACATGTTTATTGTCATTTCAGCTATATACACAGTTCCACATTCTTCTAGGAGCTTAATGGTGCAGCACAGAGGAATACAACACAAAGTTAATTACATTTCAAGAGGTGAAAGTAACCCCTGAAAGTATATGAAATGGTAAAAAAAAAAAGGTTTGGACTGACAATGAAGATTGAGAGTATTGATTGATATTTGCTTGACCCTATTGGTTGATATAAGCAAAACTCTTCACTGTGCAGGACAATAAGACACTTCGCATACTATATAAAACATGTCTGCTTTGCTGGGTCAGAATACTACAAGCCTGTTTTGGACCAAAACAACACTCAGACCTAAACAATGGAACAAACTCTTGAAGAAAACAACTAGCACATTACGGGTCCCAGAACTGTTTTTGCTCAATCAGAAAGATGACAAAAGCAAATACTGTGATTGTTTATTTATTCATTTATTTTTCTTTGATTCATTTTTAATAGTCCCCATCCACTTAATAACATTAGATAAAATTCTGCCAGTCTATGTTACACAAACATAAGCTGTGCATCCAAACATGCCTTGCAGCTTAATGGAATTGCAAAAGTCAAAGCACCATGGTTCCATTCACTTCCATTGATGAACTTACTCTATGTGTTGGTATACCAACTGATCTATGACTTTACATACAATCTGGTAACAATAGTCAGACATAATCAGCTGGATTTTAGTCAAATCTATCATCACCTCATTTGACTTGATGACTATGTCAAAAGACAATAAAAAAATAAATAAAATAAAAAAAGCAGAAGTTAGAAATCTTGCAATAATATTAATCTACTTGACATTTTATTGCACCTTTGGCATTTCACATGAATTATTCTTAAATCCTCTAGCTGTCTGCATTCATTGCTATGGTGTACCCAAGAAAAACAACAGGCAGAAAAATGGAAATATATTATTAATTAGATTAAAGTCACTAACTCTTGTCATTTAATTTGCTGTAGTAAAAAAAAAACAAACAAAAAAAAACTGTAACTTCATCTTTTCATGAAAGCTCATGGGGATTGGAGCAGTACATTATTAGAACTGGGCCAAGTCAAGGAGTGCTCTCCAGAGAAATGAGAACAGGACAGAGTAACAGGCATCCACTGAATTAAACATATAATCGCCCAGACGAGTAAATAGCCAAGCAACTACAGGGCCATGCTAAGTAGCTGACAGCTGAGGATGAATGCTTATTAATAATTTGCTATGCATTCAAATTTTTTTATCAATGATGGGTGAAACAAAGCAAACAAACTGAAGCATATGGAGGTGTGACAGAAATGCTAGTCAGCACTTGACATATTTGAAATTATAAATAGAACTAGCTTGAAACTTGTGAATTTAATGCAAAGTAGCAGTTGATAAGATTTGCCCTGTGTGGTGACTACACACAAATGTGGTCCAATTTTGTCACACATGCTGGACAGCTTGAGGATGTAAAATGAAAGAGACAGAGAGGAAAAGTGGTTGCAGAGGAGCTACTACAGTGACTCAGGAATTGGGAGTTGCATAAGTAAGGAAATACAATTGATATATTTAAAATTTTAAAAAAGCATGTTACAAAAGCAAAATGAAACAGTATTAATGGAAATAAGTGCAACTTTTTAAAAAGAGAAACTATGAGTGACCTTCATGTCCTCAAATAGAAAAGCTGGCTTTACATGTCAAGAAAATAAGGAAAGCATAACTTCTATTGCTAAAATTAAAATAAGGAGAAAAAAGATCTTTCCTTCTGCATCCCTTGTGATGTAGAAGTTGTAAAAAAGACTTTGCAGGATTAGAAGAAAAAGTGGACCGACAACAGAGAAGGAAGCACCTTTAAGGAGACTGACATACTTACTAGAAGTCTTGATTGAATGTCTGTAACATGGTTTGGTAAAAAAAAAAAAAAAAACCTTGAAAAACATTTCAAAAACTCCACTTTCTCTGTTCTTAGCAGCCACTTTTATGGGGTGGAGTCAGCCACACAACTCAACTCCACACACCTCCTTTGTAGGGTGCCTCTTTAACAACATTATAACATCAGCAAATGCAATATGACATGAAGCTGGAGGAAGTACCCTGCAAAGCAGAATCGGTCAATGAATGAAATATTTGGAGTGACCTTGGTCACTCCAAATGCTTCACTCCAAATCAAAGTGATTGGGTGGTGTTATGTCAGAATCTGAGTCTAAAACACTAATAATAATAATAATAAAAAATACAAATAAAAGCTCTCAACCACAAAAGTTTTTTTTTCTCTTAAAAAATAGATGCTCCTTTTACCATTGTCTGGCTTTGTGTTTTTAGCTGTGCATCACTTCAGCCCACCAGCTGCGTTTGCAGCTATCAGTGACACCTTGTGAGCTGCACATTGAAACTTGTGAAGCATATGGATATTTTCCTGTGATATTTGTGATATGTCATTTTTTCAATTTTGTCAGTGTTTTCTGCAAAATACTTTTACAATAGCCCAACATACATTTCAAATGCATCTCATGAAGGATAAGTGAAAAAATATCAAAGTTGCATTGTGCTTTTAGTTTTTCCATCTTGTTTTTCTCTCCTGTATCCTACCTTGTGGAGTATTATGGACACTGTCAGTCATAAACATGAACATGTATTGTGACCAACACAACCAATGCGCATGTCGATGGCAGAGATGTCAATCGCACTGGGAATTTCCCCCTCAAGATATTGCTCAACAGTGTCTCTAGTGACCATAATTCCACAGGATACCTTTAAGTGTAATGAGGCTAACTTTGTAAAAACCTTTGCTCACATTTCAAAATGTGGATTCCAGTAAGAGCTCAGACTTACTGGACTGGGTACAATAATGAAAAGTAAGTAAGTAAAGTATGAGCAAAAGAGTATAAATCATTTGACCCCATCTGAACAAAGAGAACTACTGCAGAAACTCAGTTAATTTTTTTACAGTAATGATTTGAATGATCATTGCATATAAGTTGAAACATTCTAAAAATAGAACAGTCATTACAATTAACAAATACATCAATTTACTGACAGAAAAGTAATAATTAATTTCACAGACAACTGATGAATATTTTTATATGACATGTAATTTACCAAGGGGGACAATTTTAAATTACCAAACTGTTTTTTCTTCATGTACATCTTTTTTTTTTTAATGTATATCTGCATATCTGTTGGCCATTTAGAAAAGGTGTAAAATATCAGAGAATTATCATTCATTACATATTTTATGCATTTAGTACTTTTAGTTAAGAATCCTATGGAATATATGGCAAATTGTATCAATATTTCGACCATAACAGGAGCTGAGCTTGCTAAAATCCTTTTTACAACTCTTTTTAAAGATAGGGCCAATCACACTCATACCCTTTGACAGAGGAAACATTACACATTGAAACTAAGAGCTAATAACAATGAAACCTAGCCAGATGGTTACATGAGCAAATGAAGTATTAAAAAGCTAAAATTTCATTGCAGTTTAATAATGTTTATATGCTGTGGCCTTTTTACGGGGAATGGGGAACAGTTTGACTTTTTGTGCAGTAGACAGGAACACCTGCTAATTGAGTTCAGTGTAACATAAAAGTTTCAACATACGCCTTTTCTTCTACCCTTTTTTCAACTCTGCTTCCCTTGTTTTTGACTGAATTAATTTCTTAGACTATGGAAATCTGACTATTTTGTCTATCCTTTGTGATTATGTTGGAGACTGAATGGGTGCAGCATGCACGAGTATGTCCTTTATGTTTGACGCTTGTACCTTTTCAAATAACACCAAATCCATGGTTGTAAATTTTAAAACACATGATGTACAAAAGTATGATGTCATTGTTGTGTGCATTTCCTTTGAAATTCAGATGTTGACATAACTCTTTTCCAATTACAAATATAGTCATTTGTCAAAAATTGGGGCTTGTAACCATTGTCTGCATTTGTGTTAATTTTTGCAATGTGCCTAATTTCTACTTATATGTTGACAATTTCAGATGTTCTGTTTATTTTGTGTCAAATGGCACCCAACTTGTCCTGAATAAGACTTGAATTTGAATTTGTTAGTTTTGCATTTTCAAAACTACTAATTTTAAACAGTTTTCACATTCAAATGTCAAATATAACAGCCTGAGAGCAACAGAATTGAGAATGTGGCTTGGATGTCCATCAATCATTAAGGGATTCCCAACCAAACCAGATAACAATCTCTTCAGTCATTTCTTTTGGATCCCAACACCAGTACATTTAATGAGCCAGTCAAGCAGGTGGAGAAGAAATACACAGTTTGGTCATGAAGACAGTTAAGCATCCCCCTGTTCTCGGGGTTGTTTCACTTCTATTCTTGTGTACATTGTCTGTGGTTAATAGTCAGCCTGTGTTTCCGTGTTTGGGTAGGAAGGAAGGAGCGTTGTGAATGAATGTAACAAAATGTGCCATCTTCTGACCTCAAATCACAGCAGAAATAACAACAATGAAACCTCAGATTCATCCTGAGATGTTTTTGCCACAAGTTTGAAAAAAAAGGGTTGATTTGTTCTTCAGACAGGAAAACTATGTGAACAGGTCTGGCATTTGTATTGTAGATTTTTTTCACTTGTCTTTCTTTCTGGTTAAATAGTCTTACTCTTCTGGAGCACAATAAATGATTTTAATATGCTGAAACTCTGTTTTCCCTCTGGAGTGATCGTTCTTATATTATATATATATATCCTTATATATATTTTCTGTGGGTGTTGCAAAGTTAACTAATTTAATTGTTGAAGCAATTGTCTGGTTGCAGTGACAATTAATTGGAGTGGATATTAAACTGTTTTCTCTTACCAAAAGTTGAACAAATTTCAGTGTCAGTAGGATGTTCTTTATATTAGGAGGATAAACAGCACGTTAGTGGCACTGTTTTATTATAGGAAGGCACACCTTCACACAGAGGGTAAACTATTACATTATAATCTCACTGTAGCTGTAAAATTATTTACCCCACTCCAAGCTATCCTGATTTTATCCTGTTCAAGTTCATGAGAGCAGGTATCCCAACTGACACTGGTACATTCACTGTGGTATCCCAGATTAACCTGATGTTTATTTTTCTGAAATGTTCTTCCAGGGGAACGCTCCCCACCCCCAACACACACACAAACACACACCACCCCATAACACACACACACACGTATACAAAGGGTATGGTGAGGTAAATAAAAAACAAAAAAGCAGCTGAAGAGAAAGCATGCAATGTTTTTTCCCCTTGTTTTTTACTGACCTTTTTCCCCCCAAATTGTTGTCCATGACTCTTTCTTGATATTCTTTTTTCTCCTTTAAACATGTGGTACTAAAATCTTTCTGACTTAATCAGCCACCAGCAAACAGCTCCAAGCCTATTAGTTTAGACTTATTATTTCTAATGCCTGTTGTATGTCCGACTGTGAAAAACACACATGCTCACAAGTGATTACTGCCTTGTAAGACAAACATGGGCTGTTTGCAACGTATCTCCTCCTTCCTGTTGTTCCATTATGCTAATATGACATGAAATCATGCTTTGAAGAGAAAAAAATATATATAGCTTTTGTCTATGCAGATCTAAACAGGCAATAAATCAGTAGGTAGACTTGTTATCTTCAAGTTTGGGGGTTGCTGGTTTAATCCCTAATTTCATTAGTTAATTCAACCCTTTAGGTGCGTTTCCAATAGCAGGATTTCAGGATAAACATGCCAGACAGGAACTTCAAACAGGGCCGACCATCTCCTCAGCCCCTTCAACCAGTGTGTCTCCTATACACTGTAGCACCACACAAGAACTCTTGACTGAAAAAGAAAAAGCTCAGCAGACCACAAGGTGGCGGTAATGTGCATTTTTTTTCTGTTTGCAAATGGCCAGCAATTTACAAGAGCACAAAAAAGAATGCAGCAAAAAAATAGAAAAGAAACAAACAATGGATGCTGCTTGCGGTTTTATTTGTTTTTTTCTAACCTACACTGCAGTCTTACATTGAGATGAAAAGAAAACTTGCCAGAACTCTACATTGCCATAATACTTCAATAAGACCTGAACCAAGTTCTCGGCCCAGCTATCTTTTTTTTTCTTGTGAGCTCCAACTTCATCATATGAACTTGATCCCAGAACTCCCACTAGTGGAAATGTGCATTAATATTACTACACTTTTTGCTTTCACTTAACAGTGTCATTCCTACACACGCGCGGATTATTTTTGTGTCTGTGACCTCCTTACCTGAAGGGCGTTAGGTCCAGTTGCATCTCTACCATGCTGCTTTCTGACACAACAAACACTCCTTTTGACTGGAACTTGTAAAGATGTATATATATATATATATATATATATATATATATATATATATATATATATATATATATATATATATATATA
>JAOWBL010000019.1:12883907-12896433 GCA_028564865.1 Zenarchopterus dispar | reverse complement strand
CCTTGGTTGTGAAATAAATACAGTTTTTTTGTAAATCCGCATCGTGGGTTCTACTTCGTTCCAGCGCAACCGTGACACTGTGAATATGCTGGTAGGTACTGATCAGTGCAATAATCATGAATAAATAATACACAATATTTATTATTATTATTATGTAATGTTTGTTTTCTTAACTAACTAAATAATTTCTTTTGAGCAGATTTTGTCATTTTAAGCTCACTTTCTCAGACACTCTTATTTCCTTTTCTGTCATTATTTATTTTACTCTTTTAATCATCTCTGCCATGACATCTACTGTAGCCCTGTGAGCTATTTTCTCATTGATGTGACAGTAACATGAGATAACTGAGATGGGAGATACCTTTGTATATATATTTTTTTGATAACAGGGATGAAAGACTAAAACAGCTGAGTGAAGCTTCTTAAATGCACATGACAAATATTTATCAGAATTGAAGATAAAGTCCCTCCCCTTTGAATAGATCTGATGAAGTTAGATTGTAACACATCTGGAGTCTAGACTTTCAAACAACTAGACTCTTACATCAACAACAACTGGTGGAACAATGCCAACAACCTGAATATGCTCCTTAGAATTGGATCGTTAATCATAAAGTCATCACAGTTCCAGGAGGTGTGAGCCACGCAGAGAGACAGCAAGCCTTCTGAACAAAGCAATGCAAAAGTAGGACTCTTAAGGAAGCAAATTTGATGGCATTTCAACACTAATTTCAGGATGATGATGATGATAAAGGCTAAAAAGTCAAACAACTGCCAACAAGCAACAACAAAATATGATTTTATACAGTAGTAATGGGAAGTCCAAAAAGACTCCTAATGGAGACAGTGGGGGAGGGGGGAGGGGGTCACAAAAATGGACTCTTCTGAGATTGATGGTAGTGTGCTCAAGTATATTACAGAGAAAGAAATGAAGGACTGCCATCACCTAAGTTTTTATTCAGTAAGAGTTAAATCCACCTTCTGCAAGCTGGAAGTAAGTCTCAGCATGTCCAGATAAATGTTGCAGAGAAATGGACTCCATTTGTGGTAAGTGAGAAGCCAGTGATAGATTTCGGATTTTTTTTTTTCTGCCAATGGCAAGAAAAGGCAGGTCTGAAAATCATCATGGAAGCTCTTATGATGGCAGAAAAATGATAGGAGCTGAATTCTAAAATCGCAAAAGCTTCTAAATGCAGTCTTTAAAAGAATGCCCCCAAGACAGTCCAGAACAGAGCAGCAGGAAGTAAGACGCAGGTGAGTATGATGATACTGAACAGCATAATCATATAGATTATTTTGTGATATTATAGGTTGGAAATCTTAAAGTCAAAATGGGAGATGCCTTTAAGTGTGGTAGAGAATGAAAGACCAAGTCAAACTGACCAAGTACCAAAGGACATAAAACCTGGAGCACTGGAACTTCCACACTGGTCACACACAGTTAAAACATGGACACACAATTAAAACAACTCAGTATATAGTAGTCAATATTTGAAGTCAATCAATAACACACATTATGGAGGAATTTCAAACTGTTGGTGAATGACTTTATGGTAGAGACTTTTAGCTGTACAGATTGTCCCTCTATCTGTGGTTAATAGCATCCCTTTTGCTGTTTGTGTACTGATAACACCTTGTTATGGCTTTATTACCTGTAACCAAATGGGGAGATGTTTGTGATGTCACACTCACATGCCTGCAGTTCTCTCAAACATAACAATCGTAAACCATAATGTAACCTCCCCTTTTTTAGAGAAAAGAATAAATGGATATTGTTCTGTTGATTCGGTGCCACTCTCAGCCAACTCTTAAAGGTGACTGGATGGTGGCCCAGTGCTGATAGTAAACTGATCCTCTGTATTAATGCCTTTTGTTACATCTGATTGTTGTATTAAATCCTGTTAAACTTAGTATTGATTTATTTTGCTGTTTTATTACTGAGATTGATCCTGCCTGGATAAACGAACATGTGATTACGACAGAACAATAGTCAGTCTTGTCTTAGGACAACATTGATTAAATGTTTTAGTCCACTTCAAATGTGTAGTACTGTATTAACTCAAACCCTTTCATGGTACACATGTCTACAAGGTTGTGCATGTTTTTATTTGTGCCTTAGAAAGTGACTTCTGTAAAACAGTTGGAGATGAATGCTTTACTGCTGTAACAATAAAAAAATGGCATAACAATTGCTGCTGTCCTTGTGTGTCTGTCAGAAAACAGTGTAGTAAAATAAGTGAGTGCACTTCATTTGCTTTCACCCAATATACGCTAATGTTAAACGTTTCTGTAGATATTTTCATTTATGCTGTAGAATGTAGCGGAGGTGAAACAATTAAAGAACAGACAAAAAGAAAATATCAAATCTGAAAACATTAATCTCTGTTGTCCAGTTGCCTTAATTCAAGTCTTGAGAGTTACCACGATCTGGATAACTGAGAATCTCCATCACAGCATATTTTTTTCTTTAAATAGTTAAAATGTTTGTCCTGATAAGGTGCATTTGTATTACTTTATGCCAAGGGTGGCTGTCTATATATTTGTCTAAATATAGATAGATATTGATGGTGAACCCTATTACTGTTCTGAAACTCAGGAATAAGTAACAAAAAAAGGTGAAGATGGTGAATTAGCTTGCATGAAAAATCTACAGATTTTACTGACAGGACTAACAGTGACCTGAAGATGTGCAAACATCTTCTAGTTTCATGACACATTGTACATCTTGACAAGGTGTGGTGTGGTGCTCTAGAGAGCTAAAATTAGCAGATGACAGCTGCAATGGATTACTGTGAGACTTGAAGGCGACATGATATCTGGGAGGGAAATTACTTCAGCTTAATGAAGAACATAACTCATTGTTCACATGCTGCCCAGTCTATAGCACACTCTTTCAATCTGTGAGGACAGCTTAGGGCAGAGTACATACTTGTGGAGGGTAACAGTTAATTTTCTTTGCAAGCTCCTCCACTAAGACCTTGTTCCAGCATGACCCAGTTTGTCAAAGGAAAATTGACTAAATCCTTATTTTTAATAATAAGTACAATAATTTTGAATGACAAGGGATATCTATACCTGGTTTGTAAAATTATATTGATATGGGTTTGTAGCTGTTTTTAAAAAATTTTAATTGGATTAGACAAAAGGCTAATATTTAACAACAACATAAAAATACAGTTAAAACATTTTGATGTACTAAATTGCAGTGCATATTACAGGCAGATTAATTTTGGATTACACTTTTATATCTTCAATGCAAACTCACACAGGCATGCACCATTTTGCTGTTGAAATCTAAGCTAAAGCAGTTTAAAGTTATATTAGATTTTGTGAGGTGACTCATTTGGTGTGAAACACAAAACTATCAACATTTCTGGATACTTTTTTATCTTTTCTTTTTTCAGGGATGTGTTAATTTTTTACAGTATTCTTTTATGCCATCACCTGGAAATCTGTAGTTCAATCTTTGATCATTTGCAATATTCTGTTCAGTTGTTAATTTTAAAAAGAAAATTTTTAGTGAGCAACTACATTGAAAAGGAACTATATTAAGGACTCAATAAGAAGCGTAAAAGTACATTTGATTTGTACTTATGTACAGTTTTGGAGAAAATCTACACAATTCATTTCTATATCCTTGGTTCACTTCAACTACATACACTGTTTCTTTTTAGTTTTGAAGGGGTAATGCATTTGCAAATTGTTTCCAGTCCCTGAACTTGAAGAAAAAATTATTTTAAAATAAGGGCATTTGTAGCATCAAAGGAATCCCGGACAAAATAAACCCACAAAGAATGATTTATCAGAGCTTCAAAAGAGGGTTAGTGTAGTTTTTCATTGGGTTAACCATTTCCAAATGTTAGGGATGGAAGATTGGAAGTGAAGGGCGTGCTCTTGGGCGAGAGAGGGGAGAGTGGATGAGAGAGCGGCCCTAATGCGGCATCTCATTACAACCTCTGTCAGGATCCTTCTATTCTACCATCAGCTCCCCTTAACTTGGTAAAAGCCCAACTGTCGTTTCGAGTGAGTGTGCCGCGAAGAAGGCATTTACAAATAAATGAAAAATGTCACATTTGATTTCACTCCTCTTGGATTGCGGCGCCTCAGCTTTGTCACAAACTGTCTTTGTTGTTCTGGTTTCTTGCAGGTCCAGCTCCTGGTCGCCGTGGATAGGTTCTGGCAGATTCAGGCCCTCTGCTTCTTTCTCAGGGTAAGCTAGCAGACAATGACCTTCCCTTAATGTTCCTGAAACACTGATTCCTCTTATTTTTTCTCTGCTCTGCTTTTTTCATCCTTATCTTTGAATGGCATTTGAGCTAGCAGGAAGTTGGAACTGGTTTGCTTTGACGGGATAATAAAAAGCTGGTAAAATGGCGTGGCATGTCGTTAAGATAGAGTCAGCATGGTATTGTCTTTAACCCTTGCCTTTGTTAGTTGCCTGAGATGCCCTTGCTAATACTGGCTCCACCACAATGCAAGAAATTAAAGACACACTGCACCTTTTTCATCGCATATTCCTTTTTAAAAATTATATCGCTATCACAGGAAAAAATGCTGCTTTGATTAATGCTGAGAATCAAACATTTTTATGTTATAAGCAGCCCATTGTTGTAACTCATTTAGGGTTTTTGTTGGAAGACTGAATTTTCTTAACACAATTTAGTTTTCATGTACCTGCACTGACAGTATCATGATGGCTATTACAAAGTTAATGTTTTTGCTTGTAATTTTGACATGTGAGTGAATGAAAGGATCAATACTCCATCTAAACAATACTGCATCATTTCTGCATTGATAGATTCATGTGTAAATCTTACAGATTTTGAAATCAGCAGACTATTTGCCGATTACATTTTGTAGGCTTTTTAAACTGACAACAAATTATCTATTTTTTTTAAATCACAGTAACTACATTTACATAGTAATGCATTACTGTAAATTGTGAAGCTATTTTAGATAGTAAAATGCCACTTCATGACACACTTCTTTCCTTTTAGCTGCATTGCTTTGAGGCACAGTTGTGTTTGTATGTCCATAGTATCCTCCTAAGATCTGGTGCAATTTTTTTTTCTTGTTCCTTTGGGCCCCCATTAAGAAATTAAATATTATGATATAGTAAACAAAATGTGACATCCACATATGTGTATGCCAGCTCTTAGGAGGGTATATAGAAAAAGATCTTTTTACACACTATAATATTTACAGTAGTATTAGGGATGATGTGCTCACAATGCTACTGGTAAATGCATCACTATGTTCACATCAGAGCAATTCTTTGCAGTTCTGTTTAAAGATGCATAGCACTCTGTATGTTATTGTATAGTGTTTTAAAGGCATCTTACAGTGATTAGTGAGTACAAAGCATATCAACCTGCCAGACGCGTTTTTAAACCAAAAATCACTACAAGATCCATCTTTTTCAGATGGATCTTGTAGTGTAGAATTTTTAAGATCAGACTTCTAGACTTTTGTTTTTGCATCTCAACAAAACAGCTAAAATGTTGAAACTATTGCAGATTTACCATCACACTCCACTTCCTTAACACTTCTTTGAACACTTAAATGAATTACATTATACATGTACATTCAGATCTCTGTGATTTTAGCTGCTTTGGACAATTACCTTGTAGAACAAGCATGCTGTAGAAGACACTTTTACTCACCCTTAACCATCTCAGTGCAGCAAATGGTATATGCTCCAGAAGAGCTCCATGTGAAGTACTGTTTTTTTTTATTTCTAGCATAGTTTATAGAGTACAAATGCCCTATGCAGGCCTTTTGGAATGGGTTGTTAAGCCCCTTTAGTAACACTTTAAAGAGTCAGAGTAGTGGGTGGGATGCTTTAAAGAGGGAGAGACAGACAGCCTGTTAGAAGGTCCTGAAGGCAGGACGCTTGTGCATTTAAAAGCTGGTAATGATGCATGTCGTTCACCAAGGAATCAATGGACTGAAGCCAGCAGGTCTCTTGGACTAAACCTTTGTGTGTATGTGTGTTTAAGACGGAAATCTGTTGTGGTGTCTGCAGCAGACCTTTTATGATATGAGGATGAATGACAAAAAGTAAAGCCTGGCAGAAATTGGAACCAAAAAAGAAAAAAAAAAGAAAAGCTTTTAGAGTTAAACAAAACATTAACTATAAACAGTAATCATGTAGGGCTATTGCTATGGGCTAAAATGGCATACCATTACAGATCCTTATAACAGAGGACCTGAACAAAACTCAGCCTGAGTATTCTCCATGTTTTAACAACGGTGTTGGTAGAAGCAGTTAGAGTTCAGTCCATTGTGGTACTCCACTACTACTGTCCACTCTGTCTCACAGCCTTTCAGTCTCACCAACTGCAGTCTGTCAGGTATAAGCCAAGTGTTGAGACATCCACCTATGCATTTTTAGGTTCTTAACTATCTTTTCTCTTTCTTAACTCTTAGGTTCTTTATCTTGTTCTATTGTGTTTTAAAAAAAAAAAAAAAAAAAAAAAAAAAAACATCTGCAGCCAGAGATCCATGTTAGGCATGATATTTCAAATTAAGTAAACAAATGAAATGAGAACAGAAGTCTAAGAAAAATTTAAGTTTTCAGCTTGAATTATATCTTCCTGCGTGAGAAATGTGTAAACTTTTATTTTTTCAGCTTTAGCCAGTCACAGAACTGTAACAAAACATATTTTACAAACAGCTTGTGAAACAGTACAGGCAATTGAAAGTGATAATTATTTACTAAAGATTTAAGGACTAAGGGTTACCCACACAAACAGATGGTTTTACTAGTACATTGCAACCCCATGTAGATGTAGACAGTTTCCCGCACTTAGTCACAGCACTCCAGTAATGCCTCACCTGCCAACATCTTATAGTGTGATATGTGCTCGTCTGTCTTTCAAGTATGTTTCACAGTCTGCATATGGATCATTGTCTGGTCTTATTGACCATGGCTTCTAATGCTCTTGTGCTTGTACACTCTCTAAAATCAGCCTATTCTCACCACTTGTAGGACTTCTTGAAATCAGTCATGCCTTCAATTCATTTGTGGTGCATACTGTGCAAGGAGTTCCTTCCTCTGCTTCTCCACTGGGCATACCTTTGGCACATATTCCACACATGGCACAAATACTTCCAAATGAAAAGGAAAATAATTTATTTTTAACCTATAACATTGTGGAAAAAAACTGATCTAACTTGTTGTTGTTGAGAAGAACTACTACTCTTTCCATACCTTGTCTCCTTTGAGTTTCATCTAATACTACACACTGGAAACACTGAAGAGGCATTAGTGTTCTTTTTTAAACTTCCACCAAATTTAGCTCAATGAGTACCAACAGCCATGCTTTCTTAATCATCCTCTCCACATTGCCCGATATATAGTATGTTTGCTTCTTGTAGTCTTTTACTTGTGGTCTTCTGGACTTCCTCTTCTAATGCCCCCTCTAATGTCCTCTCACAATGTTTCATGTACTAGTCGTGTGAAGGTCATTGTGAACCCTTACTGATTAACTCCTCCGGTTCACCTCCAAAATATAGCTTGCATGTCTGATATTTTATTGGAGGCTGTTCCGTGAAAGCATGTCTCTCAAATCACATCACTGACATATTCTTATATAGCAGTCAGTAACCACTGATTGAACTCCCATTTGCCTCTGATCTGGGCCATTTGTTTTCAACACGATAATCCAGTAAAGTTGATAATCTTGTAAAGTTGGCTTGGCACAGGATAGATACAGATGCTATATGTTAACTCTTAAAAGTAGACATTCCTAGAATTTTTGCAACAATAAGATCAGACAGACAGTCAGAGGGGTGGAGTGTGTTAAGAACACAACTGAGCAGGCATTTCATATATAGAGGTTTAAGTCCTTGTTTCAGCTCAACCAGGATTGTGTCTCAATCTGTGATCACTTGTTCTATGTTGACATCTTGTCTCGTCTGCTTTCCTGTCTCCTTATTATCAAATAAAGGGCATACTTCCCAAAAAATATTTTTTAAAAATTGCCAGTCATGCACCCTACTTGGCTGCTGCCTGAAAACTTTTATGAACTTGTTCACCATAGTTGTGAGGTGTAGGCACTCATCCACAATCCAGTTTGGGAAAGCAAAATACTGTATTAACCCATTCAACGAGAATGTGCTTGTGATGTGTGGGTTAAAATACCTCCTTACAAAACCTCACCTTTTAAAAGGTCTGAGACAGTAAACCACTCCCTTTGTGATCTCATTTTAAACTTTAAATGTCTTGGAACTGGAGTGTTTTCATACAAATCACACACCATAACCATAGGCTGTGGTATACAGAGGCACTGACATCTTTTCAACAATGATGGTAATGATGATGGTAGAAGAGTTTGTAAAAGATCATACAGTATATTATATATCCCCTAGTGCTGACCTTAGCCATTGCTCCAGGTATGTGTTTCTGTGTGCTTGTCTTTAGAATGATGAGTCCTACTCACTGAAGGTGACTTTTGAAAATACATCCATTTCTCCAATCATTACCTCCTATTATCTGCTCCAGTGCACCACTTAGGAAACATACACATGTGCAATGATGGTCAGTTATTTGGCTTTAAAGTAGACTTCAGGCTGTCTTGGTGACAAATACATATAAGCATAAACAATGCTTTCTGAACTGAAAAATGTGCAACCTTCACAAGAAGGGTCACCTGTTGCATAAAATCCATGAATTTGATTTATTTTCTAAATGACAAAATAAATGTCCTGTGATGAATAATGGCTTCAATATAAGTGGCAATATTTCCATAAGAATTTCACCAAGTTGTAGCAATGTTAGATGGATGATTCCATATTAGAAACTACAAATGCGTTTAATCAAAATTACTCTTTACTTTCTTGATTGAAATGATTAAAGGGTTGTTTGATAAGAACCTGCAAGATCTTGAATGTTTGCTCTCTCAGGGCATGTCATGACTGGCCCTCACTTGCACCCTGCTTTATTTTATTGTACTTGACTGTCAATATAGTTCAGAGATCTACACAACAGGTCAATTATCAAATTTAGATTTGAGTGCAAATGAAGAATTAATGTAAATATCCATATTTTTATTCATGTTCAGTCTTTATTAGTCTTGGTACTTGTGAGCTAATGCACAATAAATTACATAGTGTATGAATCTGAATTGATATATGTCACCAGCCAGAAATATCCTGGTCTTCTTCACCTGCCGGAAGTGACTGGGTCTTCCGCCAGCTGCTGCTTCTTTTGTGAGTGGGTTTTAACTATGATCGATGCTCTTTTCTGGAGCAAGGAACAGCTCCTCTTTGCTTACGATTATGGTTGGCAAATGGGAATGTTTGAAAATATTTACATCACAATCATTATTTTCTTGCTGTGTTAATCTCATACTGAATAATTGTGACCACTTTTTTGACCTGACAACAGGTGACATCATCTTTTCCTTGACATAAAAGATGCAGGTCCAGCCATGTTCATTTAACTGTTTCTTCGGCCAGTCTTATAATTTAGTGCCTGGTTTCATCTTCTCAAAATTTACTATGGAGTTTTCTTATTTCCGCATCTCTCCAATTCAGCATTGTCAGATTATTTAATGAGAATAATGATGCATGGTGCAAATGTTTCCCTTTTTCTGTTCCTCTGTAAAGGTGCTGCACACATACAACCAACATGATGATGTTCTTCAAACTAAAACCAGTATGTAAGGGCCATTGGATTGGCTGTTGTCACACACATTTTTGCCATGTTTGATCAAGTAACTAGGCTCACAGCTGATCATAGTAATCAACATGAAATTTATTGTGATCAGGAAGGGTGATCATATAAACGCCCAGTCCTACTCATTAGTATATGTATAGTGATGTAGTCCATGTAAAATCTGTGCTGCTCTGTATGGACATTTGTGATAGCAAATGTCCATACAGATTTAAACTTTCAGCACTGCTATCACAAATGTTCATATTTAGCACAGGAGTAATCCCAAATGTATCTATTTTATTTGTAAATGTTATGACCTACACTTATAACATCTTCCATGACATCAGCAATTCTTATTCCTAACTCTAATAAACTGTAATAAGTCATAAACATTTTTTTTTCAATTCAATTTTATTTATATAGCGCCAATTCACAACAAAAGTCACCTTGAGGCGCTTCACACTGTAGGGTAAAGATAAAACAGTGCTACAAGGAAAATCCCAACAATCCAATGATAACATATGTTATATAACTTCTGGGATTAATACAGTTTTATTGAGTGAAATTGAATTGAATTAGTATTATTTATATTTCATTTGATTACTTTTTCAAGTAAACATTGAATATATCAATGACAGAGCAGGTCTCCTTTTTGGGTGGAGGATATCACATTTCCTAATGTAGACATTACCCTGGTGGAGGTCCATAGTAGTACCAAGCTTCATCACTTTGAGGTATTGGCTTCAGTAATGCCTGAGCCTTCTTTCGGAGCTAAGACAATGCAAGGTAACCACTTTTCCAAAATTAAAATTACATTCTAAAAATAAAATAGCACCGTCTTCCATCAATGATAGATCTTTGTTCATTTAGAAATTACGTGGTTTCTTAAAATCCCAAACTCTGACTTGAGATGAATTTCTTATCATAACCTAAAAAAAGAGAGCATTTTGAGACCTATTCAACTCATAACCTATAGTTTTTATATGCATTTTATCATATGGCAGTACATACTAGAATATGTTTATATGAGTTGTATCTAGTTTAGGAATTGCACAAAATATGATATATATAAGCCTATTAAATGAGTACTAACATGTATTAAAAAATATTATTATAATTACAATATCAGTGTTGCAATTATGTAGTTATATTTTTCCTACTGGAGTTTTAATAACCCAAAATGACACACAGTGTACTGGAATCTGTAAACTAAAAGTTGAATGGGATCCTAATACAAAGGAATTCTCTATGGCCATTATAGTGCTCAAGAAATTCCAAGCTAAAATGTTCAGAAGGACTACTATATTATATGGATTAGGTAAAGAATCAAACCACAAATTCTTTTAGGTTAGTAAACATCTGCTGTCTTCCTGAGCTACAGTATCCAATCAGTGTTTGACTGAAGTAACAAAGGAAAAAGTAATTTTGGATTTAATAGATGGTCAGACCTCCATTTGGTGGTTTGACTTCTACCAAAGCTTATGTAGCTCTGGATCTGACCTGCATTCAGGAAAAAAAAACAACTTTTATTTCATCATCTAAAGTGCTGTGGCTCAGACATACATGTACAGTGCTTTCAGGATTTCTGGTGTGAATATCTCTGTTGAATTCATGCCACAGTATCTCTATGAGATTTAGGTATGACTTCTTACTGAGCCACTCCAAAACATGTACTTTCCTTTTCTGGAGCCACTCTGTCATGGATTTACCTAGCTGTTTCAGGTTTTGGGACTGCTGCATCATCTAGCTACTAAGATTCATTTGACAGTGTCTTTTTTTTTTTTTTTTTTTTTTGTAGGCAGTTTGTGTTTATGTGGAGTGCTGGATGCCTAAACACTTTTATATGACTAATCACTTTTCAGGCATTATGCAAATCATTTAGTCTTGATTGTATATATTCAGAGACTTCTGTCTTGTGAGTCATGGTTCACATCAGCATTCAATGCACATGCATTGCCTAACTGGTGAAGAGCTCTTCCTGGGTTTTGAGAATTAGCATTTATTTTTCCATAGTCGTAAGTGCACTGAGCTCTCACAGCGATCCCATTTATAGAAATATACAACTATAACAGTAAGTTGAAATGCAAATTCACCCTGCTGAATTGTTTTATGATTAGGTGTAAAACATTCTTTGTTCCCACTTATAAGAACCCAAAAATAATCCATAGAATAATCATTCTCACAAAAGGTTAGCTATACATTACAATTATACATGAATATAAATTTAAAATTAGGCTGTGTGTGCAACAGATGGGTGTGCAAAACAGCTTTATTTTAAATGTTTGTCATCAGATCACACCCAGTGTCTTAATGCTGCCTGTGTTGATGGTATGGTCTCTGGATTTGTTGAACTGTTTCATGCTACACCTAAATGCTGGTTATGTTTTCCTAACATCCCTTCTTTTCTCAGGACAATTTGTCTCTTTTTTTTTTCTCTTTATCAATTTCACCCCCCTTCTCCCACCTGGTCTCCTGTTGGCCTTATTACATCCTACAATGGCACATAACTCAGCAGCACACCTGTGATCTGTGACAGCTGGGCCCCTGGCTCGGTGGAGTACCGTCACTCAGCTAGGTAACTGTCATTAAACAGCATGACCCTGCTGCCCCATTAGGCTTGAGTCAGATGGGAGTGTCAAACCATTCACCCATGCACCTAACTATTTGCCCCTGCGGTGCAGACGTGCTCAAAGTAAAAAAACAGTAAGCCCAAGGGGCTTTTAAATTTACTGTTACATGTGAACATGTTGGTTGTTTATGTTGCTCTTGGACACTGTCAAATGCATAACAAAGTATGAATATTGAAAGTGTGTTTATACATTCATGTGAAATAGAAATTTAGAAATTACAGCTTTTTGAAATACA
>JAOWBL010000019.1:12881415-12883807 GCA_028564865.1 Zenarchopterus dispar | reverse complement strand
GGTGCTTTTGTGTTGCACATTGGTGGTTTAGTCCTCCTGGGCTGAATTAGGACCTTAGACACTAATAAAATGTGAAAAAAAGAAACTGTATCTGGTCCCTGGTGATGTCATAGATTGTGACTGCTGGGTCTGTAGGTGGATTCTCACACCAGGTGGCGAGGTTAGGAGGAAGCTTCTCAGGCTTGGTCTCATGTGCCTTCGTGTTAGGTAGGAAGTTTCCAGCAGTGGAGTTAAACAGGCTGAGAGCAACAGCTAGATCGGAGCTGAGGTTTCTTAGTAGGTTGAGTAGGAAGCGTGACTTCTGGTCTTCTCTCAGGGGCTCTGGAGGCGTCCGTGACTTGAGTCCTTTCTTTACCTTGGCCTCTTCTGAATTCAGCTGTATTCAGAAGAAGTAAGGTGTGGAAAGTGGTAACCTAGTGGTTACAGAGGTGGGTTTGGGCATGGAGGACCCAGGTTCAATCCCCCGGGTTAACTAAGGCAAGCCACTGTGGGCCCCTGAGCCCTTAACCTCCAACTGCTCCCCGGGCGCTTCAGCAGCCCACTGCTCCTAGTATAACTAGTGATGGGTTAAAAGCAGAGGACAAGTTTCAGTGCATTTTGTAAGATATGTACTGACAATATGTGGATTATCCTTTTTCGTATCCTGCTCATAGGTGCTGGCTCCACTCCATTCCAAGACAACCTCGTTCCATTTACACACCACATCAGTTACTGCAAAGAGAATGTATTATGTTTTATGTAAATTCAAGCCAAATTATTCTGGCAGAAAATTCCTAAACATCTACCTTCTTCAATACTGAGCATTCAGGAAAATAGTATAAAACTTCAATATGCACATTGCAAAGAAATATTTACCAGCCACATCACGAATCCCACTGTACACACACCGCTCTAACAGTATCCCACCAACATGTGAGCAAGACTCCCCAAGTCTGAAATATATGTGTAAAAAGGTAAAGATAAAGTAAAACAAAGAGTATAAAGTTTTAATTCTTAATTTAAATTATAAAATAAATTATGAAATAAGAAATATTGAAAATCTACAATATATACATATTAAATCAATACAAACCCCGCTTTACAATCACAGTGGGCAACCATTATTGTGCCAGAGTCGGCTGCGGCCACCCATGGATGGTGGGGGATGTCGTTGACTCTGAAGCTGGGAGTAACATCAGCACGGAAGACTGTGACCCCAGGAGTAGGCTTGATCTGAAACACAGTCTGAACCCATCCAGCCTTTACTAGCCTATAGCTTTCAAGGCTTTTGAAAGCCCTCATCGATTCTGAAGTGTGTGAGCCTGTAAACAATTATACAGAAAAATAAAGAAATGAACATAGCTCACTGTGATATTTAATACCAAACATCAAATCAAGCTGCACATATACCAAACATCAAATCAAGCTGCACATATAACAGTAAACTTGTGTTTTTTCTAACATAAAATTAATATTTTTAAATTTCTATGTAATATAATCTATAGTTATATTTAGAGTAACATTTCACTCACCAGGAGAATCAATAAGGTAGTGGTAGATATGGTAGTAATCTACCTCTGGCCACTCTTGAGGGTTGTTTTTCCAAGCTGTGTCTGGAAGCCTGTATGGGCACATTTCTAGCCCTGCCATCTTCAATTTAACTTGATACCTGGCTTTAGCCTCAGGAGATAAAGAATCATAGTAATCATAAGACATGTTTAGCTGAGGATGTAAACTTGCAAACCTGAGCTGATAGGATGTAAACAACCAATCTTGCACTAACGATATAAATGGATGCTGCTGTGTGTATTTGTTTTGGTAAGTACCTCAAAATGGCCGCCGCCGTCAATGCCCCCTAGCAACTACTTCTGGTATTAGCGATCTGTAGACGAATGTATGATGAACTGGACAGATCTGATGAATGATGTCATAAAGTTTTAATGTTTTCAATTTCTTAACTCTTGTCGTGGACTCATTTTATCTGCCAATGAATTACACAAGTTACATGAAATCCCTCTCGAACAAAACTGTGATCATTGTGTGTCACTGGCTTCTGTACAGTTTGCATGTAGCTGTATATAATGGATTGTGACTGGACGGCTATTTTGAAAGCGCCCTGTGAAAGAACTACTTTTTCAGAGATTTTCTGTTATTGGCTATTTGATAGAAAGGGTGTCTTAATTATTATTGTTGGCCTATGAAAATATGTCTGTTCCCTCAGGGAACCACTGGCCTGTTGATGCTGCTTCCTGCCATGTGGGAAACACATAAAACAATAAATATTATGATAGACTTTGTGATCTGCTTCACTCTTTTTGAGGAGGGTGGAGGGTTCGTGATTACTTATTCAATAGTTCTCTGGTTGGCAGAACCACTCATAGCATGAACAACTGCCCACTGTTTTCTCTCCTCC
>JAOWBL010000019.1:12871415-12876415 GCA_028564865.1 Zenarchopterus dispar | reverse complement strand
TCAAATGCATCCACTATGTAAACTGTGCCACCAGAAGGGACAAAGCTCTGGACCATGTCTACTGTAACAATATACATGCTTACAGAGCTGCTCCCCTCCTGCGCAAAGCCAGAGATAAGAACAATAAAAACCTGGCCTGAGTCAACCCTCTCTCAGCTGCAGGAGTGCTTCTCATGGACTTTCTGGAATATGTTTGAACATCATAACCTCCAGGAGTAAACAGATTCTGTAGTCTCCTACTTCAAAAACTGTGTTGACATCATCACCGTCAACAAACAGATCAGGGTTTTACCTAATCCGACTTAACAGCGAAATTAAGTCTCTACTCAAAAACCTTCAGGTCAAGAACCTGTACAGCGCAGCCAGGTCTAACCTGAAAAGAGATATCAAGGATGCCAAGACAGCCTGTAGGAGGAAAATAGAGGATTGGTTTGCTGTGAACGATCTGTGGAAGATCTAGAAGGGAATATAGCACATCACTAATTACAAAGGCAATAACCAGGGGAATCGTCAAGCTGATGCCTCACTGGCAGAGGAACTCAACCACTACTTTGCCCATCTTGAGATTGGAGAACCCAAAACAGTTCCACCACCTACTTCCACCAGCCCTGAGCAGCAGCACCAGCATACTGACACTTCAGGAACAGGAAGTGAGACATATGCTAAGATCAGTGAACCCCAGAAAGGCTGCCGCCCCAGACAGAGTACCTGGGAGTGTACTCAAAGCGTACACTGACTAGCTGGCTAGAGTCTTCACCAGGATCATTAATCAGTCCCTGTCACAAGCCATCGTCCCTTCCTGCCTTAAATCATCCACCATCATCTCTGACCCCAAGAAGCAAGTGGTAGACAGCCTCAGTGACTACAGACCTGTAGCACTTATGCCTGTCATCGTGAAGTGCTTTGAGAAATGGTCTCATAGCACATCAGGGCATGTCTACCTCCCACCCTGGACCCTCATCAGTTTGGCTACAGGGCAAGCCGTTCCACTGAGGATGCTATTACCTTAGCTCTTACACAGCACTGAGCCATCTGGAGCACAAAGGGAACTACATGAGAATGATTTACCTTGACTTCAGCTCAGCATTAAACAACATCATCCCAGAGATCCTAGAGGAGAAACGTTCTCACCTGGGGCTCTCCACCCCCATCTGCTACTGGGTCATGGACTTTCTGTCAAACTGCCCTCAGTCAGTTAAAATTGGCCACCACCTCTCCCCCACCCTAGGACTGAGTACTGGTTCCCCCCAAAGATTCTGTGCTGAGTTCACTTCTGTTTACTGTACACTCATGACTATAACCCAACCCACTTCTCCAACAATATTAAGTTTGCTGAATACACCACCATCATCAGGCTCATCTCAGGAGAAGATGAGTCAGCTTACAGGGACAAGGTTGGCAGGCTGGCGGTGTGGTGTTCAGTAAACAACCTAATTCAATGGGGACTGTGTGGAAATGGTCAAGTCATTCAGGTTCCTGGGTATGAACATCTTAGATGACCTCTCCTGGTCTGTCAACACCACAGCAATGGTGAAGAAAGCCCAGTAGCAACTTCACTTCTAGAGAGTGCTCAGGAAAAACAACCTGGAGGAGAAGCTGCTGGTGACCTTTTAGCACGCCACTGTGGAGAGCATCCTGACATACTGCATCTCTGTGTAGTATGCAGGTTGTACACCAGCAGACAGGAAGGCGCTGCAGAGATTTATCAACACCGCTCAGAGAATCACTAGCTGCACTGTGCCTAGCCTGGAGGACATCACCAAATCTTGCATCATACCAGAGCTGGCAACATTATCAAGGACCCCTCCCATCTTGATCACCACCTCTTTGACCTGTTGTCCTCCACTACAGGTCACACAAAACCAACAGGCTTAGGGATAGCTTCTTTCCCAGAGCTATCACCACTTTAAACTGCAACAAACATTGCACATGTTTGTTGCAATTTAAAATCTGTTTAAAAGCAGTTTATAATCTGCTTAACCTATGTGCAATACTTCATATTATATATTTTGTGCAATACTGTATATTTTGTGTATTTTCAACAAGTTTTAATTTATTTTTTAGGTGCACTAAAGGAGCAGCACTCCTAATTCCATTGTATTTGATTATGCAACGACAATAAAAGCTATTCATTTATTCAGTCAGTCTTTCAGTTTTCCTCCAGCACTTTCAAAATGGCACCAAAGATCTTTTGGGGTCAGTGAACACATTCTGATGACGTAGTCCAAGTCTTACTGAGAGTGTTCTGACTTTCTTTCATGTGTTGATTCCAGTCTGTCAGCCTGCAGAACTGGAATGGACAGACCAATAAATCAAAGGCCTGCTCTAAATTGATTTCACACTCTTTAAGCTTTGTCTGCCTTGTTAGAGCAGCAGATTGTTGTAAAAGCTTACAGGATCATATGAGATGAGAACACGTTCTGTTTTTTGTATTTGAGAGACCCCAATTAGGATGCAGATTTTGCTGTCCTGGCTGCAGGTCACAGAGGATGAGGGCCAACATTGAGCCCACAGTGGTAAGTGAACCATAAACACCTACCAGTTTCAATGTCCATCCAGACTCCTTGCCCCCTGATAGACTATTTATGAATAGTGCAGCTGTTATTTCACACTACAGGACTTTGTTATTGATTTAATTAGTGTGGTCATTTTAAACCTCTTTTCTGCTTATACATTTTTAAAATCTGATTCTTTTCATGCAATTTCAGTTTTTTTGCCTCTGCGTGTTGTCTCATGTGTGCTTCTCTTCATGTCTTTTAATTATTCCCTTTCTGAAAATAATGTTTGACCTCATTTTTATCCATCAGGTTTTTTTTGTTTGTTTAGTTTTTTTTTTGTTTGTTTGTTTTGCATTTTTAATACTCACTTATTCACTGGATGGGTTCTGTATTATTTTTAAGTCACTTAAAAATCTCAAAATATGTTACACTTTAAATATTTTTTAAAAAAATGTCCGTTCATGTAATTATTTTCATCTGAATGTGTTTGATTGATTCACATAAGCAAAAAATATCAGCACTTTTCTTTCTTTGAGACTGCACATCTTAAGGTCCTAAATACATATACACTGAAACTTTCTGCACACAATAAAGATAAATTAGGGTTTTGCCCTTTGTCATATTTAACCACCACCAATAATATTCCGTGTCAGATTCTTTACAATAGATCTTAATTTTGTTCCCTTTGAGCTAAGTGGTAGCCTAGTGGTTACAGAGGTGGGTTTGGGCATGGAGGACCCAGGTTCAATCCCCCGGGTTAACCAAAGCAAGCCACTATGGGCCCCTGAGCAAGGCCCTTAACCTCTAACTGCTCCCTGGGCGCTTCAGCAGCCCACTGCTCCTAGTCTGACTAGTGATGGGTTAAAAGAGGAAAAGTTTCAGTGCATTTCCTAAGATATGTACTGACAATATATGGATTATCCTTAATCCTATCCTAAGTTCTACTTCACTCAGGCCTTTCTTAGAAGTAGCCATACATCTTTCCCTCCTCTCAGCCTTTGCTTTTATGCCTCGTTCCTGATTATTCACTATTCACTGTAGCACATTTCCCTTTCTCTTTAATGCATTTTCCATACCTAATACATTTATTTTCCCTGAGCTGGATAAAGTATGGACTCTTTGAGCCCCATGTATCGATTGTTGGGGGAATTTGATGCCTAGAGACTTGATGTTCCCCTCTCTTCTTTCTACACTCCTGCACCCCTTGGGCAATGTTAAATAGAAACACATTACTATGAATCACACAGCAGGGAGCTCCATGACTGATAGCATTGCTTACCATTTACTAGTCACTGTCCTGAGATAAGCCTAGAATTTATGGACTATTGGAAATCCTTGCTACTTCTACATATGGATTAATGTGAGGGATGGCTACTCTCATACTGCCAGCAGAGTCACTCATTAAACAGCTTTGTGGAAAGCAAGGACCACATTTCATTGTTTATTAAACATATGTAACTATGCTTTTGTGGATGAATGGGTTTATAGTTTTTCCTCACCTTTCACAACTCAATCTAAATTCTCTCAGGAAAGCATGTGCTAACAAGTTTCCATGACTTTGCTTAAAATTCATGATTCCAAACTAGTTAGGGCTAATGCATTCCAAACTGTGGGGCTATTTATACATTTGTTACAAGTGCTATGCAAATAAATATAAGAAAAATAAATGGCTTAAATCAGGGGTCACAAATTCCAGTCTTTAAGGGCTGCTGTCCTCTGTGTCTCCCTACTTTAACATACCCCAATACAAATAATTGTGTCATTAACAGACTTGTATAAAATGTCATGACATGTTTGATGGCGATCCATTAATTTCAATCAGGTTTGTTAAAGCAGGAAAATATCTAACACATGCAGGACACTAACCCTTGAGGACTGGAGTTTGAGATCCCTAGTTTAAATGCACAGCAAACAAATTACAGACTATAAAGCATGAGTTTAAATTTATTAACTCAGACTATATTAAGTATTTCTAAATGAGGTCTAACTAAAGTAGCTTTTATACTTTAGGGAGACTGATAATGTTTTTCCTTTTTTTTGAGTCACAAATCACAAAAAATGATTTATGAATACAATGGTCTTTTGGGTGTTCAGTAACAAGTAAATGTCTTTACATCATACAGCAAAATGTTGAACTTCATCTGTTTATGCTCTCTCATTCTCCACTCTGATCAGTCCCACCACTGCTGTATTATCCACAAAGTTGATTATGTTCCTGGAACCATAGATGTAGTTTTATGGTAAAAAAGTAGAGCAAAGGTCTTGCACACCTGTCAACCCATAAATACACTGTAAATATATTTCCCAGGCTTATAAGTTATCCAATGAGACTGGACAGCTGAGGAGGAGAACAGTTTTCTTATCATAAAAGGTATTACACAACAAAGGATAATGGAATTACATTGTATGTTTCAGCACTGAGTGAAGTTTAAACATACAACCCTAAAATTCGATACAATAAGAGAAAAATCTTTATATATATATATATATATATATATATAT
>JAOWBL010000019.1:12860403-12871315 GCA_028564865.1 Zenarchopterus dispar | reverse complement strand
TTGAGCTGAGAGAGCTTGTCTTGGAGCAGAGCTGGTCAAATGGTGTTGAACGCAGAACTGAAGTCCACAAACAGGATCCTGGTGTAAGTTCCTGGGGAGTCCAGATGCTGCAGGATGAAGTGAAGGGCCAGACTGACAGCATCATCTGCAGACCGGTTGGCTATGTAGGCGAACTGCAGTGGGTCCAGGAAGGGGGCAGTGATGAACTTGAGGTGGGAGAGGACCAGGTGTTCAAATTACTTCATGACTATAGAAGTCATTGCCACAGGCCTATAGTCATTAAGTCCAGTGATCCGTGGCTTCTTGGGGATGGAGATGACGATGGAGGATTTGAAGCAGGCTGGCACATGACCCAACTTCAGGGAGGTGTTGAAGATGTCTGTGAAGACAGGAGTTAGCTCATCAGCGCAGTATCTCAGGGTGGATGGAGAAACACCATCCAGCCCATGAGCCTTGCGGGGGTTCAGCTTGCTGAAGAGATTGTGCACATCCTGCTCCTGGATAGAGAGGGGAGTGGAGGGAGAGGGGAATGAGGAAGAGGAAAAAGAGCGGGAGAAGGAGGAGAAAGAGGCAGAGGGGGAGTGAGAGTCTACAATGGGCTTTGATGGAGTAGAGTGAGTGGTGATGTCTGGAGGGGTGGAGGTGTCTGAAGAGGTCTCAGGGCTGGCAGATGGTCCATCAAAGTGACAATAGAAGTCGTTGAGGTGGTTAGCCAGTTGCAGGTCGTCAGCGGCGTGGGGGGCTGTCAGCTTGTAGTTGGTGAGCTGCCTGAGCTGCCTCCACACAGAGGCAGAGTCGTTGCTAGAAAACTGCTGCTGGAGTCTCTCAGAGTACAATAATTTAGCATTTCTCACCTCCCTGCTAAACCTGTATTTTGCCTCCTTGTAGGTGTCTCTCTCCCCACTCCTGAATGCTGCTGCTTTCTCCATCCTGAGCTACCTGAGTCTACCTGTGAACCACAGTTTGTCATTGTTGTAACTTACCCTGGTGCGTGTTGGCACAATACTGTCCTCACAGAAGTGGATCTTTGAGGTCACAGCATAAGTAAACCCATCCAGGTTGTCTGTGGCAGCCCTGAACATCTCCCATTTGTGGCATCCAGGCATGTGCGTAGCTCCTCCACAGCCTCGCTGGTCCACTTCTTTGATGTCCTCACCACAGGTTTGCCGAGCTTCAGCCTCTGTCTGTAAATGGGAATCAGGTGAATCATTACATGGTCTGAAAGTCCAAGAGCTGTGCAGGGGATTGCATGATAGGCTCCGCCCACTGTCATGTAATAGATTCCAAAGTGTTCTCTTCTCTGGTTGGGCATTTCGTAAACTATCTGTATTTTGGTAGTTCCAGGCTCAGATTCCCCTTATTAAAGTCACAGATGACTATAACTAAGGAGTCCAGAAAAGTCTGCTCCACACGCAGAACCAGGGCGCGAGTGGGTGCTGAGCTTCTTGTACTTTTGCATCCGGTGGGATGTAGACAGTGGCCAGAATGAATAAAGCAAACTCACATGAGGAGTAAAATGGCTTGCAGTTGATGAAGAGATATTCCAGAGTAGGAGAGCAGTGTTGGGAGATCACAGTCACATCGTTGCACAGCCGCTGTTGATGTAGAAACAAATGCCTCCGCCCTTCGATTTGCTGGAGAGCTCCGAGTCGCAGTCCACACGAAGGAGCTGGAATTCCTCCAGATGTATTGCACAGTCTGGGATCCGATCACAAAGCCACAATATTGTCTCTGTAAAGGATAGAGCACACAAGGAGGAAAAGTCCCTGTTTCTTCTCATCAGCAGTGCCAGCTTGTCCAATTTATTGGTGAGTGAGTGAAAGTTAGAGAGGAAAATCCCAGGTAAAGGTATAGTATTCCACACCTGCACAGTCGCACATAGGCCCGGGCTCACGTTCCTCGTCTGCGGCATCTCACTCTTTTGGCCAGAAAAAATACTAAATCTGCTGCAGATGCTAAAAAAAAATGGTGATAAGTTCATGGAAATAGTTGATCTAATGTTCAGGAGCTCTTCACGGGTGTAAGAGAGTGCTGGTACAGTATTTGCGTGAAAAAAACAAAACAGAGCGCCTATACACGGTGCCATCTTGTGACCTCACGATCAGCAGCTCATACTGCTAACTACAGTAGTCAACTTTTGAAGTGGATCAAAAACACTTGTATGTTATACCACGAATTTTGAACAATAACTTTTTTTTTTTTTTAAATCTTAGGACAACTTTGATTAAATGTTTTGATCCACTTCAAATTTTGAACACCATGTACAATAACCCTATATGGAGATGGAGTTACGTTGTATGTGAAACAGCACACAATGCAATATTTTACTTTTTTCTGTTTTGTTGTATAGAGCAGTGTTCAGGCAAGGGAACATCAGTCTTTAACTATTTACAGTGGCAAGAAAGAAGTATTTGACCCCAGTGGAAATAACCAGTTTTCTTGAATAAGTTTCAATAAAATTGGTTGTGATCTATATCTAAGTCAAACCACGTACAATCTCCTGTACTTAATCTTAGAAAAATTGTCCAAAAGATGTTGAAGTTGGGAAGGAATATAATTTTGCAAGAATGCTGGAAATGCAGTCGTGTACATTGTATTGTATAAAAATTATTTTTAAAGGTTTTGTGCAAGGACAGCTGTCATGTTTTACTTTGTCTAGTCAGCAAAATTAAAGCTTCCCCTCTTAATGTAAAACTCATCTGCATTTACACAAAAAAAATCTAGATTGTGTCCACCTATTTGTACCTCAATGTGAATTATTGACATGCAATTTTTATAAGCTAGTCTACAAACTAAAATTTTACAGTATTTTCAAACACATAAATATGAAAATAGGCACTGTAAAGATAACATAAATAAATTACGCATTTTATTTGTACAAATACAGTGTGCATTCCTGCAGTAGTGAGCAACCATATGCAATACATTATGGTCCCTCTGTGTGGTGTCGTCAAACTGACAGGACACAGTGATTTAACCCTGCTAGAAGTGGATGGATCCATGCCTACCTTCAAAGTCATCTGTCTCCTAGATCTGTCAGGGTATGAAAGCCTCCAGGGACACAGTGCAGCATGTTGGGCATTCAAGTGCCTCTCAATTGCTGCCTTTAATTTTTCCCTTCTACTGCTGGCCTGCCTCCATTAGTAGTGACATTTCTGTGAGATGTGAAGTACGTATAATGTAGCAGCATTTCTTTTCAGTCGCACTGCAGTCTGCTGCAGAGGTTTTGTTGAAAACCTGTATTTGCATACCAATGGGAACAAAGTGTAATAGCACATTAATGAAATTTTGGGGGATTTTACTCTACAGCCAAACTTTCTGGGATTTCAAACCTTTTGTTTGACATGAAGATATTTGATGTAATTGGTTTCTTCAGTTCAGTCATGTCAAAAACAAATGACCTAGTCTTTCAGTTAGCAGATTATATGTCACAGACAAAATTAAGAATGATATTCTAGACTTTATGTCCTAGAATTATCTTAAAGTTAGGTAAATTGAGCCTCAGATAAAAAATATGACAATTCATTTTGAGTTTAACAGAAACTAAACCAACATATCAAAGTATGGTGTGAAATAAACTAAGTACAGCCCATTATTCATTTGGTTCATTAGCTTGTAGAGCCATCTTTTAGTAACATTAACTCAAAGTAGTTATTTATTTGTTATAAGGGAATTTTGGGCCATGTTCAGTTACAGGATTAGCCTAGAGTGGCTCTTGAGTTTCTTTTTTAGTCTTAATGGATTTGATGATATGTTTGGGATGATTATTTTGTTGGTTCACTCAATTTAAGGTATGATTTAGGTGTTTGACTTGAGAGTCTAACAACTGTCTAAATATTTAATTTTGATGGACAAAGGAGTTCCTTGTAGATTTGATGACTGCAAGATGTCTGGGTCCTTCAAGAGTAAAACAAACCCGATTTATCCCACCTTCATCCATATGCTTTGAGGTTTGGGAGGGGATTGTTTTTACCAAATGAAATATGACCAGATATTTCCACTTGCAAATTTTTGGTCCATAGGCCATTGTTTCAGAAGCCTTGAAGTTTATTCAGATACAGCTTTGAAAACTTGTGCTGCCATGCTCTTTGAAAGTTGTACTACATGAACTTTAACATTAAACATACCAGCCAAGATTCCAACAACGTTTATTTGTAACTAATTCAAGTGCCTTGTGCATTATGATGATATAGTATTTGCTGAGTGTTTGTATGCACCATTCCAGGTTTTAAGATATAAAAAAAAGGTTATTGTTTAAATATATGCCATATCATAGACCGTCACATAACATGTCACACTAACAGTAAATAGAATTACAAAGAAAGAGAGGCCTCTTTTAAAGGCCTTGTAATGTAAGCCTAAAACTTGATGAACTACATTAGTAATACATTTTTGAGTGCTTATTTAAAATAATAATTTATTAAAGTATTATATTTTTAAAAATGGCCCTTGTAAAATGTTTAAAAAACCAATAATCTCAGGCTTTTCCAATCTAACATGTCCTTTTTTATGAAAAATGAAAGTTTTATATTAAGTGATAACTAGTCTGTGACTAAATTTGTACACATTTAAGAAAATTCTTCATTAGAGATTTAATATTATGCAATTAGGGAACAAATAAGCTGAGTCACCGCTTTTTTGTCAATAGTTTCTGTTAAATGCTCCAAGGCTACAAATAGCAAGAAACCAGTCCTATTAATCCCAGGCCTAATGAAAAACAGTTTGTTTAGATTTTCACCTTTTAAAATGCTGATAATGATTCTGAAATGATTAATGCCTGCAATTAAATAGCTGCGCTGAACAGAATGTTTTGCTGGTCTACAGAGAATAAGAACCTAGGTAGTGAAAAGGGAATGAATTGGCTCTAAATTAGAAATTTCCAATGAGAGGATAGAAATGTGCATTCAAGAGCTGAAAGCAATTAAAGAAATCAGAAGACCATCTCTGTGGCTTCCTCAACTCTGATTAAATGTTCTGGATTGCCAGAAAAATCACATTTTAAGACATAGATACAAAAGCTTTCTTCAGTGTAAAGTTCTTTTATTATGTACTCATTACCCTGCTTTTATAGAGCATATAGAGGACATAGGGGACACATATAGATGTGTTTTAGACACTTTTAAAAAATTTTAAGAGTAGTATTTTAAAGATGCTGCAAACTGGTGTCTGTCTTTTCTTGGTGGATCTGCAGTTATTCCCTTATGAAAGACTATGCTTCATATAAGTGTAAACATTTCATGTATTAGCAAATGAAGATGGCTGACAGTGGTGTGATTAGCCTAAACAGGTGTAGACATAGTACAATAATGGAGAATGTTTTTTTCCAGCTGATAACCAGATCTATGAAAGCTAAACAACTGTGAGTATCAGAAGAATAAAAATTTTTCTGATAATGGTAATTTTAGTTCGATGGAAAGTTTCACAAAACTTGTAGCAATAGGACTCACATCCAGTTGTTGTATTTTGTGATTTTCTTCATTTGCAACTGACTGAATAACCAGATATACTGGATGTACACTGAATGTCTTCAGCAGAGGATGTTCATGCGGCAGGTGAGGAAACTCAAACTGCTGACTGAGATGATGGTGCAGTTCTACACAGCCATCAGCCCCTCCATCCTCACCTCCTCCATCACCATATGGTACACTGGGGCCATCACCAGGGACAGACAAAGTGCAGTGCATTGTGCGCATTGCTGAGAAGGTGATCGCCTGCAGTCTCCGACCTTTACAGGACCTGTACACCTCCAGGATCTTAGGCTGTGCAGGTCGGATTGCGGCTGACCGTTCTCACCCTGGTCACTGCCTGTTAAACTCCCTCTCCTCAGGCAGGAGACTACAGCCCATCCGGACCAGAACTTCCCGCCACAAGAACAGCTTCTTCCCATCAGCCATCAGACTCATGAACAATAGTTGAATAACTCTGGCATAAAACAGCCACACTGTGCCCCTGCTACTGTTTGCACATGTATATACTGTAGATTTTTTTTGTAAACTTAGTTCTAGTATATTTATTTTATTTTGATGCATTTGCTTTCTTCTCATTTTATATATGTATGTATGTGTGTGTGTGTGTGCGTGCGTGTGTGTAATGAAGATGTAAAGTGAAGATATCTATAAATGAGATTTACTTCAATCTTGAGCTCAATAGGATAAGCAGTTGCTCTATCTGCAAAGGTTTCACTTCCATCATGGACAGTCCAGGTTTAATTAAAGCTCTTAAAGAAGGATTGGAAAGGATTTATATATCTCTCCTTCTTCACTGCTTAATATCATTAAACCATTCTAGGAACTGTTGGGATTTTGGTATATGAAGCGCAAAAGGGACAAGCTGAAACTCATCGCCAAACATCAGTTTAGTACTGATTCGTTGAAATTTAAAATATCAACATTTCAGCCATTATGATGTTGAAATGTTAAAAAAAAAAAACTACCTTTTTCTCTGTGTAATGCATTTCATGCTGGATGGGTGTTGGGTATAACTTCCAAAAACCTACATAGACACACACACACACCGATTGTATCTCTAAACTTGTCTTGCCTGGAATAGTCTCCTTTTAGAAAACAAAGAGGCCAAAGAGACATACAATATGGATAAAAACTCTAGACTTTACAGAAGAATTGCCTCACATTTGCCATGTTTTATGGAGCAATTACAACAAACCCACGCTTCATGTAGCTTTGGTGTAGCTGACCCAAAGAGTTGTGCAAATAGAATCAAATATATAGGCTGCGTAAAAGAAGAACATAAGGAAAACACAAATTAGTACATGTACTAATTCTTGTCAATACTAATTTGTGTTTGATTCTGAATCTGAATTAGATGAAGCTGAAGAAATCGATGAGTGACTGCATAACATTGGAGAATATTCCTAATCTACAGTAAAATTTAGCTGAAGATGAAGAAGACAAAGAATCGGACTCATGCTGGAGGAGCTGGAAAGTAAGACATCAGAAGCTATCTCTACTGTAACATTTGAAGACAACAAAGACAAAGCAATGGCGAAGTGACTTTGACTGTGAACGCTATGGAAGAAAGAGAATTCTCAACATGGAACACAGTTGTGTAGCCATAAACTTTCTCCAGTGTTAATGTATAACATACTGATTGATTCCCTGACTGCAGAAAAAGAGTGGAGGGACATGAGAATAATTAGACACCTTGAACCTAAGAGGCCTACAGTAGTTACTTCAGAAATGTAACATCCACCACCAAACCCCTCACAAAAAGAAAGCAGTCCAGAACCTTGTATATGATCGGCGCCAATGACATTTGCAGGAATACTTTCCCATTTGTCATGGGGAGAGTTTCAGAACTTTCAAGTTATCTACTTAACACTACCTAAACATTGCACCTGAAATCTCCTCAAGGAGGGTTTTCAGAGTTCCTTTTGACAACCTTTGAGAGGATGTGTTTCATGCTAAGTATTGCAATTGTGGGCAGCTTTTGTTACCATCCCACACCTGGCTACTCAGGAGGGTGTTAATCTTTGAAAACTTTGAGACCTGATTTGTCACAAAACTAGTTTGGGGAATAGCAACATTCAAATGGCCACATCCTCCTCAAATATTTTCAGGTTTCTGTGTGTTAGACATTGTTGGAAAGCTTAGAAACTACACTTTCAGAATCTGTAAATAACTAAATACAGCCACTTGGAGACTTGTTCCTGGTTTTTCCATGGCTGGTCACCTATAGTATAGTAAGTAAAATTAGGGATTTTTTTTTTTTTTTTTTTTAAGTATGCTCCAGACTGTATTGCTGGTGGCTCAAATGCACAAATTGAGTGGCATTTTCATTCTATTTCCTCTTCAAACTGAATTGCTTGGGGAAATAAAATATCTATGGTGCCTTCATTCTCCAACTTCTTTAAAAATATAGCAGCCTTCCTTGCTGTTATCCTCAGTGCTTGGTCTCTGGTTTGTGGGGCTTGCTGACCCTGCGTGGATCCTGAGATCTCTGTTCCAGGGAGCTCTTGCCAGTAGCGTAGACTGTAAAAAACAGTAGACAAAGCATTAAGTCACATGATTAACTCTTTTCTGAAGAGCCATTTTGAAGCCTCCTTTTCTTCATATTGAGCGCAGCTACGTTACTTGGGAAGCTTATGGGAACACAATCACTATATGTCAATCAAAGTTAGCAGTAGCTACCAGCTTCTTCAGCCATTTCCAGTAGGGTTTGCAGTGGGGTGGCCTTGTCTTGCTTGGTTGGTGGGTGAACTGTGGTGCTGACATGCCCAGGTACAGTGGTAGTCTGGAGTGGCCTGTCTGGAGATGATGAGAGTGATGTTGGTGGTAACAATGATAGTAACTGTTTTATTGTTTGTATTACTACTTATATATTATTGCTGATATTACTATTATCAGTTTTGTGATTGTTGTATTATTCTTGGCATTATTTTTTGTCATCATTATAGTTGTTGCTGTATTTGTCTTTATTTACACTTCAAGTGTTTGTGTGATTATGTATATTCATGCACATTTTATGAAAAAAAATGTGTATACATGTATATGTTCCACATAAGTATATGGGAATATAATTATATTGTAAATGTGGATTATGTATATACATATTTAAATTTTTATATAACTATAGCAATATTCATGTTTTAACCACAGATCGTTATATAGTATACACCAAACATGACATTGTTATTCAAGTCAATGGTAAAATTAGATATTAATACAATTGTTTGTCTTTATTGAAGATTGCGCAAAAATTTACCCTTAATTGATAATCACCACAATACTGGTAACAAATCTGCAACTAATCACACTCACCCACCAATATAGCTGTCATGGACAGTAGACAGTTCTTTCTTTAAAAGAGAAAGAAAGAAAGAAAGAAAGAAAGAAAGAAAGAAAGGAAAAAAACTGCATCCATATATACACAAATGGGGATGCAACTCTGTATGTATGCTTGACTGTATGTATATATGTTCTTCTTGGTATGTTGATATGTTCACATATAGGATAAGACAAAATAGACCTTTATTCACAGTTAAGACATATCCATGTTTCAGTAGCAAAGATATCTATTTAAAAATATAAACATATACACAATCATACAACCTAACTATATACTCTGGGTAACTGCCACGGATGTGGTAACGGACCCAAGAGCAGACTACCTCAGGAATGAGTTTACAGTTTTTAATTGAATGTCCAAGTAATAATAGTTGGTGCTCCAGCAGGCAGGTAGTAGAGGGAGGGTCTAGGTAATGGTCAGTGCTCCAGGCGACAGATAGGGAGACAAGCGAGCAGGTAGTATTCCAGACGGGGCAGGCCGGCAGACAGACAGGCAGGCTAATCTCCAGACGGCAGGACAGGCTGACAGGCAGGCAGGCAAACAGGCAGGATCTGGACACAGCAAAGCAGCAGGTAAGTAGTAATCCAATAACAGGTTACAAGACAGCCAAGTGCTAAACTGACAGAATATGTAGTAAGACCAACTGGCGAGGAGTTGCTGTGGAGCTGTTCCTCTTATACAGGTGAGATGATTGTGAGCAGGTGTGAGAGTGCAGCAGCCACACCCAGGTAGAAGGGATTGCCGGAAACACAGAAGGGGAGGGGAGACAAACAGCAACAAAGACAGAGCACTTGCGGGATCATGACAGTAACCTTGCATTGGACAGTTAAATATTCAGGACTAAACGATCTATCAGTCATCAATGACTGCTGAAGCTGTTGAAAGGAACATTTCATCAAAAATATATTTGCAGTTTTGTTCCATAGTCGTGTTACATCTAAAAAGTTTTGCCTTGCTTTTTCTCTTGATTTTTGTTCCTGTCTTTTTTTATTTAGAAATGTTGTTGAAATATATAATAAAATATAGAAAAATGTGGATTCTTTTCCATGCATAGCGTGTTCAGTGGTACTTCAGTGCTGTAAATTAAATGTTTAACATGAATGCATTTTATATTTAGGGAAAGTTAAGTTTCCCAGTCACACTTCATCATTCACACATTATCAATCATATATTTTACTGCTATACCACAATTATGAAATTAATTAGGTTCACCTCAAGGTAATTTTATGCAAAAGTGAATGATTCTGAAGGGTTTAAAGCCCCTTTCTCTATTTACCTAGGTACATACTAGTTTCTTTTTCCCTCCCTTGAATGCTTAAGCACCCACATTCACTTATTCCACACACCTAAGTGGTGATCTCATTACAATTCCAGAAAAGCATGGTTATACTAGGTTTGAAAACTGATTGTTTTTTTTTTTTTGTTTTTTTTTTTGCCTTTACCATTGATACAAGTTTTGTTTTTTGCTGTTGTTGTTTTTTCAAAATATTACCCAAAAAAATCAAACAAATAAATGAACATTTTAAAAACATCACTGCGGTTTGGCTTTGCAAACAAAGAGAAATGATCACTTTCCCCAGAACATCAGGAGTTTGGGTATAGCACTACAGGAAATCCTGCACATGTTTAAAAAAAAAAAAATTTTTTCCTATCTGCTCATAATTTTTCTAAGATCAATTTTAAGAGGGAACTTAGTGAATGCCTCTTCCTGCCAAACCCCTTTGTCCCTCTCTTGTGCCTTTATAGCTGCATCTCTCTCAACCATCTTTCACCATTAGTCTTAAAACATCGTCATTCCCTCACCCTACTCTCTATCCCTGATCTTTGTTACTGCCTTCGCTGCACCATTCCATCTTTATTTCTGTCACCATTCAAATAATGGACTTTCACAAAATTAACCATGATTTTCTTTTTTTAATTATTTATTTTTTTGTCATGATAAATCCTGAAACAACTCCCACCCTACTTTATTGTCCCATTTCTTTCTTGTGTGTGTGTGTGTGTGTGTGTGTGTCTGCATATATTTTAATGGTTAGTGCCATGATTTCGTAAAACCTTTATCCAAGGGATATATATATATATATATATATATATATATATATATATA
>JAOWBL010000019.1:12828280-12841307 GCA_028564865.1 Zenarchopterus dispar | reverse complement strand
CTACCTCCCATTCTACTTTTAAAAACTTTAGGAACCACAAGTAGGTCTGCACTCTGAGAGCGAAGTGCTCTAATGGGTTTAAAGGTTTTTGCTCATTTCTCTGCACAGTACTGCTTTAGTTCATTTTGGGGTTTGGCCATTCAGATCCCTTAAGATCCCGATGTCTGGACCAGGTCATACACAAAACTTGATTATTTTATTTCTCAGCTTTTCTGTTGTGGATTTGCATTTCTGCTTGAGACCCAATTTTGACAAAGCTTTAGCTGCTGAACAGACGACCTTGCATTAGAATACACAGATTATGATGAAATCAGTCACTCCAAGGTAAGACATAAAATAAAACGGAATTAAATTGGAATAAAACACAGTAACTCGTGGTTGTATGTAGATTAGAGCTACAACAGCGTAAAGTCCTAAAAGGAGAATTTTAGATGAGATTCCGCTGAAAAATGAGAAACAAATTCAGTTTCCCTAGCACTCCAGCAGCCACTGCACTGCCGAGGATGCAGTATTTTGTGCACAGCTGCTTTTATGAGGCTCAAAGTTATGGGCTCTTTTATTCATCGTCTGACAGAGTTTGACCCTTTTTGCAGCCTTGGAGTTGGGCTTACAGCTGACAGCTTTTATCACTTCACAAAATCAACAATCGGAGCGGCACACCCACTTCATGGAGCCATCAAGAAACGGTCATTTACCGATACGATTCCACCATTCACCAGGGTCGTGAAGGGTGCGTTATAATCACCATTTTAAATGATTAACACAAATCACCCCAATCCGTGACACCAGGCTGTTTGTGCTGTTTCTGACGGGCATTTTAGAATAATCATTAATATTCTTTTGTGTTGCCGGAATGAGAGCCATGTAAGTTTTATGAAATGGTTCCAACATGTTAACGAAATCAGTATTAAGCTGAACAAAACCATGTGTTTCTGAGTTGTCTATTCCTCTTCAGGTTTACTACTTTACTTGCTAATATTTACCAACAAACTTATAGGTACATAATGTAGAACATATATAAAACATATTGACAAAAAGCCCTCAGAGACTACATGCTTTCTTCATGTCCCATATTTTTCTCTGGATTGCATGAAGCTCTAAACTTTTCAGAACATGGGAAATCTGGATGTGAGCTGAATTTAAACATTTGTGATTCATTTAAATGGACAACATTTATCCCAGACAAAGACTAAAGTCAGGCGCATTAAAAGATTGACTGGAACAATCGTACTTTAGAGCATGCAGATGCACATCCCCTCTCTCCTCCTCCTATCTCTCCCATCTCTCTTTTCACACTACTTCTTTGTGAAGCCCTGTTCCATCTTGAAGTCCTGGTAAGCAATTTCCTCTGCCTCCATTTTTCAGAACATAATTTTGATTGATAATTATCGCTGGGGACATAATTCTGTTGAGCCACCCTGCAGAGTGAAAGACGAGTAGAATAAAATAGAAATGGTGTGTTGTTGGGTGCATTCGGGCGAAGCCACAACAAATGAATGAATAAATCTTTTAGAGCTGCACTGCCGATTCAAACCAACAGCCAGTGCTGCAGAGAGAGGAGAAAACTTGCTTGTCCGTGACTTGCTTTCTCTCTGTCTGCAGCCCGACTTTATGGCCTCGTTTTAAACAAAGAACTTGTGATTCATCCTTTGTCTAGTGGTCTGCTGCATTTGTTTTTCAGAAAACTTTCAGAGACCAACTAGATCCTAAAGGATTATCAGACTGATTCTCACCAAATTTAAAAACCTTTCCAACCCAAAGAAAAATCCCCATCAGAGACTCTGTTGGACTGGCAGCTTCTGTTGTGGCTCGGAACAAAGACACTTGAGCCAACAGCTCAGGAACATGTATCATGTACCCACATTTAGTGGCTTCAAGGGATGCTAGCATCGTCACAAGCGATCAGTGCCTGTGACTCAACAGTTGGAGGATCATTTTAATCATACATTTTGACCATGAATGACACTTAATTCTTTCTCTGAAAGAGAAGACATAAAATATAAACCTTACAATAAAAGTTTTAACTAGAACTGATGAATACTGATGAATCAACTTCAAATCAGAAAAGGCTTGCCTGATGTGGTAAATGCAAATAAAAAGGATTTTTACATTTATTTTGACTTTTATCCATTTTATAAACAATATGAACTGAAGCTATTTTATGGTTGTTTTTTTATCAGCTTTATTTCATTAATTAATATACATCCATTTTGACATTAAGCTTTTACCATTTTTAATGTTGCCATTGCTTAAGATGTCATGACATCATTTAAGATGTCATTTGTCATTTTCCTCCTCTTAACTTGGTAAGGCGTCTGACAGGTGCTCTCTCCACATATCCTCTACTGCACAGGTGTCGAACTCCAGTCCTCAAGGGCCGCTGTCCTGCATGTTTTAAATGTTGCCCTGCTTCTTCACACCATGACACAAATGACTGTGTCATTGACAGAGTTTTTCAGACCTTCATGACAACCTGTTAACAACCATTAATTAGAATCAGGTGTGTTGGAGCAGGGCAACATTTAAAACATGCAGGACATCGGCCCTCGAGGACCAGAGTTCGACACGCCCGCTCTACTGGAAACAGGTTCAGACTGTTAACAGGCCAGTCTGGTACCTGTACTCTCCTCATCCTCAGCCATTCCTTTCTAACATTTGGGGATTTAAACTGTCTAGTTGAAAAAGTCATTGATGTCCCTGAAGAAGATGTGGTTATGAAGGCAGCCTGTATTCCCATAAAGTTTCCGTGTACTTCTCTGCATTGATGGTGCCATCACAGAAGCGTAGAGGGCACTGATAAAACCCTGCATTGTCACAGTCCAGCCTTGGACGTGGTTCTGATAACAGCCTGAATGATTCTTATCATCTTTGGTGTAGAGAACCAGATGCTGCCTTTCTTTCTAAAAATTATCTGGAATAAGTTAAATGGCATTTATGAAGATAGCTCTGGATTGTAGTGCAGGACAAAGATTTCCTAGAGTGATACCGTGTCCATGTGATAATATGAGCTATTGATGAGCAGATGATATAATCAGCTGTTCATCAATATGCTGCTCGTGATGCAAATAGGACATCATGCGTGATCAGCTTCGACTTGCCCTTTTGCTCTTTATGCACTGAATTTTCTTGAATGACTTATTGATATTCTAAACTGCAGTAGAAGAAAATCCTTTCAAATCTTTGTTGCATCTTTTCTCTTTTAAATATTTCACTGATTTTTCTCATGGTAGTTGACAAAGTAGATATCTGTTGAAAAGGTACTTCTTTGTTTCTCAAAATATTTTGCACTAAATTATTAGTATAATCACCTGTTGGCATTAAATGTTGGAAAGAACTTAATGTTTTTCTGCATCTCCTTATTTGAACTAAATTGCCCCCATACCATCTGTGTAATGTCTTGTAGAGCCTAAATACAAAAACTGAAATGAAGCTGATGAGAAAAAACATGTTTTATCTTGGGTTTATACTGTCTATAAAGACATTAAAGTCAGTGTAAGAGTCCATGCATTAACCTTTTTTTAATATCCACTTTCTTTTTTCAGACTGGGATATATAGAAATTACCAGCCACCTTTGCACACTTTTGTCATGATTTGTTTTTGCCAGCTTAATAAAATGCTCAATGCAGTAAATTCATGTCTAAAAACAGCTTTGAAACAAGAAGACCAGAGAAAACATTTGTGCATTAATGTGAGTTACTCTTCCTGTTGTTCACGACTGTTTCATGCTGCATCAAAAGCTTTTCTTTCACTTCATCTGAAGGCAGCAGGAGACAGAACCATAAATCCATATCAGTGCCACACTATAGGGCTATTTTATATAGCACATCACTGTGTTTACCCCAGTTAAATCACATTTAAATGACACCAGGCAGCTAACAACAGGCATATGTGGAGGGACAAGAAAAGGTATATGAACTCTTTAGAATTAGCTGGTCTTCTATATGGGCCTAAGCTTCATCTACATCACAATAATGGAAAATGAACATTTATCATTTCTAGTGTCTGCTTTGAACGCTCTTATTAAATATTCACAGTCCTGGAGGAAAGAGTAAGTAAACCTCTGGACTTAATAACCAGTCAAACCTCTTTTAGCAGCAGAGATTCAGGAAAGTGCTTTCCCTGTCTCTGGGTTAATGTTAGGGAGTATTTTTTTTAATCCTTTCTGCTTTACCAAACTGTAGACTTGTTGTTGGGTATCTGGTCTAAATGGCTCCCTTGAGGACGTGTAACAACAGCAGCAGCATCTCTGTGGGGGTAGGTCTGGACTATGACTGGGCTGCTTCAAAAGGTGCCTTTTCTTTTTGGGAGGTCATTTTGCTCTGGTTTGACTTTCATACTCACACAGCCTCTACTAAGCTGAGGCTCAAATGATCACAATCAGAATCAACTTTATCAACAAAGAGGAATCTGATTTGGTAGACAACATTTCTCAAGGCTCTAAATCAAAAACAGAGGCAGCGTGGTGGCTCAGTGATTAGCACTGTTGCCTAACAGCAAGAAGGTTGCTGGTTCAGACCCAGGCCAGGCAAGTCTTTCTGTGTAGAGTTTGCATGCTCTCCTTGTGCTTCTGTGGGTTTTCCGGGTACACTGGCTTCCTCCTACAGTCCAAAAACATGGATGTTTTTCCCAACAGCTTTATGGATAGCCAAGGTGCTCTTTGGCAACTTCTGAAGTTCAGCAGTATGATTATTGGAGAGCAGCAGCTTCCTCTAGTCCTCCATCGTAATCTAACACAGATATTCTGCCTGCTCATTGACTTACGGGTGGTTGCTTCATGAACTTAGAAGTTTCCAGCTCCAGAGATGAAGCTTGTAGCTGTTGGTCATGGATTCTTCTTTACTTAAGTGAGGGTTCCTTGGAGACATTTTGACTGGGTTCCCATTTCCATGAAGAGTAGCTGCAGTTGTTGTAGGTGATTTGTCTAACAGTGGACTGATGGATGCATAAACACTTTAAAATGACTTTACATCTCCTTCCAGCCTCATGCCCTTTATTGTGTGTCCTCAGAGTTTTCCATTTTGTGAAGCATAGCCCACATCAGCTGGTAGCTCTGAATCACATGGCCAAACTCATTTCATTTATTGGACTCCAGGTTTTCAAACTGCTGTCTCCATTACACATTTTGTTATTGTAATTCAGCTATAAGTTCACTTACTTTCTTCCTTCAGGACTGTGAATATTTAAGGGATGTGTTCCGTAAAGAGATAAAAAAGTTACAATAGTTCCTGTGTTTAGATTAAATAATTTTATGTTTTTGTGACTTGAATGAAGATAAAATGACATTAAAGTTCATGTTTAAATTAACATTTAAAATCAGTTAATTTCAAGGGGTTCACAAACTCTCTATGATCTCATGATATGAACAATTAAAATAAGCAGCACTGGAGGATAAAAATCATTAAGATGAAACAAATCAAACCACTAACTGGTCAAAGCGTTTCCTTTTTTAAGTCAGTTTAGTTTTAAAATTATGATAATCTGATGAATCCAGCTGCAGGACATTTACTACAGCACACAACAGATATCAAGTTAATCTGGTATAAAACCCAGCAGACAGAGGGTTGCTGGGAGTTGAACTGGCCGGTTTTTCTTAATATCATACCCTTTTCTGAAGTCACTGTGCCACCAACTGAAACTGTGCTTCATTTCAGTTTAAGATTCATCCGTGTTGCTGTTTGATTCATTTATGATGTCCTCCTGAATCTTCAGAGTGGCGTGACTCAGTGTGCGTGTCAGGCTTCGCTGGAAATAGTGGAAAAGGACGGTTATGCCGCTGAGCTGATCCAACCTCGCGGTCCGTGTCAGACACAGAGAGCTCGCCCTGCTGCAGCATTAATGATGAATCTGCTGCTCTTCCTCCATCATGCAGCAGCCTGGTGTAGTTTCAGTTCTGCTGCTATCAAAGGAAGCTCTTATCACAGAAAATCAGTTACTTCAGGGAAGAATTTGCTTTTAAATTTGTTTGCTGTTTGGCATTGGGCAGGACTATCACTGGAAGTGAGTGTGTTTGTTGAAAACAGCCACCTCCTGCTGTTTGGGAGAGAGAGAGAGAAAACAGAAAGGTTAATGAGAGCCTTGAAGGTGTAAAGTAGCTTATTACGTAAATCTCTGAGTGAAGGTTGGTGCTTGGTCATGACTAAATGTGTTACTGGTTCTGTTTTACTACCTTGTCATATGAAAAACAGGATTTTAGAGACTTCAGTCCTCTCTCTTCTCTGGAGCCGTGTGTGTCACTGTCCAGTACAGGAATGATGAAGTTAGCTGTCCATAAAGGAGGAGAGAATATTAACATGGATGCATTAATATTTGTGGAAGAATCTTAATGGAGATAAGTGAAGCTGCCATCAAGATAGCAGATGTTGCTGGGCTGATCTAGAGCCCTGTGGTAAAGTCAGTCCGCTTTCAGAAAATATTTATTTTGCTGCCTACAAGGAGAAAAGGAGAGTTTGGGCTCAAATGTGTTTAGAGCAAAACTGAAGGTGAATTTTAGAGGATCTTGGGGACTGAATATTTAAGAGCTGGGCAGCAACACAATGATCCCTGACTTCAATGACTCATCTTTTAGGTTAAAAACAAGACACATTTACAACATTAAACAAGACACATTTACAACTGTAAGATTAATATATGTGCTCCAACAGGTGAAATAGAGTGGTAACTTTCTGCATGTGTGTCTTTGTTAGGTGCTGGGCTGTGCTCGAGATCGTCCCACAGACTTCGTTCCCAGAGAGGAGGACGACAGTGGACACACCAACCCATCCCACCTCCAGCAGCACTGGTCCTCCTGCCGCTGTCACCCCCCAGTCGTACTTCAACATCTCACTTGAGAAGTAAGGCTTTGCTCTGGACTTGGGCCTGTCTTGGTTTCAGTTTCATCACAAATCAGAAGCAGTCAGGAAAACATGAGCAATGCAATAAAAGAAGAAAAAAATGCAGGGATCCTCACATTTACTTTGAACTTTCCATTTTAGACCTCCAACACATTAAAAAGAAAATATAAGAGGGAAAAAAAAGCTGAGATAGCAAAGCGTAGAATTTCCATTCCTTTTAAACATAACAAGTGAAGATTTTCAGGGGTTATTTTGTTCCCACAAACATGTCTGAAGATGTGCAAAACTATGAGCTTGAAGTGGACATGAGCCAAAGGCACTGGACAACGATAGAGCATCACCGAGCCTGACTTTTAGATTTGTTGTTGATAAGAGTATAAAGTATAGGTGGTTATGGGATGTAATTCACCCAAATACTGATTCATCTGACCGTGATACCCAAACCCAAAGATGTCAAAGCCGTCTCTACACAAGGTTAATGTAAGCTTAGCATGCATTTTAAGTGTCATGTTGTAAATATAGTTCTGTATTATAGTGGTTGACAAATGTTCAACAAAGCAATTGCTTGCTTGTGAAACTTTTGTAACAACTCCAGATGACTGGCAGTTCTCGTGGTTTCATCTGTGATGCCGCTGGTTACTCGGGTTTGACCCTTTTGGTTCCAGATGCACCATCACCTGTTTCAAATAATATCACTTTTTTTTTTCTTCCACCTCTTTACAACCACTACAAAGCCTCAGTCCCAGGATTTAAAAAAATATGTTGTAAGCTTAGATGCAGCAGAAAGAAAGAAATATCTAAGGTTCACAAATACAGATGAATTAGAGTCAAAGTAAAATGGTCCCAATTCAATCAGGTTGTCATTTAGTTCCAGAGATTTGAGGTGCTGGTTTGTGGTCTGCAGCTATGAAGCCAGAGCTTCAGCCAGTTTAACCACTGCTGTGCTGGGTTCAGTGTGAAGGCAGAGAGTCTGCGTTAAAGCGTTTTGCACATGTAAGAGGTTTCTCTCTCGTCACTAAGGGCCGGACCTTTTTAAATAATGCATTATTTCAAGTAAATCGTAAAAGCTTCACCTTCCCTGCCAGCTCTCTAGAAGGGGCATTTTTAATTTAAATGTATTTATTTTTCCATATTTCTCCTTCTTTAAAGTTAGAAATCTTCAAGGGAACATATTATGAATGAAAATGTGCTTGAGAGGATAAACTTATGATTCTGAAGTCACTACAAACACATAAACTTTGAGGTGATAAAATCTCAAAGTTTGGGAGTTTGTTTTAGGCTTCCTGAATCTGAAAATATTTCATTCAGTGAGCTGTTGAGATTTCTCAGGTGTTGTGACATCACAGATCCAAAAAAGAATGCAATTATCCAGCTTCTCAAGCCTGATCTCTGTGCCGGTAACTGTTAGAACCTGCCTCATTTGGTCTTTAGCAGAATTGTAGTTTTTTTGGTTTTTTTTAAGTTTTTGTTGCTTTTGTAGTCACTGACTTCCTTAATCTTAAAAAAAAACAAAGGCTTTTGTCACAATTCTGACACCTACACCTTCAGTTATGTATATGTATTACTTTTGTTCTGCTGAGGACACTTTAGCACCTGTTGACTGGACCTTAGTTGTATAGGTGGCTTGCCTGAGTCCTGGGAGAGTTCCAGGTTTAGGTTCTTCTAAACATGTCTACATGTGACAGACATGTCTCTGATATCTGCCTGAACAAAGTAGATAATTATATAACTTTAAAAAACTCTTGAGTTCAGAGTTTGCCCTCTTTCAGCCTTCAGTTTATGAATAGTTTCACTGTACTGAGTTATGATATATTAGTTTGTCCATCTGGCTTTTGTCTTATACCTGCTTCTGTTTTAACAAAGAGTAAAGACTCCTTTAAAGAGATGCTCAAAGGAAAAGACTATTTCCTAATCAAGGATCTGAAATAAGAGTGTGTGCTTAATGGTTGACATTAGCAAAAGGTCATTACTGTGTAAACTGTCAGCTGCTTTGAAGTTCCACTCTTAGATTAATTAGTCTAGAAACAGCAGTTAGAGGATAATCCCAAAAGCGTGTTAACCTGGGCAGTTTTTTGCTGTATTCAGGATTACTTCCTGTCATTCAAGGATGTTTGCTGTGCTGTCAGTTCTCAGTCTTTCTGGATTCAAATAGGTTTTCTGCAGGCTCCTCTTACATTCAGGCAAATGTTTTGTATTGAGTAAAAACTCAGACCTGTTCTGAAAAGCATGTAAGCTACAATGACAATCAAAATCTTCAGCATGGTATGTGTAGAAGTATTTTTAAAAGCCTTTAATTCACATGGAAATACAAATTAAAAGTGACCAACGCGTCGTGACCAAACTGGCTCTCCGTCAGGGTCGTCGTCTGCTGTAGCTTTTCATATAGGATTTCACATCACACAGGCATGCAAATTGAGGTTGACAGTTAATTCTGGACCACGGGGTCCACTTACTCTTTTCATCTTAAGCTGAAAATTGTTATGAGGGATTGAAAGACAGGGTGCTGTGGTGGCGCAGACGCAGAGCCTATCAAAGCAACTGTTCAAATTAATCTTTCACTCTTACATAAGGTGGAATTTTCAAATAAACCTGATATCAGAATGGTGCATGTTTTTGTCACTGAATTCTCCAAAGCCATCTTGAGATCATAAAATGGCACCAGATTTCCATTTCTGATACAAACGCTGTAGTTTTTTTTCTTTCTTTTTTTGAAATCAGCAATGACCAATGTGTGATTAAATTGATGCCAAAGGCTGACAGTGATGATACATCAGCAGAGAATTGTGTGAATGTGTGCAATTAAAAGCTCTTATACTGAATATGTAATTATTTCAAAGTGTCTTGGAGCTGGGGTTTTTACCTGCCTCAGCCTTTCTCTTTCCACTCAATCCTGTTTTATTACTCTGAAGAATCATTTTTCCTTCTCATTGCATGATTTTTTATTTCACTGTTATTCTTCACTCTATACTGATCACTGTTCGTTGTTGATCTCTCATGAAAAAACAAAAAACAGAGCTCCAGTAACCCATATGGCTAATACAACGTCAGTGGCACAGGCACACCCACTTCCTGCCTGCAGCAACATTGCCCCCTAGTGGAGTTTTATAAACTGGTGAATTAAAAAGTATCTGGTCATAGTACATGCTTGTTGTTCTCTTCACCTGCTGAGTTAGAGCAGCTTTATGCTTTTAAAGCCATTTTAGATGAGAGAGGGGTAATAAAAAGACAAGAGATTTTGCAGTGTCATCACTGGCCTCTTACCTGACATCAGGAACACCACTTTGCTTTTAGGTATGCTGTAGTTTTATTAGCACTGGGGAGGCACACCTGAGCTGTTTTGGGCCGATGGTAACACTGGCTCCGTGTGGTCCAGCAGCATCAGTCATCCCTGCACGCATATGTAGGACCGTCCATACGATCAGCAGAAGCTCACACATGCTTTGAAACGTTTTAAGTGTTCTTTGAAGCGTGCTCCTTTATTTCCACACAGCAGGAACTCTGGTCATTTGAAGTAAATGGACTGGATTAGCATAACACTTTTCTAGTCTTGTTGACCACTGAGAGCGCCTCAGACTACAAGCCACATTAACCATCCACACACACAGTCGTACAGAGCTCTTTTAGTCAATAAAGATCTACACAGATTTCTTTTTTTATTGACTCTGAACAGTTCTTTATCTGTCACAGACATCGGTATCATTCAAAACTGTAGTTGGTAGATGTGTGAGTATGTGGTAGTTTATCAGGACACCAGATAACAGCTCATCTCCCAACCACCAGCTGGTCTGTATTTTACTTCACAGAGTCTGTGTGCATTGTTGTGTTTTAGAAGGATAATATCTCTCCTTTAAATGCAAATAAATTAACACTTCAGTGTAATTAAAGGATTAAAGCTTGGTCTCTAATGTGTTTTAAATTGTTAAACATTTTAGCATTCGACAACAGATAAAAATCTTTCCTAATTAAAATCGTTAAAAATTAATGGAGCTGAAATGCACCGATTCATTCTGAATGCAAACCAACATTAAAGAGCCAATAACAGAGCCTTTGGATTAGATGAAGTTCCTCCATCATTAAATACTAGGAAAAAGATCAACTTTATAAATACAGGTTTTGGGTGAGAGTTTTTGTGCTTTAAGGATTTGACTTCTTATTTCTAAATTGAGTGTGAGTTGGTGCCATCTGGATCAGGGCAGATCTAAAGGTAGAAGGGTCAAAATACATGAAAAACTTACACAAAAGCGGCAAATCTTTAAAAGCTGGGATAGTTTATCAGAACACACCGTTACAGTCAAAAGTTCAAACGCTCTAGCTGGAAATGCACAAATTGTTGGGGGTGGGGCCATAATGCATAGAGCAAAATGAAAAAAGTTCAGTCAAATAATTGTGCCAATATACCAGAAGAATCATCTACATGGAAGTTAAAATCACCAACCTTCGTAAGTGCAACCTATTTTGAAACCATAACCACTAGAAACTGTGACAACGTAGATAAGAAGTTACTGATAGATTTAATAAAATGGTAAATGACAGAGGAAGAAACCCAAATAGTGCGGCTGATACAGTAGAGTTACAGTGAGTAAATTTGTTCACAAGACAGTGATCAAATTTGTGAAGAGCACAGACAGGCCACCACCACTCCCACCTAGAGGGAGTTGATCCTCGATCTCCAGAAAACAATTACATCGTCCTTCTCTCAGCCAAATTACATCCATCCATTATCCACACTGTTTATTCCTGGTCGGGGGCCCGGGGGTCTGCCACAGCCCATCCCAGCTCTATTCAGGCAGAAGGTTGCGGTTGACACCAGACAGGTGGCCAGACCAGCAGGACCACATATTGACAACCACTTACTCCCATGAGAACTTAAGAATCACCAGGTTACATGACGTACTTGTCTTTGGACTATGTTAGGAAGCCAGAGAACTGAATTCCAGTCAAAATATGTTTTTATATATTTTGGAACCAAATATAATTGATCCAAATACATATCTACTGCAGAGGGACCAAACACTTAGACAGGCAAATATGATTTAAAGTGGTTTTGACATCACAGCTGGTCAGCTATGAAAAAAATGAAGCTGGTCATGATCAAATGAAAATGGATCATGTAGTGAGTTATCTCTTATGGGAGGTCTATTAGTAATAATTAAAGAAAGGCTGTTTGGAAAGTCACATGATTTTTTTTTTTTTTTGGACAGTGGGAGGAGCAGGAGGAACCAGGCAGAAAGGTTACCAGAAGGACGAGTTCTGATCCATCAAAGTCATGTACAATTGAATATCTACCACTGAAGTTTATTGATATTTTCTTCTTTTGATTTGCCTTTGCTTGTAATTTTACACACAGCTCTCCATTTTTGTTTTAATTTTCTGGTTTACGCAAACATTAAATGCATTTAATTTAATCAGGGAGAAATAAAGATAATAATATCAAAGAGGATAAACAGATTAGTCATGGACTTTGGTGCTTTTCCATTCTTGTCTCCGACCACATCATGAGCAGCTGGTACCACCTCCCCCTGGTCTCTCTCTAGGAGTCCAGTGACAAGGCAGCTGGACTAGAGCAAGGCTGCAGGTCCGGAGCATGGCAGCTGGACTGGTGTGAGGTAGCTGGACTGGAGTGAGGCTGCAGGTCCAGAATCAGGATCACCTGTGCAAACCAGCTATTTGCGATTTCAAAGGGCTTTTTCAACCTTGGCCTGATGTTTTCCCAGTGCTGTGAAAAACATCTGGCCTTGTTTCCAAAACCGTTTCTTCCATCTGCCCTTAGTGACTTAGACCTGTTGCCCTAACTCACGCATCATGAATGTCCTGAAGAGACTTTTATTGGCCCACAAGCACCCTTCAAGACACACTGCAGAGCGGTTATCATCATGGGGTGTGAACTGAAGATGCCGTCATGCACATGCTTCAATAAAGCCAGTGTCATCTGAACAAAGCAGGAAGCACTGGGAGGAGCATTTTCAAAAGTAGAAAGGGGGGAAGAGCCTTCAAGTATCAGGCTGCTCTCTTTTATTTACACTTTCATTTACTGCTTGGAACACAGACAGGCTTTAAACTGCTTTTTTTAATAAAGCTTTTACATACCGTATTTCTCCTAATTCACGGGCCTGGGCGCATAGCAAATTACAGGCAGGGCGCCTCTATTTAAGACCTAATTATGCAAGTTCTTCAATGTTAGGCTTTAAAACAATAA
>JAOWBL010000019.1:12804686-12828180 GCA_028564865.1 Zenarchopterus dispar | reverse complement strand
TGTGATGTGTCTTCGTGATGAGATGTATTACAGTAGGAGATAGACGTGATAGTAAAAGACAAGTAGACAAAGAAATAGGGGCAAACAGAATGATGTGTGAGTGAGGTGAGTGTGTATGTGTGTGTGCGCGAGAGTGAGCGTGAGTGTGTGTGAGAGAGAGAAAAGGGAATGTAAGCAATGCACACACATCCCAAACATGTGTGCATACATATACAAACATACAAGCATATACATTCAATTATATTTTCTGTGTATGTCTGTGTGTCAATGTGTTTGGGTGTGTCTAGGCATTTGTGTGTGTGTGTGTGTGTGTGTGTCTGTCTGTCTGTCTGTCTGTCTGTCTGTCTGTGAATGGGAAACTTCATAAACAGCTGTGTAACAGAATCAGACGCATCAATCACGTGTCACACACTGACAACAGTAAACAGGAACTACTTCACACCACAGCAATAAATCAATATTAAACTTAAAATAATCACCTAGACAACTGTTGGCCCATTTTTAGATGCTGAGGAGTGTAACTTTTTTTACAGACCAAAAACAATCTGAATCAAAGCTGTTTTGACTCATAGTGAAATAAACATTTGCAGCCCAATGCAGGAAAAACACTTAGGGCAAAAGTCTCCATCAAAATAAAGTCTCTGACAAGACTCAAAAATGTCCTCTGTACATGTGCATGTTATTTTAGTCATTTTAACTGTGCATGTGTACAGAAATCAGAGGCCATGCTCACAGTCTTGTCACATAGCCACATTCTCAGGTCCAATCTGGACATCCTACAGTCTGTGTTGCCATTCCTCAGGAACAGCAGAGTCATTGATGAACATTCCCACCACGCGTTGGTTTTTCCTGATCTCATTCACAATGCACGGCTGTGTGCTCCCTGGAAATAATTGTCCCTGCAGCTTGCTCTTACAATGGCTTTCACCTGCACATGCAGGCAGCTGTTATTGTTCATACTGCTGTTCGTGCATATCTGGGTGTTATCATTTGTTAGTGCTCACATCAGTGGCAAGAAAAAGTATGTGAACCCCTTGGAGTTAAAAAAGGTTTTCTGCATTCATTTGCCTTAAATTCGTCTTTATCAAAATTATACAGAAACAAAATAGCCTCAACCTGATAAAACAATTATAATCGATCATGTCTTTATTGAACACACCCATCAAACACTATTGGAAATGTGCTGTTGGAAGACAAACATTAACCCTGTATTGATATATTCTCAAGCTTCATTTGGAAGCAATGACTTGAACTTTGCTAGCTCTGGATGAGACCAACACAACATTCAGGACGAATTTTAGACCATTTCCTCTGAACTGCTTCAGCTCAGCTACATGTGGGATGTCTGGTCTTTTGAGGTTTTTCTACAGAATTCCCATGGACCTAAAGCCCAGGCTGCCCAAGACGAAGCAGCCCACAGAGGTGTCTTCCGTTTATGCTGCTTCCTGTAACTTCTGAAAAAACTTTAACTGCTGTGCTACATATCCATTCAGCAACATTAGCGAAGCCAGGTCACCACCCTCTATTTTAGTTTGTATCTATTTTATGCATGTAGGTTACCATAGCAACCACATAGATTAGAGGGCAGGCAGGAACATTTACGAACTGAAGCAGCATCAAAGATGTTCTGTTGTCCAGGGTTGAAAACACCCAGTAATGTGGACACCAGACGTTACCTTAACAGAAGTTTTATCTTTAAAAAATGAAACATACATGAAAAAAATGACAACCCTGCTGGTTGTGTTTGCTGCTAGATTTTTAGTTTTCCTACATGAGTAGCCAGTAAAATGAGGGTGTTCCTTGTAAGTGCAGAGGGCAAAAGCCAGTGTCTTTTTTTAAGTGTTGGTCCCAAGCGTGGATAAATGCAGAGGGTTGTGTCAGGAAGGGCATCCGACATAAAAGCTACACCAAATAATCAATGATGCAAGTCATGAATCTGATTTCCATGCTGGATCGGTCAAGGCCCGGGTTAATAATTACTGCCACCAGTGCTGTTGACCTGCAGGGTGCTGGTGGAAACTGGATTACTGTGGGTCGAAAGAGGAGAAGAGGAACCCATCTTCATAGGCAGAGAGAGAAGAGGAAAGTCAAGGGCTAGGACTAAGAGTAAGGACTTTGAATGTAGGGACTACAACAGGAAAAGCTAGAGAGCTGGTTGACATGATGCTGAAGAAGAAGGTAGATATACTGTGTGTGCAGGAGACCAGATGGAAAAGTAGCAAGGCCAAGAGCTTAGGAGCAGGATTTAAGCTGTTCTATCATGGTGCTGATGGGAAGGGGAATGGAGTAGGAGTTATCTTGAAAGAGGAGTTTGTTAGGAATGTTCTGGGGGTGAAAAGAGTGTCAGAGTTCTAAGTCTAAAGCTGGAAATTGAAGGTGTGTTGTTTAATGTTGTCAGTGGTAATGCCCCACAGGCAGGATGTGAGTTAAAAGAGAAGGAGAAATTCTGGAGTGAGTTACATCAGCGGTCCCCAACCCCCGGGCCCAGTACCAGTCCGTGGGTCATTTGGTACTGGGCCACACATAAAGAATGAATAACTGACATTATTTCCGTTTTACTTATTATCCCAGTCTGAACAATGTTTTCTTTTGAAAAATGACCGGATTCTCTCCGTTACATCCGTCTATGACTCACTCTTGACACACGTCAAGATGCTTGTCTCAGTCACATGATACATTAATGCTAATATTAAACCCACAAGCTAGCAAAATAAGTAAAAAAACAAATGTCTTTGGAAAGTTTCTTTGCACAAGATAAAAGAGCCAGTCAGGAGACAGAAGAGCCTTTGACTTCAAAGAAAGAGAAATGCTGCATTTAACAGACAATACCAGGAGTCCTAATTAAAATACGGATTTATTGCAACAGGTTGTTCCCACACACCAAGCCCACTCTGCAGAATACACGGCAACCAGCTCTTCAATGAGGCAATGAAGCCTTCAAAACTGCTCTGTCACTTGGAGACCAAGTATTCTTCATTAAATTAAATTCAGCTAATAAAGTTGCATACACAGTGGATTCATGTTTATTCTTATATTTAGAAAATATCAGTTTTTATGCAGATCATATCATTTTATTTTGTTGTATTTATCCACCACTCCTTGAAGGCTGGTCCGTGAAAATATTGTCAGACATTAAACCGGTCTGTGGTGCAAAAAAGGTTGGGGGCCGCTGAGTTATTGAAGGGATGCAGAGTATCCCCAGGAGTCAGAGTGGTGATTGGAGCAGATTTGAGTGGACATGTTGGTGCAAGTAAAAGAGGTGATGAGGAAGTGATGGGCAAGTTTGGCATCCAGGACAGGAATGCAGAGGGACAGATAGTGGTAGACTTTTCAAAAAGTATGGAAATGGCTGTAGTGAATACTTTCTTCCGGAAGAGGCAGAAACATAGGGTGATTTATAAGAGTGAAGGTAAGAGCACACAGTTTGACTACATCTTGTCTAGATGATGTAATCTGAAGGAGATTAGTGACTACAAAGTAGTAGTAGGGGAGAGTGTCGCCAGACAGGATAGGATGTGATTCTTATTCTGATTCTGATGGTGGTGTGTAGGATGATCCTAGTGATGAAGAAGAGAAAGAGGACAAAGGCAGAGCAGAGGACAAAGTGATGGAAGCTGAAAAATTAAGAGTGTTGTGTGGCTTTCGGGGAGAAGTTGAAGCAGGCTTTGGGTGGTCAGGAGGTGCTTCCAGATGACTGGACAACTGCAGCTAATGTGATCAGGGAGACGGGCAGGAGAGTACTTGGTTTTTCATCTGGGAGGACGGTAGACAAGGAGACCTGGTGATGGAATGAGGAAGTGCTGGAGTGTATACAGGGAAAGAGGTTAGCGAAGAAGAAGTTGGACACTGAGGGGACAAAAGAGAGTAGACAGGAGTACAAGGAAATTCAGTGTAAGGTGGAGGTAGAAGTGGCAAAGGCCAAACAGGGCGTATGATGACTTGTATGCTAAGTTGAACAGCCAGGATGGAGAGATTGATCTGTACAGGTTGGTGACGGAGAGAGACAGAGATGGGAAGGATGTGCAGCAGAGTAGAGTGGTGGAGGACAAAGAGGGAAATGTGATATGAAGATGGAATAAATACATAGAAGATGTTATGAGTTTAGTTTGGGTTGTTTTCATGTCTTTTATTTTGAAGGATCTTCCTGTTTTCATAGTTGGACTTCCCCTGCCCTGATTGCTTTGCACCTGTGCTTTGTTGAGTTGATTGTATATCTTGCTTTGTCTTACCTTGCTCGGTGCCAATTCGTTGTGTGTGTTCCTGCTCGATTTGCGTTTTCACCTTGTTCCCGGTCTCGCCGGATCTCTTGGTTTTTGTCCCTCCAGCACTTACGGTCAGTTTTTTCAGTTTAAGCAATAAACCTGTGTTTTTTTCTGAACTTCCGCATCTGGGTTCTGTTTTGCCACCAGCGATATCATAACAGAAGAGTTGTTGAATGAGGAAAATGAGAGAGAACGAAAAGTCGAAGAGGTGACCGTTGTGGACCACAAAGTACCAAAGATTAGCAAAGGTGAAGTTAGGAAGACATTGAAGAGGATGTGAAGTGGAAAGACAGGTGGTCCTGATATAGCTGTGGAGGTATGGAAGTGTCTGGGAAAGGTGGCAGTAGAGTTTTTGACTTCATTGTTCAACAAGACCTTAGAGATCAAGAAGATGCCTGGGGAATGGAAGCAAAATGTGATGGTGTGGATCTTTAAGAACAAGGGAGACGTGCAGAGTTCTGACAACTACAGAGGAATAAAGTGGATCTGCCACACAATGAAGCTGTAGGAAAGAGTCATAGAAACTAGGCTAAGGACAGAAATGAGCATTTGTGAGCAGCAATATGGTTTCAGAAAGAGTAGTACAGATGCAGTATTTGCTTTGAGGATGTTGATGGAGAAGTACAGGGAAAGTTAGAGGGAGCATCATTGTGTCTTTGTAGATCTAGAAACACCTTATGACAGGGTGCCAGGAGAGGAACCGTGGCACTCTATGACAAAGTCTGGAGTGCAAGAGAATTATGTTAAAGTGGTGCAGGATGTGTGAGAGCTGCAAGACGATGGTGAAGTTCAAGGTGGAGGTGGGACTGCACCAAGGATCATCCACGAGTCCCTTCTTGTTTGGTATGGTGATGGAGAGACTGGCAAATGAGGTTAGACAGGAATATATGGACCATGATGTTTGCAGGTGACATTGTGATCTGTAGTGAGACCAGGGAGCAGGTGAAGAAAAATCTGGAAAGGTGGACATATGCTCTGGAAAAAAGAGGGATGAAGGTTAGTCGCAGCAAGACAGAGTACATTTATGTGAATGAGAGGGATGCAAGTGGAACAGTGAGGTTACAGGGAGAGGAGATAAAGAAAGTGGAGGATTTTAAGTACTTAGTGTCAGCAATCCAAGGTAACGGAGAGTGCAGAAAAGAGGTGAAGAAATGTGCGCAAGGAGGTTGGAACAGGTGGAAGATGGAGATGAATGACTTGCTCTGGTGACCCCTGAAGGGAGCAGAAGGAAGGTAAAGAAAGTGTAGTTACCTGAACCTGAGAAAATGTGGGAGCACACAATTAAAAATAGAAAGAGCGACCACCAACAAGATCATGTTCGTGAGAGCTCAAGTAGAGCTTCTCTTTGAGTTTTCCACTCTGAGATCTGAAGAAAACTTCTGCAGGTGATGTCCTTCTCTCTCTCTTCCAGACACCTTGCTGTACCTTTGCCGGTGGGAGACTGCGTCTTCAGCCTCACCTGGCTTCTGCCCACCTACTTCCTCTTTGCAGTAACGTATGACATCCTGCAGACGGTGGCTGATGTGGCTCATTACCTGCCTTTCTACAGCCATGATCAGGAAGCAAACATGCACAACGTGAGCGAGAGCTTCCTAGCAGCCAACCTCTCCTCCCTGCTCTGATTTCCAAACAGCTACATCCAGCAGCAATGCTCAGCTGCCTGAAACAAGACACAAGTGCTTTTATCAGTGCGTTTTTAAAAGATAAGTTTGCTGTTTTTGTTTGCATTTCCAGCTCCCTTTTTCCAGGTTTTCCACTGCGCTTTCCTGAGATTGTTTATGAGTCTATCAGTCATAAACCGGTGGAGCTGTAGCTTTATTTATTCATCTCTGCAGGTGCAGCAGCTCTTGTCAGCTGACCGTAGCAAACACAAACAGAAGATGCTGTATGAAGATGTTTCCCACAAAACAGCTAGGACAATGTTTTAAATGGAAAAAAAGGTGGAAAGCAATGTTTTTCAGATCTCATAAACCCACGATTTTTTTTCTATGTTAAAAACAGAAAAACAATCAAAAGTTTAAATTAAGGAAATGTATCATCTTGAGAAAAAAAATATGTTGCGTTCAATGGCAGAAACATATCTGTAAAAGGCTGAGACAGAGCAATGTTTGTATTTGTATGTTTTATATTATATTCTTATCTACTGTAGGCTTCTTTTTCACATTTTTTCTTTAACCAGTTTTCAACCATTGACAGCTCTGGACTACAGGCAGATCAGTTGACAAAGTTTTCAGAAAGATTAGATGCACTTTTTTATTTGTTACAGATTGTTGAACCTCTACCATCTTTACTACTGAGAGACCGTCTCGGAACTTTACTTATTTTTTTTTTTTTTAGATATGCTGTCATCAAATTCAGTGAATTCTTTCTTAATTATAATTTTAATTACACATAGATCCCAACTTCTTTAAAACTGAAGTTGCACATAGTTTTCTAGAAACTCCTGCAGTTGTACTGTATTTTGTTGATGGATGATCTTATGTTTAAATGTGCACATTGGGACTGATGAGCTGTGAAGTTTCCACAGTCACGCCAAAGAACCAGCAAATGACGTCACAGTTAATAACTGTGATGTTCATAACAGTTAATTATTGTGTTTGTTCCCATGTTCTCACATGGGAACAAAGCTACAGATACGTTCAGCTGCACTGAGATGGTGATAAACATTTTATGACTGTCAGCCTGACAACGACCCTGCCACGTCATCAGAGACAAACCTATCGAAAATGAGAATATATGAAGATTTTTGAAAAAAATTCTAAGAAAATCTAGCATTGAGATTTTGAAGAAAAGTAAGTTGCAGTCACCTCAACATGGAATATGCATTATTTATATCCCAAAACAATGTTGTACGATATGACACAGTGACATCAAAGGGTTTGTATATTAGAGACCATATTTGGAAACACTTCTGTGATGTTTACTAGTATTTTATCTAGCTTTTGGCTGTTAACAAATCTGTGTTTCTGAACTAAACTGCATCCAGCCAGTTTGTTATGCTGCATCCCAACAGAACGCTGTTATTATAGTGTCGTAAACTAACAGCTTCACGCCAACAAATAATGGTCTCAATGTTTTTAGAATGACACCTAAAAGGTTTTTAGTTTCCTGAGTACTAAATATATTGAAAGGCTGTCAGACAAAGGGTGACTTTTATTTACGGCTTCAGTGAACGAATGGACTGGAATCAAATTTGCTGCAAATTCATAACTGTGAAAGGAGGACAGAATGGAGAGACACAGACAGACAGCAACATGTAGCAGTAAGTTAATCTGCTCTTAGCACATGCTTTCAAGTATCCTGGATTTAAAAGCTGTAATCTAATTAAGTCAGTTGTGTAAAAGGACATGAGGCCTCAGCCAGACTCTGCATCAGTGCTCCTTGGAGAGTAGGAACAGTGGTGTTAGCGTGCCCTGCTGGACAAGTCATGCAGTTACATCCCTTCTAGAGGACCCCAGGAAACAATGATGCAGTATTCAGTCCTGTCCCCTCCCAGCGTGATGGTCTCTGGCTCTAACTGTGCATTCTCTTAACCTCATAAGTTGGAATTCAGAAGTCCGAGTGGCATTATGCTCCAGCTACCCTGGAGTACACAGACCCAGGAGTGTGGGCCACTTTCTCCATGGCCATGAAAACTGGGCAAGACTCGGGTCTGCGTTGCTGGTAGGAAGTCAGATTTGTTCCCAGGTGGAAATAGCAGCCATGTTGGACTTATCGATCCTAACAGTAAGGCTTCTTGGATTTTCCAAGTCAAACTCTGACATCAGCTAATTTTTTGGATCAGTCTCCTGTCTTGGGATTTGAAAATTGGCTCTTCTGTGTGATATAAGAAAGTCACATGACCTCTTCAATTCAAATGTGTTTACGTCTTGATACAATCCTCTGCAGGATGCAGATGCATCTTTTCCTGCAGCAGTCCAAAGATGTAACTGGTTGGTTAGCCCATTGGTTTGATGTGCATACAAACCAACATCTGTCTCCATGTTAGCTGAGACATTGTACCAAATCTTCCAGCCAGTATATAGAACAGATGGATGGTCTGCATCATCCATTCATTCACTTCTGCATATCTGGATTTGAATTGCAGGGAAAGCAGTTGAAGCAGAGAGTTTCGCTCCAATCATTTTCTCCAGCCAAGTGTTCCCAGGCCAGTGGAGAAATATTCTCTCTCTGGTATGTCCTAGGTCTGCCCCCAGCCTTCTCCCAGTTGGACATGTCCAAAACATCTCTCCAGAGAGGCTATGAGGCATTGTAACTCTATGACAAAATTACCTCAGTTGGCTCCTCTCGATGTGGGAGAGCATAAACTCTCCCAAAACCATAAACAAAACCATAGTGTGATCAGTGCCAAAAAACTGCAGCTTGAACACAACTGCTGCTCAGTGTAGGATTATTTTCACTCGCAGGACTTGTTCTGGAGGTGGGATAAAAAGGTGCTCCAAAGTGAATTGGCATAAGTGAGTAAAGCTTGCATGACAGTAGAGATTTTGCTTTCGGTTTTTATTGTGTTTTCACTCTGAGGCAGGGATGTGAGATGTTCTCAGCACTCTCTCCAGACACTTCAGTTTGAGAACCTCACATTTAAGCCCCTCCATCAGTTTTTAAAAAATCACTATGGATTCCAAAGTTAATCTGAAGAAATGTTTTTCATGAAAGAAGTTCTTGAGATCAAAAGTACTGTGTACCTTTGTAAGTACTTGTGACAGGTTTCTAGTGGCCAACTAATACACTTGTCTTACTCTGATGAGCATCACTTTTATCATTGTTTTGGCTTCTGTGTAAAGAGAAGATAAAAATCATCACATGTTCTTTGCATCAGGCAGATGCAATCTCAGATAATGAGCAACATATTTTTTACTGTCCCAATATTTATTTAGAGAAAACAATCTGTAAATGAACATGTTGGCAAGATTATGAAGCCTCATGATTCTTGTAAATCTTTCTTTTGAAACTTTGAAAAAGTTCATTTTAAGTCAGTGTTATTTAAATACCATCTATTGCAATACAAATGGTGTCTAGAGGTTTTTTAGTGACCCAGAACATGATGCATGAGCATGTTTCAAATAAACAAGGTGAAGTCAAAACCTCCCCTTCGTTGTTTGGTTTATGGTGTTTTCCGTTTTTCATGTGGTTTGGGCCGTTCGTTACTGGATCACTTTATTTCGTTGCAGATATCTCACTCATCCACAGCAGTTCACTTACAGTAGGTTCAGGTCTGGACTTTGACTAGAGCATTCTGAAACTATCCTGATGCAGATTTGCTGGTGTACTTCAGACCTTCTTCCTGTTGAAAGAGCCAAGCTTCAGCTGTTGAATGCATGTCCTCATTTTTGCCTTTAGAATATTCTGGTATGCAGAAGAACTCATGCTGGACCCCAAACCACCAGCCCTCCACCACCATGCCTAGGAGTGGGTATGAGGTGTTTGTGCTGAAATTATGTATCTTGGTGTTGACCAAGAGTGGCATTGGGGTTTAAGGCCTAACAATTGCATTGTTCCAGAAGTTTTAGATGTTTAAATGAGGTTCTGTGAGTTTGAGGTTCGTGCTTTGATGTTCTTTTTAAACAGAAGACATTCCCCTGGCAATCCCTTCAAACAAACTGTACTTTCATGTACCTCAAAGCAATATTGTGGAGGAACTGCATTTTTTCTGGCTGGAGAAGTTGCACTCTAGTTCAAGCTCTGTTGCAAATTATGTCTCTGCTCAAACACACCTAATTAAAAATCAACTTGTCATCAGAGCTGCTCAAGTGTGTCATTGATCCATTAATCTGTGTTGGAGCAGTAGGTGGCTCCTCAAGACCTGGAAGAACACAGTAGAAACATAAGAGGGAATGTATTAAACCTGAATTTTCAAGATGAAAACATTAGTTACTCTACTCCTAAACAAACTCACATTATACAATGTATGTTATATGTTGTTTTGTCATGACCCATTTTAAATTAAACTAGAGTTATTGATTATGCGAATGTTCACCGTTTTCATTTATTACTAGTCACGTTCTCATCTTAAGCTTTGCCACAGCTTAGGAGAATGATGATTTACATTTTATTACATTTTTAGTATTTATTGCTTGGCTGCTTTTTCATTAAAGTCCAGTCTTGACACCATAATGTGATCAGTTGAGCCTTTAAAACAAACTAATGAAAATGTTCAATGGATTTTTTTTTTCAAAAGTACAAAGAAATGCAAATTCCCTTCAAGTAAAATGAGCTGATTTCCCTGTTCCAACTTCAAAAAACTAATTTAAAGAGCTGTAGAGCTTTATAGCAACTCCCAAAGCACCTAATCACATTTATATTCTGACACAAATAAAACAGATACGCACAGTTGAATGTCTGCTGTAGTGTTTTTTTCAGCAATGATAGCACACTTACCACACACACAAATGAAAAAAAAAACTCAACCTTCTTATCAAAATATATTTTATTCTTGACTGAGGTTCCACTGATCTGACTTTAATGATAACAGAACTGATGCAAGCTGCAGAGAAAACAAAAGATTAGTGACACCGCTGGGCCGACATGGCGGTCCAGATGAAGTCGACTCAAATGACCATCGTTACCCAAAACCCAACCACAGCAACATCAGAAGGCTTTCCCTGTGGGAGACGAGTGTATGAAGTTTTAGATCTCATAACCTTAAATACAGCCAAGAAAAACAAATAGCACACAGGACCCCTAACAGGAACACAGGAAACCTCTGAAAGTCCAGTAGTTTAGGTGTCCAGGTTACTACAGGGCAAACAGGCAGAAATAAGTTAATTAGCAGTTGAACAAATGTTTGTCAGAAGGAGAGCTGCTCTCAGAGGCAGGGTCCAATTAAACCTCAGAGTGAAGCCAGATAAAGCTTTCAAATTTGAGGCAGGTCTTTGGTTCCAGTCACCGAGGATCAACTCTAGTGTGGAATTACAGTCGCCTCAGCTGTGACGCTGGATGTTGTTAATCATAGAAAAAAACATTTGACAGATGTGGATGAGCTCACGGAGTGTTTTTATCGACTCCCTGTGGCAGGCTGAGGAAGTGTGCAGATGCACTGCAGAGACTCACTTTTCTTCATGTGCTTGTAAAAACAACAACAACAACATGTTTTTCTTTAACTTCAGAGAGATTATTCCAAACTGAGCCAGCAAGATCGGATCTGCCTCCAAAGCAGCTCCCAACAAAAAACATCTGCAGGACTTCACACTTTAGAGAGAAAAGAAAAGAAAAACTAAAGGTGGAACATTTCCTCTTTCCTTTGCTCATTTGATAAATTACAATCATTTTCATTTTCCTTTTTGAGGAGTTTTCAGAGAAAGTGACTTCCTGCTGTGGGAAAATGCTTCCCAAAGGCATTTAACACAAAAGAAAAATGTAAAAAACAAGCTCATAATTTCTCCAACAGAGGAATCGTTTTCTCATTTTCTGCCCTCTTCCGTCAGGTCAACTTTTGCTTTCTGCATGGAAGTAAATCAATTGTACATTTGAATCACATGGAAATGAGCAGTGCCACCAAACCATCAGTTCACTTTTTCAGATCTACAAAGAAGTTACAAAAATGTAATTTAAATTCATCTCTAAAAGAGTATAAAATGTCCCGTTGGAATAAAAGGTGGATGGTGAACAAGAAAAAAGGTGAGGAGTTAACCCACAATGTAGATGCAGCTTCATGTCTGACTGATTTAATTCACTAAAACTGTAACTTTGTGGGGGAAAACTCAACATTACATTTCTTTCCACTGAATAACATTTGTATATCTGAATGTTTCATGCCCATCAGCGTCTCCAGAGGTTTTTTAATCTTCACCAGTATATATCTGCATGGTAAAACACAAAGTGTGCATCATGTGTGAGTCCATGAAGGCTTCACATGATGAGCCTCCATGCTCTCTGCCACACAAAGCTGCAGGACTGTCTCAGTAAAAACACTTTTAAAAATCTAGGGATTCTTGTAGAAAAATATTTCATGGGACACACGTTTATGAAATGACTGCTTGGATTACAAATCCAGGAGGGCAAAGTCAACAAATCCCTGTTTTCAGAATCAAATGAAGAAACCAAAAAGCCTCAATTTTTTTTACCCAAGGGGACGTCTATGGGAAAAATTCATTTTCTGTTCAGTTTTCCAGGGTAGCGAGACATCACAGACCCAGCTCAGAGTTGAACTATCCAGCCTCCACATACTTTCACATCATGCTGCATTTTTTTTGTTCCTCAGAAGTAGGTAGCACAAAACAGTAACACCAATTTCAAACGAAGTACAGCCCCACAGGGGTGGAGCCAAGTCTCTGACTCCACCCTAGAACCGTCTGCTACGAACAAAGCTGTAAAAGCGTGGTTGAAAAGGGAGCTGTTGCACTAGAGCTCTGCAGGATTTAGACCAAAATGTAATACTGTATGTCCCCTTTAAAAGCAGCTGTTTTTTTAAAAATCCCTTGCAAAAGGAGGAAAAATGTTTAAGACCATCACTTAACTGTGATGAACTTAGAGGACAAACGCTTGTGTGAGTGGAGCAGAAAGTGGCTCTAACTTAGTGTGAAATCAGTGGCCTGCACAGCGCCCCCTAGTGTCAGTCATATGTTAATAACCTGCTGGGACTCTACTTATTTGGCTTCTTCACTCGTTCATGAACTTCAGCTGGAGCGCATGAATGCTGCATTACAGAGACTGCAGAACCAAGCCACTTTTTTTGGTTCTACTTCCAGCATGGATCACTGTTTCTGTTTCCCCAAGTCACTGCAGGTTTGCTCATTTGATACATCTAAGACCGGATCACTTAGAAATGCTTGCAGTGTGACAAAGATCGTACTGCTGAAGACAGAACAGAATCAGAAGTGGAGGAGCAGTCAGTGTCTTTCCAATTTTTTTTTTTAATCAACTGGATGATATCTGTAGAGTCCAGGCAGCAGAACTGTAAGAAAATCCTGATCAAATAGTGTAGAAAGTTTTTGTTTAAAAGCATCTACATGTACATCATGAGTGTCTGCTGCAGGTGTGAATCCACAGCGACTCGGAGTCTCTCCTGACATAGATGCCGGGAACTGAAATCAGGACGAGGACACCCTTCTTCACCACTGTTGGTGTTGGTGTGTGTGTGTGTGTACTTCTGCACTTGCCCTCGCCCAAAAGATAAAAAATAAAAACACGCTGAAACAAGAGATCTGAAACTGAACAAAAAAAACAAAAACTAAGTGCCTACTTCATGGTGGAGAAGTTGATATGTCCGCACAATGAGATCCGACTAGTAACAACACTTTTTTTCATTGTTTTACATTTTGATGAAGATGACAATGGTTTAGAGAACAAAAAGCAAAACAGCTTCCAGATTTTGGTACATATACGGATCTGTAACTTTGTCTTTTTGCTGCGTCCCTTCTGCGTCTCTCTGAGAGTCTACACAGACAGAGGGGCGCGTGCACCCGTCCGTATTTCCTCCATTCGACCGCCTGTCCGTCCATCTGTTCTTCCCTGCGTCTGGACCTGCCGTGTCGGGTACTTGCTTCCTGCTTCCTCTCTGTAGGTGGGCGGGACCGTAGTCATAAGCGTGAGCAGTACGCAGGGCAGGCATGGACAGTCATTTGGCTATGTACACATTCATGGTCGGTCCACGACTTCCAACAAGCTGCAGTACTATTTCCGAAGGTCTAATACACACACCTGGAAGAGAGGAGGGGTGGATGTGTAGGACTGGTAAGGGACATACAAGCACTCAAACGGGTCAGGAGACACTTACAGATCCGTCTGATGCGCTGGCTCCCACTTTGTCTCCTGCTGCATTCCAGCAAACCTCAAAGATTCCCCCGGTGCCTCTGTAACTGTGGACTAAAGCTCCCGTCTGCACACATCACACACATGCATTACTCTGATGAAAACATCACACAGCTGTTTAGAGGTGGACATCTTCCTACCTGTGTGTTCCAGATGTGCACACATTTGTCGAAGGAGCCGCTGGCGAGATGCCGCCCGTCAGGACTGAAGGCCACGCTGTAGACGGGCTCCTGGTGTTTGGTCAGTGTGTGGATACAGATGCCTCGATCGACATCCCAGAGACGAACTGTGGAGTCAAACGATGCACTGCAGAGGAAACGGACAAGGTTCCCATCAGTGCACTTCCACAACTCCTTATCATGCACAAATGGACAATCATGGAACTTTGGTTCCTGCAAACTTTCACGCTTCAGTGTTCTTAGATCATGGCTCTTATGAGTCAGCATGACACATTTCCCAACAATTCTAAGCCTATTTCTAAGGGTACTATTTTTAAATAAATCACATTTAATCCAAGAGTTGATATTTACATTGTCAAGCCTTCTTTTTCAAACCCTTTGCGGGTAGCTCAGATGTGCAGAGCATCAGTTTCTGACTGAAAATCCAAGTAATGACATCTAAGTTGATGAAAATCTTTTCCCTTTAGTTTTTTTGGGAACTAAGGTCAAGTTCTTGGGAAATTGATGAGCAGATCCAAATTCTCTGAGTCACCTTGTTATCACATTTGCCCTGATCATGTTGGAAAATAGATGGATCTTCAGTAAAGTGCTCCTGACCTGTAGGTAGAAATTGCTCTTGATACCATACTTTATTAATTGATAAAGAAGTTTCCAGCTAGTTCAGATGTGGACTAACACAGTGGGAACTGTAAGTGAATCCACTCCCTTAGATGAGAAGCAACACCATACATGGATGTACGTAATTCATGGATCATGGTTAACATTCACCTTCACTTCTGCTGACAATCAATGTTCCAGATTTTCCAACTAGGAAAAATAAGTTTGTGTCTGGTGCTATCCAATTTCTGCAGCTTCTGTGTGTGATTTTCTCAGAAAAGTGACTTGTTGCAGTTGTGTCAGCGTTGTCACTGTGGAGCAGACTGCCCCGGCTGTGACACAACTCCTTGGCTGAATCATCACAAAGACCTGGTCCTGGCAGTTATTTGACATTCTTGGACAGCCCGAGGCTTTCCTCACTGAAGCTGAAGCTCTCTTTGAACTTCTTTATAACCTGATTCATGATTTTTTCAGGTACATTTTTAGCTGGATTTTCCATGTGAAACCATGTTAATCAAAGACACTGATGGGTGCGTGTATTTTTTTTGGAAATAACCACCAGAAGGCCTAATAATATGTAGGTAATCTTGAATATATTCATTTGTGACAATCAATATGCTCATTATTATTAAATCAGAATAAGAGTATTTTAACTTATACTAATTAATATTAAATCAACTAATTAAAGCCTGTGCTGATCATTGATGAAATGATGCTGGTCGTATTGGGCCAAAACACACTTTAAAAATGGGTTTTTGTGATAAGTACTTTATTGAAATCAAGCACTTTGATAATGTCTCACTCCAATATATTGCTTGATGTGTTTCTCCCACTCAGGGAGTTTTTGCTTGTCATTGTTTAGTTAATAATTGCTCCACAGTCACGTTCTGGGTCTCTAGAAAACACGTAGAGACAATTTTATTGTAATAGCCACTATATGAATAAAACTGGATTTAACTGAATTGAATAGAAACTGTTGACTCCACGGTAATGTAGAAACATGAATTCAACATAGCACAGAGGCTGAAACAACAATAACCAACAAAGACTGTGTCAGTGACAGAGACAAGCATGCTGTCATTAGTTACAGGAAAACAATAAGATGCTCTGCTTTACGTGTGTTCAGGTCACATTCTTGACAGGATCCAGGATCTGTGTGGTTCAAAGGTTTACAAATGTTTCAAAATGCATCATTCAGACGTGACTACTGATGCAGCGAGATACGTCAGAGTGCTCAGAATCAGACGGCAGTCACAGAGCAAAACTGAAAGCATTCATCTAATGGTTTTTGTGCACTGTCCCAGTCACATGACTTGTACCAGACCTGGCAAGCATGAGGTTAGCGCTGGGATTGTTGGTTCCAGGACCAGTAGGACTCCATTTGATGGTGTAGATTTCTTTGCTGTGGGCCTGCAAATCGTGGACACACGAATCCTGCTTCATGCTCCAGATCTGAAGACACAAAAAGAAATCAGTCAGTAACTCTTATGTTTATTCATGATAATGTTTTTGGAACTGTGTTGTATATGGGTAGAAAACAAGAGAAGGGACTTTATCTGAAATCAAATAATGTCATAGCTCACCTTCAACGTCATGTCGTCTGAACAGGAAGCTAAAAGGTTCCCTGTTGGGTCCCACTTGATTGCATTAACTTCATTCTAGAGACAGTCAGCAGAACGATAAATGATGAAGACGCTAAAGATCAGGAACATGCGCTGCAGATACCTCCATATCAAATATCAAGCTCAACTCGCACACTCTTTCATAGAAGTTGTGTTTCATCAACAGAGGTGATCTGTTCACACACACACACACACACACACACACACACACACACACACACACACACACACACACACACACACACACACACTTACTGTGTGTCCCTGGAATGTCTTAATGGGTCTGTCCTGTCCCAGTTTACAGACGTGGATGCACATGTCTGTACTACAGGAAGCAAACGTGTTGTTGCTCTGCCAGTCCACATCTAAAGCTGGAGCTGTAGGACACAGTCAAAGGGATGTCAGCACACGCACACACACACACACACACTCAGCTGCCAGAACAACACTAACATCAGTAATCAGAAGAGGAGATGCTTGTGTACCTGAATGGAAAGGAAACTGTTGCTTGGCTTCTCCTGTGTGGGCATCCCAGATGATTGTTGTCTAACAGAACAGAAGCACAAAGTTACCACGCAGTAAAAACATCTGAAGGAGTAATGAGCTGCTTAACTGAAGCTGATTTCAAGAACAAGTTGTGCTTCACCTTGTCTACTCCTGCACTCAGGATAAAGTTGCCTTTTTTATTCCATTTCAGGGCAAAGATGGGCCCCTTGTGTTGACCGAGAGTGCTGGCCAGATTACCTGTGAAGAAAAACACAAGAAAAGCAATAAAATCTCTGAACGCCAAGTCAGACACAGCTGGAAGCTTTAAAGGTGAGAAAAAGAAAGCATCTGTGCCACTAGATGGCAGTATTGTAACAGATGAATACAGCTGAGTGATGACACATGCTGCAGGAAATCATTAAAACAGTCAGCAGCACATTCATTATTACAGATCCACATTAATAAAGATTCACTTTTCATTTACTCAGACTCAACTTATTTACACTAAAAATCATGAAGTCTGCATGAGCAAATGCAATCTCACCGTCTTTTGTCCATATTCTGGCAAAACCGTCGTATGAGCCAGTTGCTAAGAGCGTGCCTTCACTCTGCCACAGAAAAACAAACCCGTGTTTGTGAGCATCTACAGACACTTGTAAACTCAGCTTTATTCTGTCAAATCCAGCTGGAAACTTGTCTGCTGAGTTTAGGAAGTTAACTTTCATAGCACTGAAGAGACAAATGATAGATCATATTTTAGTTGGTACCTCACTTTGGTGTCACATTCATCATATCAAATGATAATGTTAAGCAGATTTAATCCCCGACAGAATGCTGGAGTGACACAAACTTTATGTGTCTCAGGAGATCAACATTTAATTTAGCTACTGAAGGCAAAGGTTAAAGGTCGAGCATTTATGGGATGGAGAGCGGATCAGGTCTTCAAACTGATGTGACGTGAATGAGGAGGAAACAAGATTACATGATGACTGTGACGCACACTTGAGAGTGGGACAATCAGAGCAAACACAAGTGCACGTGAGAGCCATTAAATCAACACAACACACACAAAAGAGAGAAAAAAAGAAGAAACCATCAGCCTTCAAACAGCAGTTTCACTTCCTAATATTTACTGAAAAATCCTTCCCTCCGTTGTGGATTTGTACATTAATGCAGCATGTGTCACAGGGTGTGTGTGTGTGTGTGTGTGTGTGTGAGTGAGAGTGGGCTCACGTTCCAGTCCAGTGAGGTCACGTCTTTGTTGCTGGGGACGTCCTGTCCTCCTTCTCGTATGCAATGCCTTAACACCAGCTGTGTGGAACTGCTCGTACTATTCTCACTCAGGTTCCAGATACGAGCTGTGGAATCGCCAGACCTGCCATGCACATGCACGCACACACACACACACACGCCCCAAGGACAGTATTGAATTTCACTAAGTGTGACAGCGAAAGTGAAAACAGAAAGTGAAAGTGTGAACAGAAACTTTCACTGTTGCTTCAAATAAGTCCAAATACTGTGTAAATTTATTCTTAACTTCAAATAAGCAATAAAACAGTGAAATGCTGATATGTTAAGTATGTCGGCTGTTTTATCACTCTTAAAAATGTATGTGTGTGCGAATTCATTTGTATCTGTTTAATAATATCTCATTTCTCTTCAGTCTTAATAAAACATGATTGAATGGAAACATAAACTGAATGTTTCCTGTAAACCAGAGACGTCTGGCTGCCAGACAGAGTCGTCTTGATTCGTTATTGTTAAATGAGCCACATGAACAGCTGCTTTCCTAAAGACACTTACACCTCACACAAGTGCTTACTGGTTCTCCCTCAACTGTTACGTGTAAAAAGATCAAAGATGGATCGAAGAGGCTGACAGACCCATAGTCAGGTCATCTCCAGCACCAAGCAGAGATCCAGAGAGCTGGAGCTGGTATCTGACTCAAACAGCAAGCTTTTCTTTTCCTATATTTGTGTGTGATTAATGACAAAGCCCTTACAAACCCTAAACGTGTGGTTTTATAATAACACACACCTGAACTGTTTTGTTCCTGATGTTGTAAAAGCTTCATGTACAGCTGAATATTTTCATGCTATCCAGGATAATAGACACCAGAAGATCAACTTTCCACTGCAACAGTACATATTTGTACTCTTATTCAGTACCACAAAGATACTTCAGCATGAAGTTATGAAGTAAGGACTACTGGAGGAGAGTGGTTTCAGTGGATTTTACAGATGCGATTATTGTGTTCATACTGCATGGATTACTGAGAGGCAAATGAGTGTCTGATGGTGGACTCACCCCGATGCCAAAAGATCGCTCACTGGGTTCCAGGCACATATAAAAACCTCGGATTCATGACCCCTCAGAACCATGGCCTTGTTCTGAGGAATCTCCACATCTCCATCCACTTCCATTAGGTCTGAGTGGTTGTCTGAGGACAGAGATCAAATAGTCTGATACAACCAAACAAATGTGACACAAATCCAGCCTTGGATCACACTTGTGGTTGAATAATCATCCTCTCAGTGTTCTTGTACAATCAGTTATGACTGTAATTTAATATACGATAATGTCAATGACTTCACAATTTGTAGATGAAAATGACACATAGCCTTAAATCTTAGCTCAAGTTTCATGTAGGAATGAGGAGGCCAGATAAAAAGCTGCTTTGTGTCAGCAAGTGATTAATAAACATTTTTCTTATCTGATGTCACTCACTAGCTAAGGCGTGGGCTCCGTTCTCCTCCCCGTTGGCAGTATTCTCTCCATTCTTGGCATTCCCAGCGACGCTGCCTCCTGCCGCCGATGCAGGTGCTGAAGCTGCTGCCTGTTGCTGGGCCATTTTGTCCCGGTAAGCCTGCTGCCTCGTCTGAACCACATCCGGCATCACTGCATCAATCAGGGACAGGGACTCGATGGGCCGCCCATCAAATAACGTGCCATCCTGCGGGGCAAAAAGACAGACTGGTGAGAGAGGCTCTGTCAGCATCCAAATGTTTAATTCTACATTAGTATTTTAATAACTAATCTCAGAAATTATGGATCTATGGATAAGGAATTTCAGTATTTGGAAAAAAGAATTTAATAGGGACCAAAAACTAATATACACACACATTTACTTACATTTACACATTTACTTAACATTTTGTTAAAATGTTAAGTTTGTTAAAATGTTAAGTAAAGCAAGAAAACAATTGTCGGGGATTTTTCAGGGAACCATGAAGAGGGGCTGGCACAGAAGCCATCAGAACTTGCCACAAGTGTTTGTGATCTTGTTTGTGTCCCACCTCATTGATGCTGACTTCTGCCTCCACATACTGCAGACCCTTCTGGATGATGCTTATGAGGGCAGCAGGGGGCACCAAAGCACCGTTGATGTTGGACTGGCTGATGTGGCTCTCAATACCGAAGGTGAACGCTGAGTGGGAGAACCCTGCAGAGGAAGAGAGACACAATTGTTTTGTTTTCTTTTAGAGGGCAAAGAAAAAACTGTGAATATTATTCTCCTTTATCTGAATTTATTTATTCTTTTTCCCTTGCAGCTCTTTACTGATCAAGATTTTTACTGCTGTGCAGAACCATTACACAACTGGACTGAACATTGGCATGTCTGGAGTGACTGCAGCTGCACTGCTTAAAATGCACAGGGGAAAAAAAATACTTAAAAATCTGCACTGCTGTCATTTTTGTCTTCAGATATTATCTCAATATTAATGGAATCTAAGTTTATTGAAATTCCTCTTCCTGACCCATTTCTTTAACCTTTGCTTCAAACAAAATAACAAACTGCAGTGTCACCACAGCAACACAACTTTATTTTTGCCGGGAAAGTCATGCACCGAGGACACTTACATTTATTTTAAATGAAAGATGGACCTCAGAGTTGACAAATTATTTGACAATTTGAAGGAAAAAAAAAACCCCACAGCACTGAATTATGCTGGCCAGCCTCTAGATGCAACTGCAGTGTATTTTGGTATAAATACATTTGTTTTCTTGCTACAGCTTTTGATGAATTATAGCTAAATTAGCAGCCTATAATTTTCCGCTCAAAGACAGACCCTTTGAGCTGGAGCTGTACATTCAACAGACCCGGCTCCTTTTCTGCATTTTACACTGCAGCACGCCTACATTATCTTTTGCACTATTCAGGGCAGTTTCAGTTACTTCCAACTACCGTGGCAACACTGATATAAGTCTGGTTTAAACTTGATCTCTCTTGCTAAGATTACAGAAAACAGCGTAAATCAGGTTGCACATGGAGCTTTTTCAGCCAGAGTGAGACAAAATATCCACTATTAATTATCTGTTGCAAACAGCACATGTTCATGTACAGGATGTTGCCAGCTTACATGACCACCCGCTTTTTTTTTTTCTTTCCTAAATTATGCACCAAATTTCTAAGTAAAACATGACATTAGAGAGGCAGCAAAAAACATTCAGCACATGAAGTTAGTTTTAGTGTTCTGCCAGGTTTTATTTGAGCCACATTTACTCTGGCTTTTGGATTTTATTCCAGTTTAGTTTGTGGAGGTGAAACACTGTCATCTGGACAGTAATGTTTATCAAAGCCACAGACTGATTAGCTACAGTTGCACAGATGAGTACCCTCGCCCAGGGACTAATGGAGATTTTACAGTCTGATGTCAACAGGAAGCTCTTGTTACAGTCACCAGCAGAGCAGTCAAGTCAGGAATTTGACAAACCAGATTCATAAGTTCACCAGTTATTCAACAGGCCTTTCTATAATAATATATAACTTTTTTTTATTTATTGTCAGTACATATCTTATGAAACACACTGAAATTTGCCATCTGCTTTTAACCCATCACTAGCTAGACTAGGAGCAGTGGGCTGCTGCAGCACCCGGGGGTTAAGGCCTTGCTCAGGGGCCCACAGTGGCTCACCTCTGTTAACCTGGGGGATTGAACCTGGGTCTTCGAACCTGGGTCCTCCACACCTAAACCCACCTCTGTAAATTCTAGACTACCACTCTCCTCACTAGTCAGTCAAAATACACCATCCAGTCAGCTGACCTGATGACATAAATATTATACATGACTTCAACATTCTAAATAAATTAATTCATTTAAAAATAGTGGTCTTTAACTCCACTGTATTAAAAAAAAAAAAAAAAAAAAAAACAATCTTTATTGTCACCAAAGAAACACTAATTACATTTTTGTCTTGCAAAATTTTAAATGTCTGTAGAAATTTAAAAGCCAGGCCTGGTCAAACATTGATCTGACGTTCTGTGAACATGAGTTCACAGAACGTCACCCTGCAGTCACTCGACTGCAGGGTGTTGGGCGTCTCATGAAACTAGACAAGTTTCTCTCTCTCTGCTGATGCCAGAACTGTGTATCCATAAATATCCAGTTCTCACCAGCTCCAAAGCAAATATGCAGCCAAACTGACAATGTAACAATCTATGTGTCAAATTTAGCTTGGACATTTCGTTGAAGTCCCAAAGCATTTGTGCCATTTCCTCTTGAATTTTTAAGCATCACAGGCAAACGACTATTTTACGTGAAAAATGTCTCGTTTGGTACTGAGATTGTTTTTTAAGAAGCAGGATAGAAGAGTATTTGACCTGGGGAGTTTCCAAACACTTGTTGTTTGGGGAACCAACAAACTTATTTTTATTTTTAAAGATGTTAAATATGTTTTCATCATTTCCAATAACATCTTCTCTGTGGTTAAGACAACAATGATGGCTTAAAGGTTTTCTGTTAGCTAGCAAGTCCTGCAATAAGAAGGGCTCTATGCACACAAACTATAATTACAAAGATTATGGTCCTTCAGTGTTGCAAGAAGGAGAAAATCTTGTTCTAAAAGTCTTCATTTTTCAAGTATATTTCATTTCCTGTGACACTTGTTTCCAGAAGGAAGTACATAACTGATTATTTATTCTTTTTCCCTTGCAGCTCTTTGAGGTTTTAGAGGTTTTAGAAGCAGTTACTGCTGAACAGTTAGTGTCGACCTTCAGATTCGTTGTTGTTTTTAATGGCAACTTTTACGACAAAAGAAGCAAGTCAAGACAAAGGAAATTATGTTCTCAGGGTGATGGATTTCTTCAAATGCACTTTTAAAAACGCCTCAGCACTGACGCCCTCGATTAGTATTTCAATGTAAACAGACACTTCTGTGAAATACTATTTGCAATGACTCTCACAGGAGCATCCAACTATTGAAAAACAACGGTGATAGCTGCCTTCACATGATTCATTTCTCTGACTGGTTGCATGCCGAACCAATGCCATCCAGAAGCAGTTTCTGCCTGGAAAACAAAGTCAAATCTAGAGGAAGCAGACACTTGGCGCACTTTGGGCTTTCCTGGAAACCCCGCATTCTTTCTTAAAAGGGATACACATGCATATGCATGAAGCACACAGTCTTCACAGATAAAAATGATCAATGCAAAAGGTCACACTTGACAAAGTTTTTCCTCTTTGTGCTAATAAAACCCCCATCCATGGTCATTTACTTCCCTAAAACACTAAGATGGAAAGTGAGTCACAAAACTTCAAAATAGCTATAAGAAATGAATCATTAAAAAAACACACATACATATCTACATATACATATA
>JAOWBL010000019.1:12627021-12721665 GCA_028564865.1 Zenarchopterus dispar | reverse complement strand
CTAAGGTCCTAATTCAGCCCAGGAGGACTAAACCACCAATGTGCAACACAAAAGCACCGGACTAACAAAAGGACTAATGAGGTGATTTCCTGCTGCACGCTGGCTGCAGAGTTCTTATGTTCTTCTCAAGGTTGCCCTGCAACCTACCTATGGTGAACTGATGGCCATCCTGTGAAAACTGTTGTTGGAAGGTGGCCATACAGCCCTACGTGCAACTTACTGCAGTCTCAAGGTGTTGGTAGGAAGATCCTATGGCTTTCGGCACATTTTGTCGGAGTATTTAAGTGGCAGGCATCTCAGAAAATCCGTGCCTTGGTCGTCACACCTGCTAGAAACTTTGGGGAAAAATGTGCAATTTGCAAAGATGGCAGTAATGCAGAGAAGAATTACTGGATCACAACACACAAACAATCCCGGTCACCTTAAAGTAAAAGTGTCCAAATAAATACAAACCAGCACATTTGTAATCCAATTAAAAACAGTTATTATCCAGTTGGTGTGTAGCCCATTTCAGTCCCCAAAAATTAAATTCATTATGAGTGATTTAATATGCTGATTAAAACCAAAAATGTCTAGTTAAGGAAACCAAACTGGCTTTGATGGAGCCAGTGGTTCTGAACGAGAAAGAGGTCGCTTTTAACAGGATGAGACTTTGAGCAGAACCAGGAAGAGCAGCCGTTCGGGTCACCTTGAGAACAAATACACCAACAAACGTAGAGAGGCTGAGGATAATCTGAGAAGAAGAAAAACAAGATCATTACAACATTAAGGACAGAAATAATGACGATAACAGAGAAGAAATGTGCCCAGTGCATCATGGGAGGTTCCGCCACAGCCTCGGCCTACTGCAGCAGTTGGACTCGGGGTTACCTGAGCTACTTCCTAACGTTAGGTTTTATCAAACAGGTCTGATCTCAGAGGTAGAGATGTTCTCAGTGCTTTAAACAATACGAGTCATAAAACATCGTCATAAACTGATGTCACAGAGCAGGTACGTGTGTGTGTGCTCATGCATGAGTGTGGAGGGTGTGGACAGTGGTGCTGTCAGTTTTCTGAATCGTAAATCCTGGCGCATCCCAAGATGCTTCTGTGAGTCTCAGTCCGGCGCCACGCACACACCAATGACATCACTGAGAGCCGACATTTTTTTCCAGCCGGCCTGAAAGCTTTCCATTAGTCTGAAACTGGTCTGAGGGTCCTAAACAGCATGAAGACGGGGAGTCCAGGGGGGCCGGGGGAGGGGAGCCAGTCAGGGTGGGCGGCTGGGGGTGGCGAACTACAGGTTTGACAAAAGGGGCAGGAGGGTCTGGGAAGCTTTCCACTCATCTAAAGACACGTTTTCTTGCTTCATTTAGCATTAAATATCACTGTAGAGTATTTGGATGTGAGCTGTCGCTCTGAAACAAAAGAAGCTGTGCTGCTGAGACCCTCGTCCTCCCTGGACTGATTTCACATTCTCGTTTAATATTGTTGACTCTGTCTGGAACCTGCCGTGCTTTTACCGCCCTGGCCTAGTTTGAGCTTTTATCTGAAGCTTTATCTAATAACATATGAATCCAGAAGGTGACATTAAAAGGAGCCGTGGGTTAAAAGGCTTAAAATATCCTTTTCTCTTTGTCAAGACATTTTCTGAACACAAAACGACATTTTAGTGAGTGCAACAACAAAAGGTCTCATCTCTCTGCACATGAGACAAAGAGAGAATTTAAACTTGTTAATTACATAAATAGAGCTTTGTAATTAAAGCGGCTCCTGCGATGGTAACTGGACAGTAAAATAATGGCTGGTAAATAAACTTTAACATGTTTCTGGGACTGACAAAAGCAACTTTATGGATAAATAAAGCCTCAGTAGAAAGAAAATAGATGATAAAAACGTTTTTAAGGTTTAGAACTGTGAATTAGACCTTTTGAGCCAGCTGAAATTATGTTTTTGAATCTTTTAAAAAAAAACTTCATCTATAACTTCTCAGATGGAAGAGAAACAACTGTTGTAGCCAAAAATGTAGTAACTGTGGAAAAACACAATGTGGAAGGGAATTTCGACCTTTGATTGATGAGACTTGCTGTCATGGTTACCATATTGGACGGAGACAGCAATTTTGTTCAAGCAAATTTACAAAGTGCAACTTCATGAAAAAGTAAACATAAGAGATTCTTATGTTACTGTGAAACATAACATGATATGATAAATATAAGATAAAACCCATAAATGTATAAGTCAAGGAAGTTATCAAGACCTCAGACAGTTGTCTAATAGATCACAGCGAAGACCACTTATTAAACATCGTACAAATAAAAAAACCCATCACAAATGGTTTCATGGTAACTGTCTTTGAATATTTCACCTGTTAAAAATCAGTGAAAGTGGCCATTTTCAGACATTTCTGTCTTATCTTGGGCTCTTCTGCATTAACTCCACATCTATCACACTTAAGAATCCCCAAGAAAAAGAAGATGTAAACTCCTAATATAGTTTTTTTTTTTTAACACCCTTAAGTACTTACAAACGGTTTCTAAGTGGCTTATGACTGCTGGAAGTTCTGTAACCTTTCCATGAGGTGTGGATGCTCCTCGTGAATGTCAACCATTTCAGATCCCCTCAGGTCAGGGGAGAATCGGACCAGCACCGGACTGAGCCGCACTGCACCAGATTCCTCATGTTGTCAACAATGAAAGGTCTTCAGATCCTGAACATGTTGGAGCCAGAACTGGATCCAAAAATATGAGCGTCGCCAACCAGAGGAACTTTTAACAGATTTCACGCCGACATCTTTGTAAAAGTAATCCAGCTAAAACTGGAAAATGGTAATGACCTCGTCTAACCCAAACACAAACTGAGTCTTTCCACTTCACAAATAAAAACTCACAAGTCACTGAAATAACTTGGAGCTGACAAAAATAAGACTCGTTTACTGAGACGTGACCAATGAAAATCAGACATTATGTTTGAACTGCGGTTTAACAGAATCATGAAAGTGGTCTGGACAAAAATGATGTCACCTTCAACTTAATATTTGGTTGCACCACCTTTGAAACAATCAGGTGATTATTGTAACTCTCACTGAGACTTGTGCACCTGTGGACAGGTAATCTGGTCCTCATGAACACATGTCTCCAGGTGTCTCAGGTGTGAAGGGTTTCTTCTCCAGGCTGCATGTTCCAGATCTTTCCACAGATGCTCAACAGGATTTAGATCAGATTAGAGATGTGAGGCATCAGAAACTCCAGTTTTGTCTCATTTGTCCAAAGGACACTCTCCCAGACGTTTTGTGGCTTGTCAATATGCGTGTATGATCTGTGTCCTCAGTCGTCCTCTTTGGCTTGAACCACAACAGTCTTCCCTGACCTTGGAGTCCAACATTCATGTCATCATCTCTGCAGTTTGTCATCAGTTGTTCTCCTGTGTCCACGTCCATGGAGGTTGTCCACAGTCTTGTGGAGCTTAAACTTCTGATTTCCATTTGTCAATGCTCAGTAAAATATTATTACTTTTGTCACTTTCAAGTTATTTCAGTGACCACTGTTTTCTTATTCCCTACGTCTGTGAGATATTTTGACCAAAAGTCACAAAGATTTCATTAATAGCTCATAAAATGACACCATCATTCAACAAAAATGCATGAAATGTCTCCTATAATTCATCTGTGCCTAGATCTCTATTAAAAGCCCTCTTTAAATTGCATTTAAAGTTATATCAGTAATTTAGTTGAGATGTTTTAAGAAAGTTTTTGTGTAAATCAAAAACCGCCATTCATTTTGAATTCAGCTCAGTAAAACATGAAAACTTCATATAAACAAACCCTGAATCACTATTGTGTTGCCAAAATGTCAACATGTGAGGAAACAGGACCATTTAATGCTTCTGGCGAAATAACACACAAAACCTCTTTTGTGTTATATCATCTATGCAAACAGAAAAAGATTTGTGAGGGAGCATGCTGCTGCAGGAAGTTACGTTTTGTTTCAGTCGTCCCTTTAAACAGGTCTGATTGTAGCAATGAATCTTTCTAAAATATTCATAAGATCCATTTCACAAATGGCCGAGCCAAGCATGTGCCTGTATCTAAATAGTGGAGTCAGAAGAAGATCTATAAGAGAAGCCCACAGCCAGAGGAAGCAGTACAAAACGACAAAGATTTATCCTCAGCCCCGATCAAATATTTATGGCCAAGCATTCAAGTAAAGTTACTTTTTGTGTTCTGATTTAATGAATGATTTGAGCAGCGGTATTGCTGGGAGGCACAGATGTTGGGTTTGCTGAAGCCTGCACTAATGCCCATTCAGGGGTCTTTGTGGTCATGTGTCAGACTGCAGCAGGATCAAAGTAGGAGTAATGCCATCGTGGGGATCACAGCACACAGCAGTGGATGGTAAGTACCTCCACGGCAGCTGAGGTCTGCACCGGGCTGAGGATGGGGAAGAGGAAGTGAGAACGGGCGAATTTCCACCTTACAAACGGGTCCCACAGGAGAGAAGGTTCTCTCAGCAGAAGGATCCCTTCGAAACCTCAAGTCAAGCCAGTACCTCTAGATGTTTTTCTCATTCGTTGGTAAGGTCCCAATAACAAGACACGAGCACTTAATCGGCTTTTGTGTGACGGTGCTGATCACAAATGATAAAGCTGCATCAGAAGAAATAGATCCCAGCAGTGCAGTGACTCTCCCATTCTCCCTCCGGCATCCTCTGAAACATTAATGACCTCAAGCTGAATCTGATCTGCTCTCCTTTACTCAGTATTTCATCTTTCCTCTGAGCTGCCTACCCACCAGCGCTTGCTTAACCACATGTGAGAAAAATACGGAGGAACTGCAGATAGGCTGAGTCAAATCAGACCTTTTATTTTGAATTAATGCGGAAATAAATGAATTTGTAATCTAAGAGGGCCTAGTTTGTCTCTCTGAAATGAAAGACTCCAAATCAAGCTGTGAGGTCAGTTTACTCGGACGAGGGTCCAGATCAGAAAATGTCAAAGGAAGGCGTGAGTGGGCAGCAACTACCAGGAGACGCCTGTGACAGGTGACATAGAAACACTAACTCATCAGTGAACACTTAAATGGATAAAGGGAGTTTAAAAAAAAAGAGGGGGGAGGCAAGGGGGGCTAAAAGCCTCCATCACTTTCAACAAGACTTGGTACCCAAAACACTGTGTGTCAGCATCTTTAAATACCAGAGAGCAGAGAAGATGACAGAATCATTTTGACAGCCAGTTCACATGTAACATCACCGATTCATCCACCTTGGGGAGTTGCCGGGCAGTTTTACCCTGCTGCTGGGGGGGAACCGGGTCCGGTGTGTTATAGTAGAGTGCACCGAGCTGAAAACTGGGAGCGTTGAGCCGAGCTTGTGAGCCGGACACACACAGCTTATTGATCTGATTCAGACAGGGTGTCAGTCTCCGCAGCCCGCAGATCCAGCCGGCCGTCAGGCCGCCCTTATCTGTGTCCACGAAGGCGTCTGCTCTCTGGGTATTGATTGGGAACAACTTGACACTGGGAACTGTCATCAAAATTTTAACTTACAAAAGGCTGAGCGGGGAGCGATGAGGTCCGCCTGGGTGGTACAGGGAGTATGGATTTGTTGATGCAGTTCCCCGGTGTTACCCGATCCACACAGACGCTGGAGCTCAGGAAACACACGCTCCGTGTTTCACCTTGGGAGCTTTCAACTCGTCGTACACTGGCGCATAAAGCAGCGCCACAGCGTGCTGAAAGATGTGAAAAATACCACACCACCTCAATAGCATTCGCTCCAGCAAAAGCAGATGTTCACTAAAGAGTCTCGTACACGCAGACTGCAACGACACCGCCCCTCCCTGCGATTGTTTGCAACAGGGCCAGAGCTTTTACAAAAAGGGGCCGAGGTCAAGGGTCTCCCTGGTGAGAGCAGCATCTCCATTAGCTCTTCGTTCACTGGGGTACGTCTTTCCCCTGAACATACACTCACCGCCGTGAGTCCACTTCCAGACCAGCACCACCGCTGTGTGAATGAAAAGAAAAACACAACACTTCAACGGTTTCACTTTATGAAATATTAGGATAGTTCGAAGATGAGAAACCGTAACATCACGAGTCATCATGTTCCTGAAACAGCACCACAAGCTGCGTCAAGGAAACGGAAACCCACGCACAGATGACGGCGTTCACGCCGTGTGACAAGTACCTGCTCTAAAGTTCTGAAGATCCAGTCATCGACTCCAGACACGGGCCGCCTGTCTGGAGGGAGTTTCATATAAACATACATGATTAATATACACAACAAGGCTACGCAGAGGGCGTAAAACAAATGTTAAAGTTCAAAACTGAAAGTCAAAATGTAAAAAATATTGACACAGGTCATGAATCTAAACAGAATATGAATTGGATTTATTTGCATCAGTTTCATTTCTAAAATGGGAAAAAGTTGATGAACTTGGCAATTTCATTTTACAGAGGTTTGTGGGTACACTTATCCTTTTTCATTTTTTTATTTTGTTCATAGTGATAGTAACTGACGGTATATTTTTTCTTATAAATGTTGTCCATATCATTCAGCCCAACTTGAAACTGACAAAAGTAATGATAAATGATAATTTACTAAATATTTAGTGAAAAAAGTTGTCATTCTCCTAGATGCTTCGGGTCCTTCTCACCTCCCGCTGTTTTCTCTGGTCCATGTTGGGTGTGGTGAACACCATGGTACCAAATCATGGTACCATGGTTCCTCCAGTCAAACTGACTGGCTGAAGACCTGTGACATCTCTCTATGGTCTGGAGATAAACTCCTTTTCAGTTTCATTTGTAGTTTTTTAAATGAATGATTCTGTTGAACCAAAGTTCAAAACCAATGTCTGATTTCCATGAGTCACTTTTATATCTGCTCCCTTTGCAGCATATTTTAAGCTCTTTTAACAGTATTTCTTATCATTGCTATGCTGATGATATTCAGCTATACATTTCTTTTAAACCTCAGGATGTTTTTACATATAGATCTCGCTTATGTGTTTGGATTCTGCTAGGAGTTGGATGAATGACAATTTTGAACTGAATGATGCAAAAACTGAAGTCCTTGTTTGTGCCCCTGACAGATAATAGAGACTCTTGGCCCATTTGTCTCTTTTATCAAGCCCTCAGTGAGGAACCCTGGGGTAAGTCTTGACCCTGTTTTGTCTTTGAATTCTCACATTAAATTGCTAACTCATTCTTGTTTTTATCATTTAAAAAACATTGCAAAGCTTAGTCCAATTGTGTCTTGATCTGGGATGGAGATGATCATTCATGCCTTGATTATTGTAATTCCATATACACATGTTTAAGTAAAAAAAATCCCTGTTGTTGTCCTGAACGCTGCTGCAAGGCTAAAAACAAAATCTTCCAAGTATTCATGTCACCCCTTTACTATGCCAGCGGGATTAGCTTCTGTTTCACTACAGAAAATTCTGTTTTTAACATATAGAGCCCTTAATGATCAGGCACCAGCTAATATAAGAGCCCTTTTGCAGCCCTAGTCCCCAGCAGGTTCCTGAGATCACATGATCAGGGTCTGCTAGTTGTGAAGCAGGCCCGGGTGAAAACTCAAGGTGACAGTCTTTGCAGCAGCAGCGGTTCCCCCACTCAGGAACATCCTTCCTCTCAGCCTGAGATCAGTTGACTCGTGATCTCTTTTAAAAAGCAGCTAAAAACATATCTAAACTTGCTTTTGCTTTGTTTTATATTTTATGTTTTGTCCTGAGTTTTATTGTGAAGCGCTTTTTGGTTTTTAAATTGAAAAATGCTATATAAATACAATTTTACATACTCACTCACTTTACTTGTTCCTATTTTGTCAGTCTCAAGTTATTTCTGTGAATATTGTGTTATTTTCTTTATTTAATGAAAGCGAAGCATCAAACGTGTCCATGTGTGTGTCTTCTCAATATACCAGTGAATCAGTTTTTGCTATTTTCTGGGCAGCTGACATCAGGATCAACAGCCAGATATTTTCCTTTTCCCCCCTCTCTTTACTTTTCATGTTTTCATGATCTAAAAGCACCTTCAATTACTTTGTTGGTGAAATGTGTTATACAAATAAACTTACCTCATGATCACACAAAGCCACTTTAGTCTACAGTGGAATCTGAAAAAAATCTGAATTAAAATTAAAAAAAAAAATCTAAGTCTTTAAATCTCATTTCAAAAGAGGCATATTGCTAAAAAAAGAGGAGGTGAAGTGGAGTCAAAGGATCCATTATTCAGTGAGTTAGTGACATATGCTGGGTAAAATAAATTTTCAGTGTGAGTTTTCCTTTTTTCTTCAGTTTTGTATCTCTGTGTGTGTGTGTGTATATGTGTGTGTATGTGTGTGAACAGTAGCGACATTATATATTATTGCCACTGTATATGTTTAACACAAACTTTTTATATTTCTTTATAATTTACACCGTCGTGAAAAAAGGTCAAAAAGTAGCAATCACAAAATCAAATCTGGACTGGTAAAAAAAAGGAGTTCTGAAAATCACATTCATTTTTGTGGCATAGGAGGCAGCGTGGGAGTGGGCCTGTGGGAGAAGCCGTGAACACAGCAGCTTTTCTGGACACGAACAGACTGACAGGAATTTACGGTGGTCCACAGACGTCTCCCGGGGTAACCAACTGGATAAACAGTTCACTTAAAACCTCTTGCTCTCTAAGAGGTCACCAAGGAAATATGAAATTGAAAGGAAAAATGGAGAAGCTTCATCTCCCTCTCCTAGGACTGCCGTCTGTTTGTACGCTAGACGCTTCCATAAATACTGCACATCTGTGCTGCAGCGATGAAATCATCGTCAGTCCTGCACACAAGAACAATATTCACTTCAATTCAGTTCATATTATTATTATTAACCCCCGAAGAAAAGTCTGATACAAAATAAAACCAAATAAAAGAATAATACTGTCAAATTTAAAAAAGAATTTCAAGCTTTGCTGCACAAAAAGACACATGCCCTCCCCCCAAAAAACATGAATCATGGTCTTTAACTAAACCTTTAAAAATAGATTCTCTCCACATCTTACACAGCTGTGTTGTTTTAATCCCAGAAGTTGAATATGTTTAATGTGCGAGGTCAGTTTCTGAACCGCCGACCCAAGAACCGACAGCAACAGCACTCATGAAAGTTTACACGATGCGCTGCCAAAAAACAGCCAGCAGCTGGATTTAAGTAAGAAATCCAGCTGCTGAGAGTCTCCACTTGGAAAAGTACGGCAGTAATTAATAAATATCAGCTGGCAACAAAAACAAAACAAAAAATGAGAAGATTGCTGAGACAACTAAAATTGGTGTAAGAATTGTCGATCACATTAAATAAACGAAAAGTGAAACAAAGTGGAGGTAAACAGCTGTATAATTACTCTACAGACATCAAACATCTGGTTAGAAGACAAGTGACAGTGAGTTACACCGAGTTCACTATTGAATCATCAGATATTGATCATTTAAAACCTGATTAATGTGATCATTATTTTGCGTAAAGGCTAATAATAATATTATTATGTTTTAGTAATTGCTGTGAAGCCACAGAAAAACTCACAGCAGCCAACCACCAAACTAAAAATAAAAACATTTAATCTTTAGAATAAAATGACTCTGCAAGCAAAGGTCTGTATTTAGTGACTTCCCTCGGAGCCAAGACTCTTTTTAAGGAGACTGTCTAGTATACATGTTCACGGTGATAATATTTATCCTTTTTTGATTTGGATTTAAGAAAACTAGGTTGCTGTTTTTGTTTGAATCTGAAGGAAAATAAAAAAATAATTATGGATATCATTCCAACATTGATAAAAGAAGACTAAGCAGAGCCTAAGACTTTTGAACAACAGTATTTTATCATTAAATATCTATTCTTATTTGTCACATTACATTTCTGAGCAAACTATCCCTATGAATACATTGAAATTTAAAATAACGGGTTGGATAGCGTTATTAACTTATATCCATCAAGATTAAGTAGAATTTGATTAAAATCTGATGACAGCTGGAAAGTTTTAGTGTTAAAGTCTTATTGGTGGGGGTTTGAATAATTGCTTTTAAGCCCATTAAAATATAGATGTGAGGGACTTTTGTGAATAAAACTTTTATTTGGGTATAATTTTGCATAACATGTTCTTGCCATGAAATGTATACAGTATGCACTACTTTTACATGTAAAAAATGGGAACGCCTTCTTGTTTGTTTTTGTAAATGAAGTCCAGATTCATTTTTCCAGGCCGCAAACAAGCAAACAGCGCCCCCTACAGCTGGAAAACGTCTGACGCTTCAGACGCTGCTTTCTGAAAAATAAAAACAAAACATAAACTAAAAGACACAATACTCTCACTAATAGAAAGCAGGGAGAGCGTAAGAGTGAAATCTCCTTTACATGTTTATTTAATTATTTAAACAGAAAAGGGAGTGACTTTTAGCTCAGCAGCAGAAAGAACTCCATTTTATTGAGAATAACTCAATTTAAATGAAAGATTTATAAAATGATTACAATGCACCTTAAATGAGCAGTTTAGAGTGCAGCAGATCATTAAAAAGAAGAAAAAAAGCTCGTTCATGTCTTCTAATGGGATTTTCATGGTGTTTCTAGTTGAACTGATGCACACCAGCGCTGTGACTGCTGCTGTATTTTAGTTTAGTGTTTCCTGCATGCAGCAACTGTGTCAAAACAAAACCTCATCAACCTGCAATTAACAAGCAATAAATAAATAAATCAGGGAGCGAGGGGCAGCGTGGGTGCCGTATCTGCGTTGTGGCTTTTGTCTGAAACTGTCATCACGTGGTAATAAAGAGAGATACAGCTGAACAGATGTCAGCTAAATCCCACAGTTCAAACACGCTTCTCCACCTATTCATCCCAAATCAGGACTTAAGCTGCTCCGCTCTGCTGATGCTGTCAGGACCGAGCTGGGAGTCCGTGACTGTACTTATTTCAGAGGATGTGGACACAATAGCTGGAGGGAAAAGACCATCCCAAAGCCTGCTGTTCAGCAATCGGGGAAATGCTTTCTTAATCCGTCTCTACAACAGACGTTCGTTTTACACACTTCCAAAAGTATGGAGTTAAAAACACATGTTAAGTTTATTTTCTAAAACACTGTCAGAACATAATAATGTATACGAAACCAGAAATGTTTCTTTTTTAAAAAAGTTATTGTATCATAGTAATTACAAATCAAACGTGCACATTTTTGCTGGTCTTTTGTCACAATAATTCACATTAAAGTTTATTATTAGTCAGTGTTGTAGTCGAGTCACTGAAGATTAAATCCATAATTCTCCTCATTTAAGAAAGATTTATCTGTTAAACCTTATTTAAATAAGCAAAAAGGACTCTTTCCATACACATTCAATATGCCACAGCAAAATAAAAAACAATATATGAAGTTATGTGGAATATCACCAACTACACAACAGGAAGTCAGACAAACACCTTACTTATGAGTAAACAAATGATAAACACAAACATTCTCTGGATTACAACATATGAGGGTTTTTGGAGTAACACATTTGTGGTTACTTTGAGATTTTCCCCAGACAGCTCCACGTTCTTTACCTGACCGAGAGCTTTAGTTTACCGGATCCTTCCAGAGACACAGAGAGCTGCTCTGGTTTAATCTTCTTACAAGTCGAGCACAAATGGAGATAAGAGGTTTATGTCGGGGTTCCTTACAGAGTGAGTGTCTTTTTTTATCCCTGCAAGCATGAGGAGAGCTGAACATTTGCTCACTTTGATATTGGCTTTTATGTCTGACACATCTATTGTGCTGTAGTAAAAAAAAAAAAAGTCTCTCTCTTTTTATATGAATATATATATATATTCATTGGTAATAGGATTATCTGTGAGGACTAAGGATATGCTGACAATGAAAGAAGATGAGTTGGATGACATAATCCAGAGATGGGTAAGTCATAATTTAGTAACACAATTGAATATTTGTAACCTATAATTGTACCATTTTCAGGCGAGGGCAACTTTTAAAAGAATTCCTGTTTTGAGTGATTTGTTACTAATGCCAAAGTAGACAAAAACTACCACTGAGGTGTTCTACGCTGTAACCTTCCTATTTAATATACAAACATGTAAGAACAAAAAGTGATGTTAGTGAAGACTTTATATTTGCTTCAATTACAGCATATAATTTAGACAAAATGTCCTTCATATTGTTAATCAGGCTAAGTAATATTCCTCCATCCTGATGTTTAGCGAGCCACTCAAGAAAAAGATTTGAAGTCTGAGGACCACCAGCAGTTCAAGACTCTGGCTGCTGCCTGTCTGACTGAGGGGGGCGGTGAACACCTCCTGAAATTTACTCAAGATCAGAAAAACCAGGTACTTTTTCTCCCGGCACTGACGCTAGCGTGTGCGTATATTACTAATGTACCCAGCAGCACCAGAAACTCCTGCTTCACAGTCAACTCTGCAGCGTCACCAGTGACAAAGGCCACATATCTGCTGCAGCGCTCCACAGCCACTTCCCTGCTGCCAGCTACCTCAGACATGAAGACGCAGCTGCTGGGTGCCTGCTGGCCTCTTGACCTGCTGGTGTGCAGGGAAAGAAGCAAATATTCAGGCGGATTTCTCGCTCCACTGGTAACCACCTTCAGTCCACCGCTCCACTAAGTGCCCTTGGTTGTCCCATCGCGCTGCGCTTCATGCGGTTGGGTGTAGCCTACTTTTACAACCATGTCAGGTCCTATTACTCCATCTTTCTCATAGTAAGACAGTCTAAGGGAGCTCAAATGACTGATTATGCCTCTCATATCAGTAAAGATACAGAGTATGGTAGTGGTTGCGGAGAGGAACACCGTTTGGAGATGATGTACTGGTATAAACAGGATCCTGATTTTGTCATAAATATGCTTGACTCTCTTTATGTAGCCATTTTCCAGCTGAGCTAAAACCACAACCCACCACCACAGGGACACTTTCTCTTAAAATCTGTATAATTCAGGATTCACTCTTCCATCGATGGTTGAACTTTTGGTTGAACTTCAGGGATACTATCATGACTACGCCTTACAAATGAGATGAGGTTCTCAAGCTGGACGCCAGTGATTTCCTTTCTCCTAACGCTCATTGCTCATTTACAGTAAATCCAGCTGTTCGACTTTGGTCTCATCTGTTTCCACATTTTCAGCTGCAGTCTGGCTCATTCATGAGCTCTTTAGGAAGCAACAGAAAAGCAGCAATGTTCTTGTTGGTGAGCAACTTTGGCCTTAGAATCATATCATTTTTGTTGAGTGTTGGAAATTTTGTTGACTCCACCGACGGTAGAGCCATAAATTCATTGTAACATTTTCCAACCTAATCAGTGATCAAATATCTCACTTTGACACGTTTCTTTAAACAAAACAAGGTGCTTAATCACACCTGATTGTTTATTGGGAAAAATATTGACTACAATTTAATGTTCAGCTTTAAATATAATAGTAACCTTTACCAACTAATGACATTTAGGATTGCACTATAAGGCTGGAGAAATAAAGGATCAAGAATTGTATTTATCTGATTTTTTTCCAACTAGTTTTTTAAAAATATATTTGAACTGTGTGGAAAATATAATGATACTCTGGGTCACGTTTATGCACAAATGGAGGACCACAGAATTTTAATGTCTCGGCTCCAGAATCTGGTGGGGATCCGAGGTACTGCACTGGACTGGTTTAGATCATACTTAGCAGGAAGAACTATGAGTGTTAGCATAGCTGGCTTTGAATCTATCATGGCTCCGGTGTCCTTTGGGGTTCCACAAGGCTCAGTTTTAGGGCCACTCTTGTTTTCTGTGTATTTGCTTCCTTTAGGGTTTATTTTGAGAATTCATGGCATATTTGTTCATTTATATGCAGATGACAGTCAGACTGATCTGCCAGTAGAAAAGGAAGATGCTCTTTTTATTGAGCCACTTGTGTCATGTCTCCATGATATTAAGGACTGGTTGGCCCTGAAGCTTCTTAAATTTTAGTGAAAAGAAATAAGAGAGTATAGTGTTAGGGCCAAACTCTCGTGGCCCCTCCCCAGTAGATTTGGGTCTTTTGACAAGCTTTTAAAGCCAACAATATCTAACTTGGGTTTTAAATTGGGTGGGAGTTTTAAACTAGATCATCAGATAAGCTCAGTGGTTGAGCGAGACTGTATTATGCTGATTCTAACATCGCTGCCCTGGCTACCTATATTTTACAGTCTGTTTTAAGGTTCTTTTATTCTTGTCTCAATACTTTGATGGTCTGTACGTCTCTGAGCTGCTCTCTCCCTATTCGCCGGGCCGGTGCCTCAGATCAGCTCATCAGCCCCATCACTGTCCAGTTTTAAAACCAGTCTGAAAACCCATTTTTAAGTTCTGCCCTTCGATTCAATATCAGATTCTTACTGTCCTCTTTACTGGTCTTATTTTGTGTTTTGTACTTTTATTGTATTTTGTAATTTAGTGTGTTTGATAGTTTTAGTTGTTTTTAAATTGTTTTATACATTGTGTTCAGCACTTTGTTGCTGTGTTAAAGATCTCTATAAATGAAGTTGAGTTGAGACAAATATACAGCATTTTAGAGAGCTCATAAATATCAAGTATATCTAAATATGTGTCTCACATGTATATGCTAAAATTCTGAAAAACTTTTTATGGTATTTGTCATCCTGCACATACACAAACCCATTTTTAAAAAAAATCTAAAGATCCCTGTTTTCAGTGGCAGATCCCACTTGATGCCTGAGCTGGGACATTGTTCAGACACAAAATGAATATGGAACTGCATTGGTTGCATCCACTTGCTCATGCAGTGACCCACAGAAGGGGAAACGGTTTCCATCCCTACTCCACAGCAACAAAAGTCTCTCTTGACAGTTAATTATAATTTATAATGATTGCTTTCTTCTGCACTTAGGGGATTGTGAAGTCTATGGGTTTCGTCCTCTTGGCACCTCTTGTAAATGAAGTAGTTAAAAAGGGGGAGAGTCATGATCACTGCCAGGCCGCCATCACACATCTGACCAAGGTCAGGACAACAATACACCCATCAAAAAAGACATTTCAATGTTTAGACATCACCTTAAATGCCTGTTCTGATGTTAAGACTTGCAGCCCAAATAAACTCCTGCACAGCTTGCTTGACATAATTGAAGACGTTGACCCAGGTACCATCTCTGAGACCATCTTAGTCCTTCTTCCACATCTTCAGTTAGGTAAGTCATGCATGTTATACCATCTATTAGCCTTTCATATCCTATGAAATGGATTTATTAATTGCATAAAAACCTCTTTAGGCATTAATGACAAATAATGACAGTAATTTGAATTATAATTCAATTTTTTGGTCAATATATTTTTGAAAATGCATGGACTAAAGGTAAAGCAGGGGGATTGTTGTTGTCCAGCTTCTCCCTATCAAATAAAAAGGTGTTGAACATAACCAAGCCTTCATGACAATGAGATTAATTGGAGAGTTGTTGTATTATAAAGCATTATTTTAAAAAAAAAAGAAGAATATCTGGCTTCCCTGGCTGCACGTTGATAATAACAAGAATATTGACTAAAGAAAATGACCTAACTCAAACACACTTCTTGAAAAGTCCTGCTCCAGCTGGACCACAGGAAGGCAGCCTGTGTGGGTTTGGCTCTGTCAGCGCTACAAAAGCAGCTGTCTCGGCTGCCCGTACCTTTCACCCAGGAGCAGGAGGAGGCTGATGAGCACGGCCTATGTCGCTGCTGCAACGCCGTGGCTGGGTTTACGAAGCCTTTTGTGGAGGAGATGAAGAACAAAAGTGAAAACCCTGTGACCACCGCTGAAGACGAGGAGCTGAAGACTGAACTTCTAAAGTTGTACGTTTCTGTGCCACGCTCACATTGCAGTAACGTGTTATTAATGATGAATGGATCTAGCTAAACTGTGCACAGATAGCTTACTGAAGCTTTAAATTTTTATAAGCTGTCTTCAGCATATTCTTTCCATCCATCCATGTCTCAGTACTCTAGTGTAGTTTAGTTTGCAGCTTTGCAGCGTATCTCTAATTATGACCTATCAGAGATCAAAACCTCCACTAAAGAAAAGTGAAAACAAATGCAACATTAAAGTTTAGAAGGAGCTAACTATACACTGAGAATACATTTCTGCTTTCTTCATGTAGCTGTATGAAGAGTCTGAGAGAGCCTTTGCTCGAGGCTGAACTGAGCCAAGACAGAAAATCAGCATTGTGGCTCTTTGCAGCAGAGATCATGGTAAAAACAAAGACTACACGTACATTCACAAATGATCTGGATTTGTTTTGGATGAAGCCTTTTACATACATTGCAGGCCATCCTACCCGCCATCAAAGAGCCTCTTTCTGGGCTTCTGTTCTTCAACGCTCTGAAGAAAAGCAGCATGCCTGACAACCACCTGTCCAACGAGTCCAGAGCGTCTCTGGCCTACCTGCTGTTTGTTCAGCTCATAACTATGGACAGCTTCCCAGCAGTGTTCAGGTGAGGTGACAAGCCATTATCTTACCTGCAGTCGAAACTAAAACTTCACATATGCTGGATAAAAAGACTGTTTTTTTCTCAGTTTGACATTAAATCAGACTAAACTTTGCCTGTGTTTAGATCAGTTAGGATTAACAAAATCATTTTGATGTGCAAAATGCTATTATACAGTGAGAGAGAATTTTTAAAATTATTTTCTTCAGTCAGGACTTGCATACATTTCTTTAGTATTTGGTAGAATTACCTTACATTTTGGTATCCTTCTGCAAGCTTCTCACAATAGTTTGCTGGGGTTTTGGCTCATTTCTCCTGACAGACATTTTTTGTTCACAAGGTTCTGATAGGACTGAGATCAGGACTTTGTGATGCAACTCCCAAACATTGACTTTGTTGTCATTAAGCCACTTTGTAACTAATTTGGCAGCACGCTTAGGGTCATCGTACTTTTGGAAGATCCATTTGTGCCCAGGCTTCAACCACCTTGAGATATTGATTCAGTATTTCCAAAGGAATGATGCACCCGTTTTTCCATGCAGGAAAACACCTCCACACCCTGATGCTGCCACCCCAATAATTCACAGCTGGAATGGTCTTCTCAGACTTTCAAGCTCCCCTCTTTTACCTCTAAATGTAACTATAGTGATTATGGTGAAACAGTTAGACTTTAGTCTCATCAGACCACAGGACATGTGTCCCAGAAATCTTTGTCCCTGTGTGCATTTGTGAACTGTAGCCTAGCTTTTTTTTTTCTTATTTAGCTTTTGGAGTCAAACTTCTACCCAGCTGAGTGGTCCATGTTGGTACAGGACTCGTTTCACTGTGAATAATGATAATCTCTGACAAACTTCAGCCAACATCGTCACAGAGCCTTTTGCTTTTGTTTTTAGGTTGATAGAACCCGTCTCATTCCTGAGGGATATGATGGCTGGACATTTCTATGGTGTTTATATTTGTGTCCTTAATTCAGCCCTAGAACTAGAAAGATACTATATAAGCATGTTGTTATTGCCCATCTAAGATGTGCTCTTGTCCAGGGGTTTTGGCTGTTTTTTCCTCACAGGGCTAACATAAGGCTTTCACCTTAATAATACAGTTTAAGGTTGTGTTTTTGGATGCTACAGAAAAATCTGCCATATATGAACAAGGCTCACACCTCTTTAAAAGTTGAATCTCTATAGGTTGAAACAAAGTTTAGGCAGAAGTTGGAGGCAGAATCATACCTGTACCAGGCCTGGACTCCAGCCTGGAAGCAGACTTGTCATTAAAATGACTGAAAATGTCCATCAGCCCAGTAAACGGGAGACCTCAGAGGGTTCAGGACAAAAAAAGCACCCCAGCTGCTTTCTGCACCCTTTGACAGGGTTTTTCATGGTACTCCACAGCCTATGTGGCTGTATTAAACATTAGTCCTTCAGAGGGGGGTCGATCCTTGTCCAAAGCATGAAGCCATTTAAGTCTTTTTCATGTAGCCATGTTCAGGCAGCCAGTATAACAAAACTAAAAACTGCTCATTAAATCACTTTCTTGTGCAGAGCCACCTGCCTTTTCAAAGGTCACCTGTCTCCAGCTGTGGTTTCCAGCCTCGGCCTTTACAAAGCCAGACTTCCCTTAGCTCTATGAATGTTTTCAAAATGTTGATGTTTAAATACCTACATTTTTATTGAGAAATGTGATTTTTTGAATAACCAAATTTTTTAAAATAATGCAGCACACAGTGGTGATTCTCAGCCAAATTCTTGAAAGACTGATCCTTTGGTGGATGCTCTTTTCATCTATCATCCTGAAGCCATCATCGTTGATTTGATCTAGACTCCTCTAGAGCAGTGTTACGTGTATATTGGATAAACGTATTTCTTTTCCACCTCTCTCTCAATATTGCTCACATCAAATTTTACATTTTCAAAATATATCAAAACTGTAACCATGTTTATTAAATACGGTACAAACAAATGACAGAATTCATTTTGGTTGCATTTCAGAAATGTTGGGGTTTGGTGGTTTAAGAATATAACACTTGTTTTAACTGTATTGACAAAAGTACATTTACGAAGCACTTCTGCTGTTTCAGTCCTGTGTTTATTCTTCAGTGCAACATGGACCACATCGATCAGCTTCTCAGTAGGTACGCAGTCAATACAGAATGAAGTGAACAAGTTTTTGCTTTTAAAATGGTTAATACTAAAAATATGCTTTTTTTTTCATGGACAGCAAAAAAGAATCACATTTACTCAAAGGGCTGGTAAGATCACATCAACACAAAAAAATTTCAGGGCGCGACGCACACGTGGAAACGGCATGACGTTACCTCTCTTGGGCTTCATCGTACAGGAACTGTTTGCAAAAAGCTTGAACAAGGTGGATGACAACAGTCTTCCAGTGGGCCTACTGGAACTGAAGAGCTTCTACAGCGCTCCACAGGTATGGCACACTTGAAACTTGTATTACAGCAGCTGAAATTAAAATACAACAAAAATAAATACAATATAATAATATTAAGAAAATAACAGTGCAACACTGTAAGCAATGAAAGCAGCTGCTCAAGTAATCAATCTTAAGAGAATTATGAACTTAATCCACGGGTTGGAGAACTCCAGTTACTTTCTTATTTAGCTTTAGTTATCCAGGAAGAAACCTGACCCTATTATTGTATTTGCTACAATGTTTTTGCTTAATTGTTTTTTTTTTTTTAAAAGATGCCTCTGTGGTCATAAGCCAGAGTGTTTCTGAGGTGGCCCCAAGCCCAGATAAATGCAGAAGGTTGTGTGAGAAAGGACATCCAGCATAAAACCTAATCCAAATTACACATGCAGATCTCAAGAACCATGAACCCCATACCGGACCAGTGGAGGCCCGGGTTAACAAGAGCCACCATCAGCGCTGTCGACTTTCAGGTGCCGATGGAAATAGGGGAGTTGATCAAAGACAGAGAGCAGGAAAGCATGTTCATAGGCAGAGAGAAAGGAGGGAAAAGCAAGAGAGGAGTTAAGAACGGAGACTTTGAATGTTGGGACTATGACAGGAAAATGTGGAGAGTTGGCAGACATGATGCAGAAGAGGAAGGTGGATGTTCTGTGCGTTCAGGAGACCAGGTGGGAAGGTAAAAAGGCCAGAAGCTTCGGAGCAGGGCTCAAGCTGTTTTGTGGTGTGGATGGGACGAGAAATGGAGTAGGAGTGATCTTGAAGGAGGAGCTTGTTAGGAATGTCCTGAAGGTGAAAAGAGTCTCAGAGTGATGAGTCTGAAGCTAGAAACTGAAGGTCAGTGATGTTAGCAGTTATGCTCTCCAGGTGAGATATGAATTAGAAGAGGAGGAGAAATCCTGGAGTGAGGTAGATGAAGTGATGCAGAACATCCCCAGAGGTAAAAGAGTGGTGATTGGTGGAGACTTCAATGGATATGTTGGAGAAGACAACAGAGGTGATGACAAAGTGAGGTGTGAAGGGTGGGGGGTTAAGGACAGAGATAAAAATATATTGACAAGTGCCAGAAGCGTGATGGGAAGATGGAAAGAGTACTTTAAAGAGCTGATGAATTAGGAGCATGAAAGAGAATGACGAGTAGAAGAGGTGACTGTTGTGGATCAGGAGATAGATTAGACAGAAATGAGGAGGGCTTTGAAGAGGATGAAGAGTGGAAAGTCAGTTGGTCTTGATGTTATACCTGTGGAGGTATGGAAGTGTCTGGGAGGGGTGGCCGTAGAGTTTTTGACTAGGACATTCAACAAGATCTTAGAGAGTGAGAAGATGCCGAGTTGAAAGTACCAAAGGTAATAATGTTGAGGTTCTCTTTGGGAGTACCAAAGATGGATAGGATCAGGAATGAGTACATCAGAGGAATGGTGCACGTTAGATGTTTTGGAGATAAAGTCAGAGAGGCCAGACTGAGATGGTTTGGGCATGTTCAAAGGAGGGATAGTGAATTTATCAGTAGAAGGATGATGAGGTTGGAACTGTGAGGAGGGAGGGCTAGAAGAAGACCATGGAGGAGATTCAAGGATGTAGTGAAGGAGGACACGAGGGTGGTTGGTGTGAGAGAAGAGGATGCAGAGATAGGGTTAGATGGAGACAGATGACCCCTGAAGGGAGCAGCCAAAAGGAAAAGAAGACTTTTAAAAGAAAGATGGAATAAAGAAAAAGAAACACACAATTTTTTCTTTAAAAAAAAACAATGAGCAACAAAATGGACAACACAAAATGGCATGCAGATAGTAGATGTAGCAGAAACCAAAAACAGGCTAGTGGCCCTAAATATGCTTTCAAGCTTTTTAAATAAGTATCTAAACATTTGTGAATGTATCAAGAACAACATTCATAACAAAGCTCAATTAATGAAATCATGAAACTATTTTAAAATTTGTAGCTCTTTTCTATTGCACTGAAAGAATATTGGTTATAGCAAGTATTTTACTGAAAAAAAGAAAAAAAGCTGTGAACAATGAGCAGGTGATGAGACTTCTGACATATACCATCAGGTGGGAGAAAAAAACTAAAATGTTTTGAAAGCAATCTAGAGTCAAAGGTTAACCATTATATCTCAATTTATCACTACTGTCAATAAAAATATGATGACAAAGATATCAGAACTCTGTGTCATATTTATATACGTGACAGAAAAAGTTATTAAAAATGATAATAAACTATCAGTGCACGTTTAAGTACTGAAGTGAGTTGTGTACTGAAATTCACAGAACCTGCGGCTAGTTCTGACTGACTGCCCAATGCAACGCTTGGTGAGTCCATAAATGATTATTCTTCACTGCCTAACGTATTATTAATAACTCCAAGGATTGATTTTCTTTCATTTTGTTTCTGTGACTGCTGTTTCTCTAGAGAGAATCAGGACTGCAAGTTTTCCAGCTTTTCATCAATAAATTAGACGCTGAAGCGAAGTACAAATTCTTCAGGTGAGCAGAATTTGTCTTGCAAATAACAGTTATTCATTTTATTTTATTTTTCAATACTTCCTATTGAACACTTCATCTTGTTTGTGGGTTTTTGGGAGGGGTGGAGGTTTGGGGTGGGCTGACTAGTCTGTAATACTCTTGTATTCGTGGCAAGTATTTACGTCAGTACTATGAGCAGTATCAGTACTGTGATGTGGGTTTGCCTACGGAACAAAAGATAAGCACTTAATCACTTTACCATCGCGGAGTTTTATTTTGATTGACAGTATTCTGAATAATATAACACTACTATTTAATACTCTACTTCAACCTGTTGCTTTAAACCCTACCTTTCACTGATACTAATGAAGTAAACTAGTATCCTTTCTTTGCAGGTGCATGTTAAAAACCAGCAACCATGCAGGTGTAGAGAGTTACATAGTCAAGAACATCAGGAATCAAATCGATTTGTGCATCAAGGTGAGATAAAAGATGGCAGATGTGTCCTGTTGGTAGTTACTTGAGTTATTTATTTTCTTCTTAAGATCCGGTCTTTTTATCTGCCCTCAATCTTTGTGGATGATGCAGTTTTATCTTTTCATTTTATCTAAATATGTTAAACTCTTACCTAACAGACTAATGGCAGTACATGGTTCGTGGGGAAGGAGTTCCTGTCTTTGTTGGGTCTGGTACTACATTTACCTCAAGGTGCTGAGACAGATTTGCTCACGCGTATGGACATGTGAGTGACTTAAACGAGGGGACATGTCTTCTCTTTTTTTAAATTTAGGTATGAATTAAACACAATTCACTAGTTATCATTGTTGCCTTATTTATACTCTCAAATTATACTATGCATTTTTGTAATATTTGGAGCAATAAAAGAGAAATCTTTAATAAAAAGCACTGTATAATTATTTGAGAAATAATGTGTTACTGGTCACTGAAGCCAGTCTAATCATTTGACCTTATCAAATACTTGGACCGGTTCAAATTCTGCAGCCAAATCACAAACCACAAACCACACAGTCATGAATCATGAGGTAAAATGGGTAAAAAAAAAAAAGGGTAAATGATCAGTGGTGTTTTACCACTAATGAATGTGTGGAAATGCACGTGGAAGTGTTGTACGTATGAGAAGACGCATACTAGCCAGCTGCTGAGTCATGTTTCAGTAGTGAGGCGACCCAAAGAGTCCAGCAGGAGAAGAAAAAAATCTTAATCACAACTTGTTTGGCCAACATTAAATTTACAATTACTTAAAGCGATCACCCACTGACTTTGAACACTACTGCATTCATTAAACACTTTAAAAATGTTAAAATAAACTTAAATTGTGGACTAAATAAAACTTCAGCCTACATTAAAAAAAAAAAAAGATGTTGGCCAATATAGCAAATGCTGGCAGAGCTCCTCAAATAACATTGTTTTGGCCAAAAACAGACTTTAGTATTACTTTAAATAAATAACCTTCTCTTTATCAAAAAGAAGGAAGGAATCACTCACCGAGGGCCAAGATGAGTTTATGTCTGAAGTGTGCACGTCATTCAGTTATGTGAGACCCAAAATTTAAATCAAAATTAAAGTTCAATATTTAAACATCCCTACTATCGATTCATCTCCACATAGCATAGATGCTAAAAGGAGTTAATTCAGTAATCCAGACCACGGCACAAGAACAAAAAATGAAAACAGAGAATCAAACCATGATTTTACATAATCAAACTGACATATGACGATGAAGAGCTTTTGGTAGACTTCATATAAGGCCTGCATAATCCCACCAACAGTAATAGAAGTATTTGACACTAATTGTAACTGCTACAACATTCCTAAAAAAACAAAAAACAAAAAAACAACAACTTTTCTTTCTGTTGTTGAAAATTGCAAACTATCTACATGGTACAAGGCCAGTTTAATGCAAAATACAAATATTAGCACAGCAGAGCCATAGATATGATCTACTTACAGTCTTTTGTGTATCTCTATTAAGGAAACCCAGTTTCATCATGTTAATAAAATGTGACATTCTCTTTAAGTGGTGTTTATAATGACAGAACAGGAGGTGGAGGTGGGGGCAGGGGTGTTGGGTGGTGCAGGGCTAACACAGCTGAATATCTAAATGGGTTAATCTGGTGACATCAGAAATAAAGGGACCAATGGGATGCTGCCCTACCAATATTGAGTAGAAGTTGCTAAAAAAAACAGTTTCTATTGACCCCAGGGTGAGTCCATCCACCGGACAAGTGCCCGGCAGGACCAGTCCTGCCCTCGGTGCAGCAGATCCTTTACGACCTGCCTGCCACGAGAAAAAAATGAAACCAAGATGTCAGACCATCACACATGTGAAAAAGACTGCTCACCCAGTTTAAATTCTAAAAGGGCATACAAACTAATTATCTGGCCTTCTTCTTAAACGCTGTTCTTCAATGTAGGTAAATACAACTTCAGATGAAAAGCAACACAAGGCATATTAAACTGTGTCATTGATTATTTACAAAAATAAGTGTGTGGAAAAACAAAAGTAGAGTCTAACTTCTTCTAGGGTACTTAAGAGAGTAAGCAGCAGCTATGTGATGCTGATAAAATGCACTTAACTCATCATAAATATACCTCTGTTCAAAAAAAAAAAAAGTTTGACCATTTTATTTTTTGGACCAGTCAGGTGCCCCTTAAGGCAATGCCAAGTAGGAAAATCATCAAGAATGATCATAGAGAAGCAGGACCACTGTTAGAGCACATCCCAGCATCAAGCACACCTGTGACAGGTCACCTGTCCATCACAGGTCCAGGTCAGGGATGTGTGGATATGATCCACAACACATCAGCACAAAAACCATTTTAAATAAACAATGGCACAATATATAATGTGTAATGTTGTTGTTGTCTATCTGTGGTTGTATTTATTAAATTTTTTAAATAAAAAAAGAATCAGATGATATATTAAAAAAAAAAATGTTATGACATGTTCAGCAGACTCAGCAGGTTAAATTTAACCTGGGTGAATTTTCCTTTTTATGTTCGCTCATGCATGATTCGGCAAAAACACTTGAATCAATTCAAATACTCGACATGCTCAAAGGATTTTTATCATTTAAATCACGGGGAACAACCTGCGTCTCAGTTCATTATACAGCGCCACTAATTAGAAGCATTTCTGTGCAATTGTTTCATTTTTTTCACACAATAATGCAACTAATGTAAACTCATCTATACATGCATATTTGTTTAGCTGCTGTAAAATAAAAATGAAGGGCACATTTCAGGGAACATTGGTGTTAATGAATAACTTCAAATATTGCAATTCAGGATAATGGAGAGTTTGAATCTTCTGCGCTATGTGATTATCAGAGATAAAGAAATAAGCACCAGTGTAAGTATGTACAAGTCAATGTTGTCATATTCTAGCCTGCCGTTAATGCAGAAAGCTGATGATCTACTCCCTCAACCCTCAGGCAGATGTGTGGAAAGAGCTGCACAAGATCAAAACTGAATTCCTTAAAGTGCTGCAGGCATGCATCAGCATGTCCAGAGCATATTACTCTGCAGAACTGAAAGCACTGAAGGAGGATCAAAAGCTAAAAGCAAAAGGTAGGAGTTAGTCTGTGTAACAAATTCACGTCGAAATGACACAACTGATAAAATATTGTGGTTTAATGTCTGATTTCCACTGCTAATGTTCTCCCAGAGGCCAGAGAAGCTGCTAGAGCCACCAGATTAGTCAAGAGCATTACGGTGAAGCATGAGAAAATGTCCAATATGTCTCCAGAGGTCCAGCACCAGGTACAGAGAACATTTCTACCGCCTTTCATGTGGACTCTGTACGACAACTAACGGACTGTGGTCTTGTACTTCAGGTGCTGCAGAGCGCACTGGTGACCTTTGACCTGATGGAGAGTCTTATAATCCGAATTGAAGAGATCACAGAGGAAAAAAAAGCCAAATTAAGCTGAGGCCACTTGTGTTACTTTAACCTACTGGATAATGTAGTTTTAGTTTTCTTTTTTTTTTAATTAAAAAAGCAAGTACTTAATAAATTCTGGATTTTACGATGCTGAAACTTTTGTCATATGTAAATGTAAGTAAAAAAATCTGTGCACATTACATGTTCAAACGTAGAATTGACACAATTTTGCATTATTTCATACTGGATTACCTGCTGGGTTTTATAATATGTCTCTTAGCATTTCCCACACAGGACTGGTTTCAATGATGTGAGCCTTGGCCAAAGACATACGGTCCCGAATACTGTCAGCATGAGGTTTACTGGTGGCCTGCAGATGAAAGAGTTGGGGATTACTTAAAGCATTACAAGGAAACAGCAGAATATTTATTATGTTTTCCAGAATTAGCAAATACCTTGGCGATAGTCAGCATCCCTTTTACTATTTCAGCATTGTTCCTAACAGGCAGGATCCTCAGATTGCTGTCAAAAAACCTGACAAAGACAAAGCATTTCTCAGGTTTTACAAACTGAACCTGACAGAACACAAATACCTATGTAAGAAATCTCATATAGTACAGCCTCTTACCTCTTCAGTTGTTACAATATAGTTATTTATGTACCTGTTTTGGATCAGGCTCAAAGTCCGTAGTTTCCTTTTCTCATGAAGGGGTTCAAGGAGAAGAAGAAAGCAGTTCCTGTGGACTTGAATGAAGCTTTTTATTTGCTCCAAGAGTCCCGGTTCATCCAGCGGATCTGGGAGGTCTTGAGGGTCAACCAACAGAAATGCAATGCCTGGGTATTACATTTTAAAAATCACAAGTTACTGACTTTAAAGTATACTCAGATGAGTATGAAATAGTTTTAGCTGAGAGATGTTACTATGGCTAAAACACCCTTGGAAGATTAGATGGTGAGAAATATTTGAGGCATTTGCGTCAAGCGCTGATTTAACTGCAGGTGTACAATTACTTGTTGTATTCCACAAAAGTGTATGTGCTATGGCAGGGTTAAAAACAGGAGACTTAAATGCCCAGATGGCGCTACTGAGTTTTTTTTTTTTTTTTTTTTTTTAAATAAACGAAGACGCTGGTGTACCTGACGTAGGAAAAATAAAGGAACCGGAAATGACGCTGTCTGAACACCTGAGGCGGTGCTGCTGAACGCTGAGCATCCTGTAGACGTCATGCTTCTAACAAAATAAATAAGGACGAAAAAAAAAAAAATTCAAAATGTAAACCAGACTCAGCTAAGCTCAAATAACTCCGAAGTGTGTGTGTGTTTTTTAACTTGACCAACTACAGAAACTAAGTTATGAAACCCCAAACCCTACCTGAAGCGACGAGCTAACGATAACCGTCGTTTTCCACTGAGCGCTCGTTTCTCCACCTGTTGCCATTTCTGGTAAGGTCAAATTGGTTTAGTTAGGATTTGATCAAACGACGTAAAAGAGAAAACTAGAACGTCCTCGTGAGCCCGCACGAGCCCGCTGTTCCTGCGCTAACGCCTCTGCGCCGCCAGATGGCGCTGTGGCATCATAAAAGACTTCAAGGCTCTTTCACGTTTGTTTTTGTTTTCAAACTATTCAGCAGAGGGGACAAAAGTACTCATATTCTGTACTTAAGTAGAAATACAGAGACCTGTTTAAAAAAACAGACTGGAAAAAGTAGAAGTACTGATTCACCTTCTTTACTCAAGTGAAAGTAACAAAGTACAGAGTCTTAAATGTACTTCAGTTAAAAAGTAAAAACCTGCTAATATACGTCTTTCAGTAACTGAAAAAGATCAGACACAAAAAGCAGGAAACCCTTCTTTTACTAACCTGGACAACCTACAGGAAATAAAATCACCAGACTGATTTCAGTTTGCTGCAAGTTAAAAATAAGCAAGACTGAACTGACCAGAGGTCCAGGAGTATTGCTAAAGTTGTAAAATAACTAATCTAATAAGAACAACTGAAAATGATTTTTCAGATAGACTACAAATGTTTGTACACCAGAAGTTTGAGGGTTTTCTAGATCTGAACAAGGCACATAAATTATTCTTGGAGGTACAACATCAAATAAATCTTTTCAATGTGGTCATGGATGGGATTTTCTGAATCTGCTGAATCGTTGTAGGACTCGACAACACTCCCTGGACCTCTTACTTCCTCCATGTTGCCCTGCAAATGTTCCCTCTATCATAACCTGTACACGCACTTGATTGTCTAGTTGGTAGCATCTTTTATGTCATGTTTTCATCTGTGGAGGTTGGAAAAAGTAAGGAGCCTGTCTGGATAACACAAGGTGCAGAAATGACAGATTCTTGTGTTTAAATGTAAGAAGTAAAAATTTGGGGGAAAAATAAATACTTAGGTACAGAACCGGAAAAATCTACTTAAGCACATTAATGAAGAATTTGTACTTTGTTACAAGTGTAACTTCACTTTTGTCTTAATAATAAAAGGGATGGATACAGGTCTGTCCCAGTATTTATTTGTCCTTATTTCTTAATGAAATGTCCATCAACTGATCCATATGTAAATGTTTTCCATTGAAGAAATTAGTATTTTGTCATTTAAGCTACTCAGTAATACAAAGCATAGGTGAAAGTAATCAGCTCAACTCTAAACCAAACCAGTTTTTGACAATAATTTTGCATCTGTGATTTTTCTGTTAATGACACTTTGGTTTGCAAAATTAAATTGCCTCTAGAGTAAAAAACACCAAAATCTAAAAACGATTCCACAATGACAATGCATGTTTTCCAGAAACACAAATCTTTATTTCCAATATTATGGCCAATATTATTTTTCTTTAAGAAAATTGAGTAAACCATATTACAAGAATACGAAGAAAGAAAACTTTTAAAGACAGAAGTTGTGTTTTCTGAGTCTTAATCTTCTTTGTAGCATTCAAAGAAACAACTATTTAACATTCTACTGTACAAAAATATCAGCATGCATGACAGCCCGCTTGAGTTGAGACTGTGTCCACTTAGAGCATATTGAGGAATAAACTGATGCAAAGTCCACAGCTCTGCTCAGTCCAGGAAAAAGCATCATAAAGAAATTAGATTCTAAATTATAATAAATTAAGACACAGTCAATATAACAGCATTCTTAGTTCAAACAGAAAATGTCAACCGTCCAGCAGACTCTGCCTTGTATGGTCAGTGATGGGTTTCCAGTTCCACTATTGTCCACTCCCCTTGTGGAGATGCAGCGTCTTCTGGGGAGAAGCTGGTTACAGTGATGCTGGTGGAGGACTCATCCATGGGTGAGATAAGCTCCGCCCAGCGTTTGAAGGTTTCCTTCTCTGGGGACAAAAAGGCTTGAGAGTCCAGGCAGTCGTGCGACAGGGACAGAGTCTGCTTGATGAGGTACTGGGCCAGATTGAGCTCCTCCGGCACAGGGTTTATCACCCCCAGGTTGGACTCGTGGTCTGAGAGGAGCTGCCTGAGTAGGCGCCAGTCCCGCTCCGCAAACTCACTGATTTCATCCCCGTTCACTTCTTGTTCTTCATCTCGCCCCTGCTGTTTAACGTTCCTGACCTTATCCGAACAGTGCTCAAAGGCTTCCCCCACATCCATCTCGTAAATGGGAGAGAGGACTTTGGATGGTCGGCGATCATGTTTGCAGCTTTCATCCAATCTGTCACAACCATTCTCCCCTAAAAACAATTGACAATACTGCAAAATGTCAAACTGCATCACAACTCCAGAGTTTTTTTTTTTTCCCCCCACAGATCGTTCATTTCCTACTAAAACAAAACACGAAAGACTGAAGGTTTACCCTTAATGCAGCTGTTCCCTTTCAAAAACAATCCACTGTGATGTCAGATGAGAACATCACAGTGTGGAAGCAGCAAAATATCAATCACTTCATTTTCAGTCAGCATCGCCAACATGTACCCATCAATTGAGATATTTATTTATCTAGGTCCACATAGATAAATAAATATGTCAAAGGTAGACAGTTGCTTTAAAGGTAATGTCCACAGGAATGTTTTTCTGAATGCATCTCTTTATCCACCTGTTCAAGCACATTCAGCCATGCATGGGCAGCACCCGTGGAGTTTGAAGAAGTAACATAGATATGTTCTGAGATTTACAAACCAGGTCTCTGAACAGGCAGACCCGAAGAACAGACTAAAATACCGTCACAAATACATAAGTGCAAGCAACAATGCCGTACTTCGTAACACTAAAGGTGGCACACCACGTTCCTTTTGACATTCCTTGTTTTCTATTTAGAACAATTCCCAAATGACAAATTACATAACTGATGACTATTTGATCCTTAAAACCAAAATAGTTCCTGTTTTCATTGGGACAGAATCTCTAACGGTGCTGCAGGATTTTTTTTTTTTTTGTTGAACATGTTTGTGAAAAAAGAGACACATGGCAGAACCACGACAGCTGCTCAGGACGCACGTCACATACTTTACAGAGGCTACCGATACCACACAAAACCCAGAAAACAACATCCTACACACAAAATACTTCTTTCAAAAAAAGATGGACATCTAATTATCTAGACAAGTCTACAAGGTATGAAAAGAGGGGATGGGAAAAAAATGAACAAACATGGCATATGTGAATGACAAATTAACCGCAATAATAACATGCATGTGTGCAATGCAAAACAATAATAATAAAAATAACTTAGGAACAGGTACATTATTGACAAAATAAAGAGAAACAGCAAGGAGATGCATAGGATAAACTTCTCAATCGAACAATGTTTTGTGAGAAGCAGTGGCAGTTTGGTATCTTCTTTTTCTGATACAAACATTCTGTAAATGTAAACATTAGGCTGATAGTCATCAAAGTGAGACACAAACCAATAAATGGTTGGAACTGATCACAACTGTAAAGGTGCTACATAGAGCATTTCAACATCAACAAATAGTTGGCTACATCTTTGTTGAAAATCCAAACACATCCCATCCTCTGCTCTTTGGCACTCCAACACGTTTCCTGCCGTTTTTCTCCCTTTACTAGAACCTGACAAACAGCCGCCATTAAAGCTGCTGTTTCTGTTTATCTGAGCAGTAGGGAACAATCGTTCTGATGCGCAACTATAAGCTTTTTAAACATTTAAATATCATCATATGAAAATACAAGTAGGTGTAGGCGTCTCTGGTGCTGGTGGGATCTCTTACGTTGGTTTCTTACTCATCTTTGATGATTGCTGCTAAATCATCTAACTAATGTCGATTTATACTGAAGTACTAACTAAAGTGGTTTCCGGTGTCCAGGCACAGCTGGAGCTCACAGCTGTGTGTCTCTGTTTACAAAATGTTATCAGCAGCGTAGGTTCTCAAATGAACTAGTATATTGGTAAAATCAGTTTCACTGGTGGAGACAGCCCTTAAATTAAAATATGAAGAAGAAGCCGAGTAGCGGCTGCTGTTCTTCATCTTAGGAACCACAGGATCGTCAGCTGTTTGAGCTTTACAGCAGAGACAGAGTTCCTGAAGCTAAGTTCAGTCACATGCAATAGATGAAAAGACAAACGTTTTGAATTTACAATAGAAAAAAAGAAAGCATCAAGAGAAGAGATGCCTCAGAGACGGGACGCGAAAGCTTTTATGACATAAAAACACTTCTAACTTTACAAGTACATCAACCGATCAAAATCCAGGAAATCATCATGTATTGATGTTAAAATGCTGTATCGAGCACCTCTGACAAGCTAAGGTCAGAAAAAAGCCAAAGACTATTCTACTGCATAAAATAAAATCCCAAAACAAACAAAAGAAATCTGTTTTTCTTTTAGTACAAGTGTATGAATATAGCTATGTCACACGCCTTGCCACAAGGCAGAATGTTGTTTTGACAAACACAAATGTATTAATAATTAAACCTACATCCTTTTAATATTTTTTATTTAGTTAGTTAGTTAGTACACCCTAAATGGCTGACTAAAGGTAGTTCAAGTGTTTATAATGAAGAGATCAGCCATTAATCCATCTTTAAAATGATAGTGATGGGACAAATTCAAATATTAAAAAGCTACACAAAAAAATCAAGATTTTTGTAAAAGTATGAAAGTTTGTAATTTGAACTTGTGTCAGTAAGTACTTATTGAAGTAGTATGAACTATGTCACTTTTCTGAAGCTGGAATAAGGTTAGAAGTGAGTAAGGTCTAGGAATCAGAGGAAAGGAGAATGAAGCTTAAGGGAATCATTTCTACCTTCATCTCTAGAGTTTGGGGGCGTAAGGTGGATGAGCTGAGGTCTAGGAAAAGGCTGGAGGTGATACATTACCTGCTGGAGATTGTGAAGCATGTGCAGGAGAGCTTCCTGCCAGCTGAGACTCATTTAAGTCTAGATGTAAATCAACTTTCTTGCTTTCACACAGATTGTGAAGATGCTTGCTTGTTCCTCCGTTGTAGTGTTCAGTGGGCCGCAGATCCAGGTGGCTCGGCCGCTCCTGCGGAGTGAGATCTCTGGAGTCCAGGGCAACGCAGCGAGACTTCACCTGGTCCGCTTCGATACGATTGCTCTCCTCCTGAACGGCGTCCTGAATCGCTATGAGGGAAACAGATTTCTCCCCTGATTTCTCCTCTTCATGCTCGTCGCACATCACGTGTGCACTTTTGGGATGGTGCGTGTTGTGCTGCTCTCTGGAAGGGGAACTACTGAGCTGAGGTGTTGTGGCGTCGGATTCGAAAACGTCACAGGGAGTCAGAGCTTCATCTGGCTCCTGGGGAGGGGTCTGGACCCCACCTTCATCTGAGCCCAGCTCCTCGCACTCGTCGACAGAGAGCAACACTGACCGACGGAAGTTAGAGGTGGACTGGTAGTCAGGCTCGTTGTCCTGGTCCACACTGTCGTCGTCAAACGCCAGGTTGACGATCCCCTGAAAATGAGGCGGGGGTTCTGTTGGTGGCAGCAGCGTCTGCCCTGGAATCACCTCCACTTCTGACCGCTCATCTTCTGTCTCCTCTTCCTCTTCCTCCTCGGAGGAGAAGAGCTGGTGGTCAGGGACGTTTTTCACAGGCACCGTGTCCTCCATTTCCGAGAGCTCCTCCCTGACTGGGACCTCATCTCTGTGCAGCCACGAACGGGGACGCTGCCTCACCCCTTCCTCTTCGCTGGTGGTCTCTACCTCTCTGCCACGCAGCCGCACCTCCACTCTCAACCCGACCCCTCCTTCATACATCTTCAGCTCTTCTGGGGTGCTGGTGTCACTGCTGCTGCGACCCAAGAAGTCGTGACAGCGCATAGTGCCACATTTGGACACGCCTCTATCATTGGAGCAGTCGTCGTCCTGGGAGCCTCCCGCATCATAGTCCTCCGAGCGGGGTTTGATGTCATCGGAGGAAGTGGTGTGTGTGCTGCCGGTCTCAGATTCCGGGCTGATGTGATGGTGCAGTCCACTCCAGGTATCCTCCACCGGAGTGTCGGTACTTCCCATGCTGCAGGGGGTGTCTGCTGTGCGTTCGGCATCTTTTGAGGAATTTGCCGAGCTAGGCTCATCTGTTTGTGCACCGCTGACGTGAACGCTGCTTTGAGACGGCTTCACTTTACTCCGGACCGCCTGTTTACAACAGTCTGCTTGTGCAAGCGTAGCAGCAGGGATGTTGTTAGATGTTATTCTGACCCCGGTCTCCTCTCCTGCTCCAACGCTTCCTGACTGTGTTTCAGTCTCCACCAGAACCTGCTGTGGGCTCGTTTCTGGATGAAGCGAGTGCCCTCTGCTCTGATTTGCTGGCTGGGTACCGTGCGATCCGGGTCGCTCAGAGGGTTGCAGCTCTGCGATGTCGTTTTGCTCCACGGCAGGACGGCCGTTTCCAGATGCAGCAGACTCAGTTTTACAGTCGGATTTTCCATCATTCACCGACTTTCTTCCTTTAATTTCTGAATTTTTGGATGCAGCAGCAGCAGCAGGGTGGGGTTTGGACGGTTTAGGGGAAACTCTTTCAGCAGACGAGTCAGCAGCACTTTTCAGCTTTGGTCCAGACTTGGCAGCTGTTATTGAGGATTGCTTAACGGGGGCTGAAGAGACTTTTGGTGTTTTAGCGTTGGGTTTAAGTGAGACTTCATTTGCCGACACGGGTTTTGTGATCTTCTTGGAGACATCGCTGGCGACTTTGTCAGCTCCTGAGGATTTCAGCCCGCCTTTGCCTTCCTCTTTCCTGGGAGAAGCTGGCTTTTTCATGGAGGTTCCAAGTTTGGAGACTAAAAAATAGGTAATAGGGCAAAATGTTCAGACTTTGTCACAGCTTATTGACAGAAAACTGAACAAAAAAAAAACCAACCAAACATCTTACCAGGCTGGTCTGCTTGGCCTCTTCCCTTGGGGTCTGCTCTTGGTGGGGGCTTCTCTGCTGCAGCAGCCTTGGCTTTGCCAGGATCTCTGACACTTGATTTATTGGTGGGACTAGTGAAACAGACATCCACACAACAGCAAAGTGACCATAAATGATTTGACCACAACAATCGAAGCCTTTGGCTCACGCTCATATAAAACTACATGAGAAGAGCTGGAAGGAAAAGTCAGTCATTCATTTTTAACACCACTGGGGGGCAACAATTGTTCTTTTACTTTCTTCAGTTTCACTGTGTGGGTAAGGACACCAGTGGGATGGATGAAGTTATCTATGACTTTACCAAAGTCTGATCCATCTGCTATTTATAGGCAAATTTAACATGTTTTATTGGGAGACCAATAAATATTGAAGTGTTTCCAGGACAGAGAGAGTTTGGAGGACTGTAAAAATGATATTTTTAACATCTTTGGAGGAGACATAAGAGGCTTGTCACAACATGTTACACTTTTGCTTTTAACTTCCTGACAACCACATGTAAACTAAAAAAAGACAAGTACCCATAATAGATGTCCTACTTTCAGATGACAAAAATTACAGTTTGTTTTTTTTTTTGTTTTGTTCTTCACAGTTTTACATCTTCCCCCTGGATAATGAAGTTCAGCTCATACAGCCACTACACTTGGTTGTAGTTAACTACAGTAACTCCTGGACAGAAGTCAATGTAACACAATTTTTAAGGACATTTGGTGATTTTTTTCCCCCACTTTAAATACTTTAACTGATTTTCTTGTTTCAACATGAGTTGGATGCTGACATGCCAAGTCTGTCTTCACTTTTCACTCATTCCCTCTTTGTGTTACTCGCTTCTTTTGGTCCTTTTCACATAAACTTAAGTAAACAGGTTTTACAGTTTCTTTTTTACTGACTTTTTGTACCTGGGCTCAAAGTATTAGAGCAAACATCTGAAAATGTGTTGACACTGTTTAAGAGGCTAAAACTATAATACAGCAGAATGATACACAATCAGGTGCTCTGTTATTATTATTAAATTATGACTGCTTTACAATAAATTATTAACCCTAATTCCAAAGATGTTGGGACAAGAAGTTGTGTAAAATGAAAATAAAAACAGAACAAAGACTTGCAGCTAAATGAATTCTATTACATACACAAAGGCAAGATATCAAATGCTGAAACTGATGCATTTACATTTTTTAACAAATATTAACTCATTTTGAATATGTCTTGATGCCGTCCAAGCAACATGTTTTTCAGGGATGCTTATTTTAGCAAAATGATGCCAAGCCACATTCAGCGTGTTCCAACAGAGAGGCTTCACAGTAAAAGAGCGCAGGTACTAGTCTGACCCGTCTCCAGTCCACACCCCACTCTCACTGAAAATGTGTGGTGCATTATGAAGCACAAAATATGACAATGGAGACCCCACCTACAGAGCTTCAACAGTTAAAGTGTCCTCAGGTCCTAAACGCTTACTCAGCATTGGTAAAAGGACAGGTCATGTGACAGGGATGTAAACATGACCCTGTGCCAGCTTTTTGGCACGTTTTCTAGGCATCAAATTCAAAATGAATGAAAATTTGGGAAAAAGCAAAGTTTCAGATTGAACATTAGATATCTTGTCTTTGTGCTGCACTCAGTGATTTTGAAATCACTGTATTCTGTTTTTATTGACATCCTACACAACATCCTCTGTACTACTACATCGCGAGTTTTCTCCAGTATCTACACTGAATTATTGTGTACACTAGCTTTCCGAGGCCTTTATGAATCTCTGGCATGACCTTCACAAAGGGAAGTTGTTACAGTTGACATTTAACAGAAGAAATTGATTGACACAGGAATAAATCTCACCTGCCAGTCTTTGTTGTCCCTGATCTCTGCGGAGGTTTTGTTAGCGGGGATTTGTTCACTGCCTTGACTTGATGTTTGGGTTTTGTCCCTAAAACAGATCAAATCAATCATATGTACATCTGCTGCAAGCACAAGTCTTCAGAAAAATCCCCAAGAGCCACACATCAGAGCACCCATTTACACGCTCGAGTGAAAACAATCATTTTCAGTATTAATGCTATATCAGAGGGTAAAGTGCTGTATTTTTCTTGAGTGTGCGAGCTGACAACATGTTTTAAGGTGGAGCATCAGCAGGGCTGGTCAGAGCAGGCTGCTGATGCTCATTTGAGACATAAACAAGAATATGAGTTGGAGATACAGCATCACCCTGAAGTTCAGAGTATATTCTAGTAAACCGATCAACTTGTGAGCAGACATGATGAGCTTCAACTGCTGCTGTTTTGGCTGCTGGACTGGTACCAACTGAGTGGGAAAGAGAAACACGTCCGATTTGTTTTCTGATTTAAAAAAAAAAAAACAGCCTTTAAAACACAACGGTGCCCTCATTTTTTCAAAACTGGCCACAGCGCAGCTTCGACGGTAGTAATTCGAGTACGTTTCTGTTCATGTTTCAGCCGGAGCTGGCTTGTGGACACTTCGGCTTGGCTGCAGTCATGCACTATGGGATAGCTGTTGTCAATCACAATGATGAAATGTAAAGAAGTCAATGAGAGTGTGAACCTGAAGCGGAGTGGGTGTCGCTGTGAGGACCGCTGGCCCCGTTTTCTGGCGAGACGCTGCCCGACGTGGAAGACGTGCCAGGCGGAGCTTGAGGGATGCCAAGAGAGTGATCAGCCTTTCCTGCTGAACTCTTCTGAGGCCTCATTACTGCTGCCGGGCTTGTGGATGTGCAGCTCGGGGGGGAGGTTTTCGGTCTCGCACCTAGATTTGGCTTCTTTTCTTGCTCTTTAGCTCCATGAGAGCTCTTGGCTCCGTCCCGTTTGAGCCCTGCAGTGCCGGTGCCGTTGACAACTGGTGCTCCGGCTGACCCTGGTCTTGCTTTCGCTGCTACACTCTTGTCTCCTGGTTTCTTAATGTTCTTTGCTTTGGGTGTGTGGCCATCTCCTGGTTTGCTAGCTGTACTCAGTCCATCAGATTTCATGACTGATGTGGCGCTACGAGAGGAAGAATTTCGGTTTTGAGACACCCTCTGGGTCCCGTGCATAAGAGGACTCTCAGGCGCAGATGTAGGACATTTTACAGTCTTTGACTGCAGAAGAGAAGCAAGAACAAACGTTACTGTGTTGCTAAACAAATTCAATCAGGAAAAAAAAAATAAAGAAAACATCTAGAAGAAACTGGGTATCAGAACATTTTACCACAGTGTACTGAAGCATACCACCAGAAATGGTACTGTTTGACAGATCCGTAGGGGATACATTTATCTCAAGCTTAAACTCTCATCAGTCTGGATTATATCATTTGAAAGCTCCGTTTTAAGGTTTTATGTATTTTAACATAAATACAAAACTATCTGGTCCTTTAAATTAGGTAAATAAAGCCTCAGATGAACAAAAACCCAGGACACCGTGCCAGCAGGCCCTTGTGGCACTTTCAAGGGGGGACATTTGTGCTGACATGACTCCTCTTTTTGTTTGTGGACGACCCTGAAGCAGGACAACAGGACGTTCCGTCACGGCTCTGGTCCATCTTGAGAAGTAGTGACAGAAGAAAATAATACAGGAGACTTGTGTGTAAAGACGAGCCACCGACGCAGCCCTCTCATCACTCAGGTGATTCTGCCGACATGGCGTATGTGATCACGTGTCGTTTCCACCCACTCCGAGTTTCCAAGGTGAAACCTCGGAAGCTTACTGAGGGCCATTTTTGGTGCATGCATGCTGCTGTGGTCGACCGATCATCTTCTTGAAGCACCTTGGGCAGCAGTTATTGCACCATGTTCTGAATCTGTCACGTTGATGTGGAGGAGTTTGGCCCCGCTCTGATGTGCACTGTTCTTTAGTTGTGTGACATTTGCAGTCATGTATTCATGGACAGCTCTCTCAAGGTCCCGCTACGACATTTTAACTGAGGCCTTGACTGAGCAACAGCTTGACTATTTTCTTTTTCAGCCTGCTGTAGGTTTTGTTGTTCTTGGAATCATTGCTCTGTCGAATTCCTTTTTTTTTAAACAAACATTATAATATATGATGTGTTGTTGTTCATCTGAGGTTTTAAAAACCTCCTTCCTAAAAAGGTTGGTACACTTCTAATCTAAATAAAACCAAATGTAATCATCAGTAAAACTCAAACCCATATTTTCTTGACAACAGAATATAGAAATGACATCAACTGGGACGTGGGGATGTTTGCCACCACCCAGCATCTCCTCTCGTTTTTACATCAAAGAACAGAGTTTTGGAAAAGGAGCGGTGTCCCATTTTTATGCACCACTGGAGCTGCTTAACAGCAACAGATCCCTTTTTTCCCCCGCCATATTTTCAGTTAGAGAAGAGTCTGGACCACAGATAAGTCAGTTCAACGTCTCGACTCTTCTACTACAAATCTATTCTTCTGGAACAGCTTCAAGATCGTCTCGCTAAAAGATGAAAGCCCTTCCCCGAGAAAGACGGGGGCATGTGATGCCCTGAAACCTGTTTCATTAACCATGTTTGCTTTCCAAATGTGCAGGGTGTCCACTCCAACAAGACACCTTCATACCAGCAGACATGAAGCCAGGCCATGCGTCTCCTCTTTAGTCCAGCGAACGCAGCATCCACTTTATCCAAAAAAAAATGGGTCAAATTTTGACTCATCTGATGCCACTAAAGAACTTCCACTTTGCTTCGTCCAGAGCTGATGTATTTCTGTTCACTTACGGCTCCCGTTGTGGAAAATAAACTTTTCACCTGAATAGTGGGCGACATGGTGAATTCTGTTCTAGACATTGATTTGTGTTCATGAAGCTATGCAGCGACTTCAGTTACAGAATCGGCGCCGCCTGGGGACCCACAAATCACAGGCATATTGATATTTGGCCTTTTCGCCTGCATACAGAGATTCAGCTCATCTGTGAATAACTGGACTCAGTTTTATACTGAGAAACATTATTCTGAAATCGGTTCACAATTAATAAATCTGTTTTCACAGATTGGTGAACCTCTACCCATCTTTTACCTCCTGAAACATTTCTTTAGTACCCAGTCAAGTCTCAAACCTGCTGCCAATTTATGTGATGAGTTTCTTTTTCAGGTGTTTTTTGGTCCCTCTTACTTCTGCAGCCTTGTTTTTAGCTGATACTGCAACATTTTTGAGATGTGTTGGTACCATCAAATGAAAAAAGGAGCTCCTATTTGCTATTAAATCTCCCACTTTCAACATCTTAGATATTTTACATGTGAAGAAAATATGGGTTTATGAGATTTGCAAATCACTCAATGTTTTTACAGCATCCCAACTGTTTAAACTGTGCTTGTATTCAGCTTATTTTAAGATCTTGTGAGGAAAATATGCATATATATGTAGAATTACATCCTGATACATTAAAAACATGCAATTACAAGATTGCACTTTTTTTGGTATGTCTGAACTCTGGCATCTGATCTGGAATAGCATCTTACAGCTAGAGACTGTACCGACTTACAGAGATTACAACTTGCAACTTAAATCTTGACTGCTGCAACAATTAATTTCCCTTGGGGGATTAATAAAGCGTCTTTGATTTGAACTGAACTGGATTTGAACTTTCATCTGAGATGAAAGTACCCTTTAAGTTTATAAGCAACTGCTAAGTTTAAATCACAGACTACTCGAAAAGTAAAAAATGTTTCCTACAAAAATAACGGGACTTAAGATATAGCAATAAAAAGTTGAGTGTTACCTGTGAGCTACTGAATACAGGCTTTTTACCAAGTCTTCGATTGTCCCCTTTATCAATTGCATCTGTCAAAATAAGATAAAAAAAACCAAGATGAACTGATCTGGAATCAAATTAGGAATTTACCTGCAAAACAAATGATTTAAATCTGAGCTAGACACAAAGCTGCAACATTCACTTTAAAAAGACACCAACAGGTTCCTCCGTTGTAAGTACAACAACCATTATTTTCATTCATAAATTTCAGTCTCCACACCCGGTCTGAACCCTTCAACCACTACCAAACAAACATTAAGGTACGGTAATACCATAACCTAATATCTCATAAACAACCTAAAATCTCATCAGAAACACATGAAGGCTAATTAAGCCCTTCCCTTTTTTCCCGTTCAAATCTCACCAACAGGTAAGACATGAAATGAGAACAGGAACACACCGGCACCAGCTCAGTCAGTTTTCCATGTCAAAGCAAGGCTAGGTGGAGAGCAAGGCGGGAGCGAATCGTCTGAATCTGTGGAAGCTCGTAAACACATGCAGACTCTAAACAACAGCAGTCTAAGCTTCGACCTATTAAAAACAAGCATGGCGCATCTGGTGGTGTGCCGTGTTGTTCTGCACTCATTAGTCAGAGAGCCAGAACGGTCAGCAGAGGCTCCAAGCGGCTGCGACGTGAGACGCAAAGAATCAGCCAGCAACACAAGATTTGGGGTTTTCAGAGCATCTTTGATGCAGAGCTGCTGCTTCAATAAACAACTCCATTAACAGGGTTAAAACACACATACACACATGCACACACAGAAACACATCAGCACACACTGCAGTAGGAATACTGTGTTTGTTGGGGGGTGGGGGGGTGTAGCTCTGAGAAAATAGACATCTTTACCTGCTAGTATCCTCTCTCTGTGTTTGGATGACAATGACTCCCATCCCTCCGTGTGGCGAACTGCATAAAAGCTCTGAAGCAGGAAGGTCCAGAGCCGTCTGCGCAGCGTACAGACCTCTCGCCTGAACGGCTAGCGGTAATACGGAGGAGAGAAGGAGGAGAAGAAGAAGAATGGAGGGGTGAGCCACAACACAGGCGAATCAGCAGCTGCTTCAAGAACCATTCACCATGGCAACAAATACCCTCCCTCCTCCCTTCACTCCATCTCTCTGTCCTTTCTCAGCCCCCCCCCCCCACACACCCGCCTCTGCTGCTGAATTCACATGAGCTCTCTCGAGCGAAGCGTGATGTCACTAGCTGATGCCCAGATTCCTGTTTCAACACCCAATTAGAAACCGCAGGACAGGAAGCCTGGGAGGAGCCACCTCCATCTCCTCCATCTAGACATGACACACACCTTTGAGCAGCAGACACACGGCCAGATTAGTGAAGGCTGCCGACATACGTCACGGGCCCTCTAAGCCTAATCTACTGAGCCATACTGGACAGCACTTTAGAGGGTTTATGCGCTTTAACTGGTGCAGTCAGGTCACTTTCTCCTGGAAGCTCGGCTGGCCAGCTGAAAGCTCTCTTTAGTTTGAATTATGTTTCACAGAATAGTAACTGGTTAAATTAGGCTCTCTTTCCCAAAACAATGGATCGCACTGGGAGTATATCCAGTTTTAAATTCAGAAGTGGTAAAAATCTGAGCTACCACAAACAATTATTAAAAAGAAAAAAATCATGCAAAGACCGTCAGAATCAGACTGACAGGTCACGTAGGATTCCTTGTTTGACTTCATCAACTTGGGTGAAGTAGTGAGCAGGTAAAGAGAAGCAGACTTGGCTCTGCTGATCTTTAACTTTCAGGAAAAAATAATCTATAATAAAAGCTTATATTTTTATTTACTATTTGACAAAAAAAGATATGCTGAATGAGGCACATATATTAGGCATATTTTTTCTTTTTTTTTTTAATTAACAAAAAGTAAAAGACCTGCTTCTTATAAGAGTCTTGTACTCAAAGCAGTTGTAGTAAATAAATGTATCATTCTTATTTAAGGAAATATAGTTTGTTTAGGAAATTATCTCATTTCTCCCATTTTGCCTAAGGTTAGGACATATTTAACACTTTCAAGTGTTGAAACTAAATATAATCATCCTGTCAGGTCAGGTTAGTCTAATTCATCAGGTTGCATCATCTCGGCATGTTCAAGCACGCCTGATTTGATCAATTTAAATGTGATCTGACTAAACAGGAACATTATAAAAATAAAAGCAGGTTTTATCACTCCCAATAAAGTTGTCATTTGTAATTTCAAGAAAGAGACCTTAAGGATAAAAGTAACCAAAAAAAAAAAAAGTTTTTAAATCTTTGACATGAAAGATGTTAATATTAACCCATTACAGTAATCCTTCATTTTCTAGGACTGAAATGTACGTATGTGTGAATACACACACACACACACACACACACACACACCAACACACACACACACACACACACGCACGTAAGTTTTAGTTATAAAAAGCACAAGATAAAAAAAAATAGAGGTGATAAAACTGCAGGCATCACAAAACATAATTTTTCTAACTTCTGACAGAATATGGAGGAAAACTCAGTAAAACTTGGTTGGTGGTTGGAGTTCCTGGTCGCTGCAGGGCGATGTTTGAGTCACAGCCAAGTCTAAACCGCATCGGCTCAGTGAAACCGGACTCCTGACTTCAGTCCTTTTCCACCGCTGAGCCGCTACCGTTTCTCTTTGAGATCTACACACAACAAACGGAGGCTTCCCACAAAACAGATGCATGTCGGTGGCACAACACGCCCGTGTCGCAGTTACTCCGAGGGCACGTTTCACAACTCGCCCTCCCACACAGCTCATCTAGCATCTGTTTTCACATCTGGAACAGGTAAAAATGCACTCCATTCAGTTTCCATCGAAAACACACACAAAAAAAGGGGCATCGAAAAGAGGTGAAAACTTCTGCTCACCAAAACAGCACAAACCCATCTCACATTTACCAAAAACACACATCTTGATGATCTCCAGGACTTTCTGGAAAATATTCTGTGGAGACTCGAGACAAAAGTGGAGCTTTTTGGAAGGTGTGTGTCGCGTTACATCTGACATAAAACTAACAGCATTTCAGAAAAGGAACATCACACCCACAGTCAAGACACGTTTGTGTGCTGTACATTCTAACATGAACGCGTGAGAATCGCAGGATAAAGACCAGCACGTCTGATCGGCTCACCTCCTCCTGAGTCTGCTGCTCCGGATGAAAATCCTCCTCAAAGTCATCTCCACACAGACAGTTGACAGCAGCGAAAAGATCACAGCAGTTATCCACGGTCACGCCTTCCCTGATGGCCGAACACAGCTTCCTCAACAATGCGGGCTCTCTAGTAAACTCCTCCCTCTGTAAGACCAGGACGGACACCAAGAAATAAGGACAAAAGGCTCCTCTGTCCTTGCTGGTCAATCGGAGCGCCTGAGCGTGGCCGCGTCGCCATCTTTACCATGCGCAGGTCCTGAAAGGCCCGAGTGTGGATGACTCTCGGGAGGTGCTGGACAATCACATACAGGCTCTGGTTCTGGAGCTCTGTGGCCAGACCACGCACCTGCTGGGCCCACTTGACTTCAGGGAGACTCCCAATCAGCTGCTCAGAGCCACAGAGGACGGCCACTGCATTCTGCACAGTCTGAAGGAAAACAGCTATCAGCTACAGAAACACCATCGACACAAGGACACAAGAGGAGGTTCAGCAAGCAGCATGCCGTGAAAAATGACTCTCACTCCTGCTCAACATAGACCTGGTTGAGGAATTCCCTGCATCGTCTTACAGCTGTTGGTTAGCTATGAATCTAAGGAATAGGTAGGACCCACTGCATCCATCTCATGACCAGACACTGAGAATTTAGTAAAATTCATCTTTAAGTTTCCTTCCTCTGGAAATACACTCATGCACTGCCTGGCGACATTTGGGCTTGAACATGAAAACGTCACAGCTGATGACAAAGCCTCTCTTAAGGACAGGAGGAACTCACCATCATCTCAGTCACAGCGGTGAGACAGGCTCTGTGGAGTTCAGGGGACAAGAGGGAGAAGTTCCTCTCACACCAGGCTTTCACATAATGTTCAGCAACCCACCTGATTTAAAAAAAAAAACAAACAAACAAAAAAAAACATTGTATGGAGAAGAAGAGTTGGTTTCACTTGAGTTAGTTAACGTTTTCCCTCAACAGAGCAGAAGTCAAACTAGGTATGTGTGCAATCTAAAAAAAGTGCTGCATGGGCTAAATGATAGTAAAACAGTCCATTTTTGCAGCGCTGCAACACTTGAGTTCAGGAGGCTTAAAAAAGCAAATCTGAGCTCTGGTTTCTGATCTCCGAGTGAGTGTCGCTTCTGACCTCACTCACACACCAGCAGAGCTTTGACTGAGGAAACAAGCTGAATGAGTGAGTATGAGAGGCTCAGGTTGGGTTTTGGATCGTCGCCACAGAGACATGTCTTCACATTCAGCAGATGCATCACGGTAACGGCTGACCCACAGCATCCACACACACACACACACACACACACAACACATCTCATCCAACACATCTCCAAGCCTGGACCTGCGACCTCACACTCGCCTGCTTCCTGCTGATTTAAGCAAACAGGAGAAGCCAAAGTTGGGGAGAAAATAATTTCCCCCAGAACCGCTTTGTAGAATGTTAAAATATTAAAACATATGCTTACCCTGCAGAGGAGCGTCAAAATGATAAAGATCACGTCAGAAATGGGTTTACATTTCTTTTAAACTATAATAAAATCATAACATTCAAGGATTTGGAACATTTGATACAACACTTGTAAGGAATATTTAATATTCCTTACAAGGCGTGTCTTCAAACTAAAACAAAAGTGCTGTGATAGGAGTTAAACTGGGTTTTCATCTCTTAATGAATATCATTGTGATTATGGGAAGTGCAGCATCAAAACTGCTTTGAAAAGTAATTTCTGAAAACTCAAATCAGTTGTCTCCAAAGCAGGATTAGATGGAACATGAACGTGAGATATCATCTCACGTTCACCATTTCCACATAACCAGAAGGAAGCTGTGCGGTAGAGGCTTCAAATGACAAGTGGATGTTTATAAAGTTGTTTTTTTTTTCAGGGAATCGTTCATCTTGACTTGTCTCTGCTCTGGATTTCACTCCAGATTGTAACTTCTGAATGTGATCAGGATCAACAGAAGCAGTCAACTACTTATCAGGTTACTGTATTTTCAAGAGTTCTTCAGCTTTGCAGCTCTGACTCCACCCAAACCAGAGGAAAGATGCTCTTAACTCTCCAGATAAATGCTGCAAGCTAAAGTCGTGGATCTTTAAGGAGTCATATTAAATCAATAGGATGTAAGAGGATGAGGCCAAACACACTGACACAACTCAAAGCCTTCCCACTCCCTCTGCCTACCTATACATATACGACATGCATTACTTAAAATGTCTTCCTAGACGACAGCGTCTTCAATACCCAAATACCTTACCTCTTACACAGCATGTGGAGCTTTTGCAGACCCAGGACGTGCGTTAGCGACAGACACTCGAGAACCGTTCTCTGAACTCCATCCACTGGCTGCCAGCACAAGAGGAAAACAGAAGTGGCATTAGTGCTGGCTCAGCGATGCTGCGAGGATACGTTAGCGTGGGCTGCTAATAGATGTTATGAACGAGAGCGTCAGAGAAACATCGAGTTAGGCAGCTAAAGTATTCATCAAAAGAATACTGAATTCAGAGCTGAATTCATGCACGTCTTTCTTTTTGAAGCTTTAAAGGAAGGAGGTAACAAAAATAATAATTTCACTAAATGTGGTAGAATAAAAGTGCTTTCATTAGTTATAATATTAACACTTCGGGCCACATTTACAACAACTTTAAAGGTGGTTTATCAGGTGAATGTTTCAATTCTACCCCAAAAACACATGCTGCAGTTTTATCAGATTCTGTCAAATATTTAACAAATAAGATGTGGTGAAAATGTTTTAAAAAGAGACTCAGATCTTTTGAAAATGTTGCCGTTTAAAAAAAGACAAGCAAGAATCTTGAAAAATACTGGACTCATGAGCACTCTTAAATGAAACATGTTTGAAAAACCCAACTTCAATTTTGTAGTTTTCTAGTGATCTGTGGATTGAAAGCAGCTGGTCCAAACTCTCCTATCGCTGACCCATGAACCACTGCTCCACAGCACCCCCCCACAGCTGAGCCAAACCCACACTCCACCACCAAACCGTCGTTTCAGGTACCGCCTACATCGATGTGACTGACCTTGGGGAAAAAGCGGCAGTAATCTCGAGTAAGAACCATCTCCACAACATCTTTCAGCCCCTCCAAACCCAGCATGTCCGCAGCCAGAACCACTTGACTATGGGACCGAAGATATTACAAACAGGTCAGCTTCTCTCTGGTCTTGTGTCCTGATGTTGAAGTGTGTGCTTTTCCCACATACAGTACCTGGCACTGGCTCCACCGGGCAAGTCTATGATGGCTCCGTACATGAACTGGAGCAAGATTTCCATCTCCTCCGGCCCCAAGCTGAAAAAATGAACAAGAGAAACTGTTTATGAGCCATGGATCACCATGTTAACATGGCAAGCTGTCCCAATTCTGCGTTCCTTCAAGTAGATGCGAGACGTTGCAGTTTGTTTTTTTTAATAAGAGTTTAAAAAAAAAAAAAAATCAACGGAGAAACCTGAATTTAAAAAAATCAAAACACCCATATGTCATGCACAATTCAGTTCATGTGACTGCATCTGAAAACTACTGTTGAGGACAGTGATACTTTTCAACAAAACCAAACTAATTCTGCTAAAGAAGCAGACAGCTGGTTGCAGCGGCGGGGTGGGCGGTACAAGGGCTCTCCATGATGCGGGACATAAATATCATTTGTATGTGTCCCAAGCAAACACTGAAAACGTGGCTGTAAGAAACCTGAAGGAGCTATGTGAAAGTGAGTGGCAGCAGGTGGGTCCCGTGCCTGGCCGTGGTAGCTTTACATGAAACGCCATGCAGTGCAGTAATTCACACTGATATGACAAACTGGAAACCAAGGAGCGCACGTACAGCGCTGAGCTTTTCTGTCGCTCTGCTGAATGACGCTGAAGTCAGTCTTACCCTTGCAGTGTGATGCATTGTCTTGAGCTCTCCATCCAACTGCCGCTGAGCATAGCTCGGAAGTACTGAGACCGTGCACACAGGATGGCCCTGGAAATCCAATAAAGCGCAGTTGAATGCCTGATCCATTTAATATTTAGCATGTCCTGTGCTTGGATTGTGTGCACTGAAGCAGCAGCAAAGAGGACACAGCTGTTCTTGTTTACCATAGTCTTTGGAGACTTGTGTTCAATCCTACTTGGCCTTGTCTTTATCATCCGTATAAACACTATAACCATATAGACATTTTAAATAATTTATTTTCATCATCTGACTTCCCTTTCTGATTTAAAAAAAAAAAGTTATTCAGTCCACACAGTTATCATGTATTAAATATATGCATGCACCAGGACCACCACTGGCTACTATTAACTGTTGTTTTCTTGCAGCTTCACACAAACACTACTTTTTATAAACTAGATGAGCTAACTAGATGGACATCACTGACAATAACTTCCTCTCTGCGGATCTCTACCAGCCATGTGAAATTATTTTTCCCGGCACTGTTCTACAAATTATAAAGAGAGAGTTGTTTTAATGATGCCCGAGTCTGAAGATAATTCATGAGTTCATAAATCATGGATGTCTCAGCTGCAGAGCAAACAGACATAGTCCATCACTTTTCTCTGTTGTGCATTCACTGACTGGCTGCGTCCTTGTGCAGGACCAAAGAGAAACCTGTCTCCATGGTTACCCGCTTCTACTACTGCCTTTGAATCACTGAATGACTGCCCTCCGCTGGTCCACATTCACACAAGTCAACCACCTTCGTGCAGTTCATGTAGTGTTTTACTGAAGGTAAAATCCTCGCAGCACACTGAAGTGACCCTGCTTTCGTCATACAGGATTTTACAATGACACTTTCAAGAAAAATAAAACACACATGCACACACACAAAGTCAAGACAGATCTTTACAAAAAGGCTACATAGCACCAAAAGGGTCTACCTGTGGCAGGAGAAAACCTGCTCCGCCACTTGAATAGTGATGTCACACTGTTCTCCCCTTTGATACAGAGCCAGCAAGTCAGCACCAAGGCCAGAGGCGGGCTCAAGAACAGAACCTGATAAATGATGAAGCAGGACAGCGAGGAGAGAAAGGCTTTAGGTGTACTTTCATTAGGCCACTCGTGTGTGTGTGTGTGTGTGTGTGTGTGTGTGTGTGTGTGTGTGTGTGTGTGTGTGTGTGTGTGTATTTGTGGTCTATAAAAGCTGACATCAGGTTTATCAAACCACTTACTAAAAACACAGTAATTAAAAATAAATAAATAACTAAATAAAGCTAATTTGCAAATGCTCTGTAGCATTAATATATTAAAATTAGCTGCAGAGGAGCTCCAAATGCGATCAGCTCCTAAGTGGATTATGAGTGACTGAGACAACATGATGGGAGGGTGCTGATCAAGGTAGGCAGCTGTATGGTCACATAAGGTAAAATAAACATGATGTGCGTTGATCTGTTTACCCCAGTCAGAGGAAGTGTGAGAATCTGCAGGGTCTGCAGTGGTACCGTTTGGCAAAGAGCCCTCTGGAGCTGAGATCTTTTCTGCCACACACATGCTCTGGTCCGCTGTATACACTTGCCTGCAACGTCAGACACTAAACAGTTAATCAAAAGTTTATTTAAGTGGCTCCTTTCATTCATCCTAAATAAAGTCGCCTTTGCGACTTCAGCTAAATAACTGTGCAGGTTTTCTGTTTCAGTGAAGGTACGATAATCTGCATCAGAGGCAACCCATTACTGAACATATTATTTAAACATGTTTGTTCTACCCAGGGTACTCTGTTGCTCACTTCCTCAGTTGTTACTATGAGTAACATTAAAGTAGAGTAAAGCAAGAGAACCAGAAAGAAGGTATACATGTTAAGGGACGGGAGGACTGGTGGGCTCTGAGTTCACTGCACAGTTGGACCTCCACATGTGTATTTTAAGTTAATATTAATGACATTTTTCTTCCCCTCATTTCAGTCCAATCCAAGTATTCAGCCTCAACACCACTATCTTAAAGAACCGGATTGGAAACATGTGTACCAACAATATCATCCTCTTCACAGCACTATTAATTTTCTTTTTGGGAATTATTAAAGTTTCTTTAATTGAGTTGAATTTGAACACAGTGACTCAGCAACAGGACCTTCAGTCAGAGGTTTCTTCAGATCTGCTGCAACACAGACAGAAGATTCAATTCAAAATACTTCATCAATTCATTCATTTCCCTTTGGGGATTAATAAATAGACTTACATCATGACTACTGTAACATTTAATATCCCTTCTGAGATGAGTCAAATATTTTTGAATTTTGAACATAAATGTGACATGAAGCTCATTATTTTGTGCCTGTAGGAGTTTCAGAGCTCCCTGAAACCTGTAAACACCATCAGATCCTGCCGAATAAATAAGTACTGCCTGAAGTCCTCCACCAGAGAGACTATAATATTAAAAGGTAAGAACAGGTGATACCTCGACATCCTCCAGTTGAAAGCAGGGGAGGAACCGTGTTTTTAAGTGAAGCTACTGAGTGACTCTCTCTGTTCAATCAATCTGGGAAGGCATCTCCTGCAACAGTCGTCCAAATCAGCAAATCAGACCCCGGGTACCTAAGGAAATCTTTCAGCACAGGGAGCTCGTAGTCAGGGATGTGGATGATGATGGGATCTTTGTGCGTCTGTCCTCTTAGGATGTGAGGTGCCCTGGCCAGCAGCATCGCCCTGTGTGCTCGGAGTGAACCTGAGCCTGCGTAGAGGGAAACGTCTGCTTCAAGTTCCTCCTGCAGCAACCTGCAGAAGAACAACACAGCTCATTTGACAGGGCAGCCACTGTCAGGTATTCGAATCACAGTTCCAAATTACAGTTTTAGGCAAATGGAGTAGAAATGTTTGATTAAAATCCAACAATAAATAAAATTTGGAGCTTGACTGATTCATCTCATTACTTCTTTTCCTCCTCAGATCTCTAACATAGGCAGTCATAGTCACACACTGAAGAGGTCAATTTCTTCCTAGGCCTCCTCATATCTCATCTTGATCTGACTGATCTGGGTGACCCAGAAAGTCCAGCACCATGAGACTCTATATGAGGCAAAAAAGAGGGAGGCCGCGGTTTAGTGAGCGTTAGAGCAATCATCCAGGATGAAACAACAAACAAGTCGATGTCTCAGAAATCCAGAGCAGAAGAAGATGTGGAAGAGGAACCGTCATGGACAGAAAGGCCTTGCATGTCATGTACCATCTTACCAGTGGCTGGAAAAGGCTGAACTGAAGGACAGCATGGATGCATTTATTTGCACAAGAGTAATAGAGGCCAGGACCTATCACATCAGACAAGACCCCAGCTAGAGACTGTGCAAAGACACCCAGAAACATTCCAGCACATAACAGCGGGATGGAAAAAGCTGGCAGGTAAAGTATACATGGAACACCACAACCAGGAGGTGATTATAGTGTACAGATACATCTGCACTGAATATGGATTGGAAGTCCCAAGGTGAAGGTGGGAGATACCTCCACGGGCGGTGGAGAATGAAAAGGTGAAGGTCCTGTGGGACTTCCAGATCCAGACCAATAAACTGATGATGGTAAACCAGCCGGACATAGTGGTGGTCAATAAATTCCAGAAGATAGCAGTGATGGTTGATGTGGCAAATTCAAGTGACAGGAACATCAAAAGAAGGAACACGAGAAACTGGAGAAGTAGCAACGGTTGAAGGAATAGATAAGGAAGATCTGGACAGTGAAGACAGCAGTGGTGCTGATAGTAGTTGGAGCAGCTGGAGTTGTGTCCCCCAAGCTCCAACAGATCCCAGGAGCAACATCAGAGATCTCAGTCCAGAATATCTCAGCCCCAGGATCAGAGAAAATACTGCACAGACCCCTCAGCCTCTACGAGGCCTCTGGTAGAGGACCCAAGCTTGAAGAGGCCAACCATCCACAGAGAAATGGGCAAGAGTGGAGTTTTTATTTTTCTATAATGTGCAGAGAACACACACTTGTTTATTGTGACACATGAAATGCAACTTGAACGTTGTTCCGTCACCATAAATTGAATGTTGGATGTGAATAAATGAAGTAATTCCTAGCTTGTGTAGAATTCCTTATTAAATTAAATTTGATCTGCAAGTTTATTCTTCCTATTTATTTACCACGGATAAATTGATTTGAAGTGCATTAAAACCAACAAACAAACAAAAAAAAAACCAACCGCATTTGAAAAAGATTAACTGACTCAACCAAAACACAAAATGTAGATAACTTTTCAAAAGCTTTGAAAATATTGAGAAATGTCAGAAATGTGTGACTTATTAACTTTTTTTTTTTTTTTTTAAACTCAGGTCAACTTTTACCCCAGATACTGGCAGGTCAAAGGTCACCTTCACATGCCTTACCTGTGAAAGTCTGCAGACAAAGCAGATGATAAACATCTCCTCAGCTGCTCCTTGTATTTACGCTCCTTTCCTTGAAATTCTCTTGAAGCCTCAGTGGTGATCATGGCTTATTATTTTTTCTTAAACAGAGACAAAACAGAGCTTCAGCTTATGGATTAAATAAGAAAAATTAGCAATTGATCACATGCTTTGTTAAAATTCTGAGAAAGACGAGTGAGTCAACTCATGTAAACGATTGCGAAAGGGAACAAGTTTTAAAATGAGATAGTTTGTCTTACGTACCGCTCCACCATAAATCCATAGCTAATGCATACTTCAGCTCCTCTGACTTGTTATTACTGGCTTTTGTGTCAAAAAACAAATATATCATCAAAGCTGCAAGCAGCATTGATCAGGCCCTCACACCTCTGGCCACCGCCCACAGGTGCAACCACCTTCCTACACTATTCTGTAAAGTCACATCCACCTGGATTGCATTAAGGCTTGATAAAATGTATGTCGTCTGATATTTCTGTGAGACATCATGACCTCAAACAACTTCTTAATGCTTCTGAAGGCAAAGCACAACCAAACAACCACCACTGATACACCCCGCGACTGCCGACTCATCTGAGTATTTCTGCAGATGACAGGACTCCATCTCTTCCTGGAAGTCTGAGGTGTACACCATGAAGAGCGGTGGTGAGGGTACAATGTACTCTGGTGTTCCTGTGCTGCTGACCACCCGGTCAGACACACAACCATTCAGCCTTGTTCAGAATTGCCATGGCGAATCATCAAAATACCATTGTACTGCCAGCACCACCACATTCAATGCAGAAAAGGTATTTTTCATGACAATGCATCATCAAGGTGTGAATCTGGAGATCTTCTTTTGTCACTCCAAGAGAAGAAAAAATATTGGACCAGGAAAACACTTCCTGTTGTCAGTTAGCCAAACTGTTAACACCAAAGCCCCTTAACTTATGCTCACTGTTATTTCTGTGAGACATCCTCAACTTTTTAAGTATTTTCTCAGTTTCACATGTCTCTGATCTTTTTGAGATGTGGGGAACATTCAAACATTAAGGAAAATGTTTCCTTTTACCACAAGGTGGCGCTTTGAACATGCTCAAATACAGAAATCTGAGGTCTCTGGGACAAAGCAAAGCATAATATAAAGCATATTTATTTTATTTTCCCAACAGGTGGCGCTACAACCTTTTCTGAATATTACACTGTAGATGTGTTCAGAGTTGGACTGCAAACATATCCACCAAATTTGGGCCTGATTAAACAAGGTATGGCTAAGTTACAGCCACAGACCAAGGCCGGGCCCCCAAAAATGGTACATCCGCCCCTGCTTCTGACTGTAAACAGCAATCTTCCTGCACAATGGTTACAAAAATTCACTGAAACTCAACCATTCAGTGAAAAATTCTGAAAAACATCATGAATCACTCTAATATATACAGTTATATTTTCTCAATGTTTGGTGACACTGATTCAAACATTAGATGTCATTAAATATATATGTTAATAATTATTTCACCGCACTGAACTGATGTTAAGGATCTGTTAGGATCCAGAGAGGTGCTGTTTTTCAAATCTGGGTAATAACAATGAAAAATCGGCAGAGATGACCGTGAAAACCTCTCAAATATATGTCATAGGTGTGGTATATGACGTTAGCCCTACAAATATAACAGAAATGACCACTTCAGCTGTTAAAGGACATTCGTTCATTTCCAGGAGATAACACTAACGTTAACATCACACATCCGAATCTAACTAAATTCAATTAAAACCGAGAAAAAAATCAAAGCAAATGATACACATAAACTTACCTGAACTAGCGTTCGTTTGGCTTTATCTGTAATGTAGTAAAAACATTATAACTCTCATCTTTTTAAGGTTAGCTTGTGCTAAGTAAGATGAGCTACCGACAACAGTTTGGTATCTTCTAAAACGTCGATCTTCAAAGTCCTTGTGGCAAAAACACATGTCAGTAGGAATACATTTTAGTAGTAAAAGGCCTGTATGTGAGTAAAAGTAACTGGTAGAGTAAATGATGTTTATATATTACAGATCTGCTGACCCACTGACCAGCGCCGGTGACGTCACCACCCTACGTCATTACGCACACAGCTGGGAAACTGCGGCGCATGCGCACTACCAGTGGGAGCGTCGTTTTTCTAGAAGTTGCATTTCTGTTCAAATTTTGAGAGGAATGATGCAAAAGCAAATACATTAATTCCCTTGAGTGATTGTAGAAATGTAGAATACGGGTTTGTTGAATCTTATCTCATACTAATACTCCAGCAATCTTTGCAAAACGTCCTTGTTTAGAATAGAAAGGTACGAACATGATATTGGTTATAAATATCTAATAATAAAGAACAGGAAGATATGCATAAATATGTAGAGTATTTGCTGGCATCATAAACTGTATAAAACAACTGACTGGCACTGATGTCGAACTGTTGTAGGTAGCACCTAGTAATTGAAGAGTGCTTGTGCTCTGACATGTCAATATAGAAGAGGACAGAATGAAAAAGGTGTTTTTTTAGGTTTAGATCAAGATCTTGTTTTATACACCTTATGGTTTACTATTCTTCTTGTTTGGTACGGAGAGTGGGTCAGGCATGGTGCTGACATTTCTGTCGACCGCTAAAACTTTTTACCATCATATAAACCAATTCTGGAAGTTCATCTACATAAAATGTCCCTGCCACAATAGACTCCTTGTGTTATTTAACATCACAGCGTTACTAGTGCAGCAACAGTGGTTTTTTTTCTTTAAAACATATCCCAATCATCAACGGAGACTTCTTAAATACAATACCTTTTAGATCAGTTTGAGGAGGAAGTGGAGGAAAAAGTTGGCAAAGAGTTGTCAACACATGCCATTTGATAGTGGATATCAGAAAGGGGGAAACAAACACTTTTTTTTTTTTTTTTAGCTAACTGCATATACAGAGAAAGCTCTTGGATGGTCACCATTAAAATCTGAGGACATGAAGGCTTTGCAAGATTTTTACACATTTGTTGCAATGCTATGGAAGATGTTTCCTATATGTTGGATGGGAACATGTCATCCAGTGTATGTGCTACTGTAGTTGACCTCTCCTGCCTCTAATCCTGAAGTTACCACACAAACAGAGGGGAAAATGGCAAAACACTGCTGATGAGGTACAGGAGAAGCATAACTGCCAAACATATTTTTCAGGATATTGTGAATTTTATTGAAAGAAGGGTCTGTCTTGCTTCCAGGCCACTCTTTGGAAATATTCAGACTAAATATTTTTCATCCACAAAGTTTCACAGACTCAAAGGGAAAAAACTTTGATGAGCCTGCAAAAGTTTTAGCTCAGGTCAACTCCAGCCGATGCCTCTCAGACACTGATTGAAGTTGACTGAAGAATGGAGACTATGACACTGTTGGACAAGTGAATAAAGAGTGTTGGAGTTAGTTGTCATTGAAAAGCGTCCATTCAGGAAAGAAGTTGCAACAGAGTGCGCACACTCTCTGAACAAGGTTGTGGAGTTTCTCCCAAGAGAGGGGCTCAAACATACACGGGCTCAAAAACAAAACTGTGTTTTGCATTTGTGCTTTTACAAGTAACGGTTACAAAGGGCAGCAAAATATTGCAGACATGTGTGTTTTTAGATCCTTGCAGGCTGCATGTGGCAGCACAGCCATATTTTGATCAGGAGAGGTGGAGAAGTGAAAAGATTCAGATGAATAACAAATCAAGAAAAAATTGTCAGCAGTCATCTCAGGATTGGAGGTAGCTGCACTCGATAGTGGAACATGCTTTAAATCACCTGATGTCTGCTCAATTATACATGCCTATAAATGATTCTGAACACAGAGAAACTTCTGAAACTGATGTTGACGTGGAGTTGGTGATTGAGTTTCTAAAATAATGAAATCATGCGAGTTTATAAATGGTAAGGGAGATTAACCTTATTATGTCAGAACTCTGCTAGGACGGGGTAATAAGGAACCCATAAAAGGAGACAATGAGGCTAAGAGCAGCTGATATTACAGCCACCAAATATCCATCATCAAAATATGCATACTGTTGGTGAAGCAATAAAATCATAACTGAAAGATCAATAAAAAGCTCATTTCAAAAGGAAAACTCATTTCACCCTCTCAAAATAATGGCCAAAGTCATGTTTTTCAGACAACAGTGAAAACTAAATTAAATATTTGGTTCAGTTGTTTTTGCTTTTTGAAAAAATTGAGACAAATATGACTTAAACAGTTATTTTAAGAGGGTGACAATTTGCATGATTTCCTCTTTTATATTTACCTATAGTTTATCGTTTATAGTTCATCATTAAACCTAAGAACATGTACTGGTTGAGCAGCTGATTGATCAGCCAACCACTGCGTGCCTCACCAGTTACAAACCCTGGCTTACCGGTGACCTTAGAGCTGCTCAACAAGAAAATAAAAGAGCTGTCAGGGAGGAAGACGGGGAATTATCGAAGATGATACAAACGCAAGTCAAGATTAGACAGAAGAATGAGATGCCTCTAGTCTTTGAGTCCTAATTCAAAGGAGGAGGCGTGCAGGAAAAGTTAGAGATCATGCTCCAGCTGAACAAGATGAGTAGTCAGAGGTGGAAACAGATGAGGGGTTTAAGGCAGACGGGGGAGCAGAGATGAAGGATGGGAGTCAATGAGCTGAATGTGCTCTCTGGGATGTTGTTTTTGTTTGTTTGTTTTTTTGTTTTGTAAAACTACGCCACCAAGTGTGTGAACAAGATATAATACCAGACGGCGGGTGCTGTGAACTGCGGGAGTGTTCGGTCCGGAAACAAAGCCCGGGTCTCTGTTCGATCATTGTGCTTCTTGAAGCAACAGAAACATTTCCCTCTCCTGCCCCCTTTCAAGCAGAGCTCTCTCTCCCTTGACCCTCAGCGGCCCTCTCACACCTCAACTGTCTCATCCTCGGTCTAGGTCATGGATCTTGGTCCCGCTCCATCAGTATCTCCAACCACAGTGAAGCACAATCTTAGGGCCTCTCTGGCTCCCCCTACTGTCTGTCTCTAGTCCAAGTCCTGAAGGCTCGCGTGGACCAGCTCAGTGGAGTTCTGGAGAAGCTTCCGGTGTTGTGGATCTCATCCATCTGCATTATAATAATATTTCATCTGATACATGAATTTCTGAGACCCATGTGATCCCATAATAATAAGAAAAGTTTCATACAATAAAACAAATAAAATGACCATATGTCTTTACAAAATACAAAAATATCATTTAGAAACAGTTAAAGACTCCTTAACTGGGCATGTTTTTTTTAAAATTTGAATGATAAACACTTCCATCAAAACAAGGATTTTTCTGTGTGTTATGTCAGACTTTAGAGGGTTAACATCATGTTAAACAGCAGGAAAGCCTTGGTGAGACTTTTATTGGCCTTCCAAAGGAAACAAAAGTCTTTCAGGATCCACTGCAGTTTCCCTGTCAACCCCTGTGGGGTTGGAGTTGCAGATGGCATCATTCATGTGCTTCAGTCATTTGGACATAGATGATGTAGGCTCGCACCTAAACTGGCTTCACTGCGCCAGAGAAATCAAGGACCGGGTCCCGCAGCGCTGCCGTCTTTGTCCAACGACAGTGGGTTTGTGTAAGACACTCCAGAAGTCACAGGTGAGTTATCTGGACTACCTGACAAGCGGACCAAAGTTTGGGAGGATGAAAGGTTGTGGGCCTGACTGGGTAGTCAGTAACACAGGAGCACCACAGGGGACTGAACTTTCACGTCACCCTGCACACCCGTGACTCCCAGTGGAAGTCGGGCTGCAGAGCTGTGGAGTGTATAAATGGTGGAGGGGAAACTGTGGACTGGTGGAGCACTTCTTGACGTGGTGTTCTTGACTGTTCAGTTTCGGAGCTTCTTTGGGGTTGGAGGATGCGGTCTCCTGCAGTCATCTGTCGGGGTAGCAGCATCAGCCAAACAAACAAAATGTACATTAAAAAAAAAAAAAAAACAAACAAAACTGGACAACTGATAAATAAATCCGGCGCTGTTTAGGTACCCCAGAGAAGATGCAAAGAAGGATGCTCATGACATAAAAAACGATCAATAAATCATTTAGATGTTCATGGTCTCAAGCTCCGCTGAAGGACCGGACTCGGTGCCGTTTCCTTTACCTGTGATCGCATTTGCCACGACTAAAATATCACGCACGCGCACGCACACACGCACATTAATCCCGCTAAGCCACAATTCATTGGGACTGTGCTATGCAAGTGCTGAAATGTCGAGCACGCACGCCGTGTCTCAGTTGCAGCCTCGCTCCCACGGCAGCGACGCGAAGCCGTGCTGCTTTGCAGTGATTTTTTCCTCCGTGTCCAACAGCGCCTCTCAGCTGCGATGAAAATCCTCTCACGCTGCCCTGCGTCGAGCAGGTTACTGCTGGATTTTGGACTTGCCTTGTATAGTCAACAACAGCGTCTCCCGCTCAACAACCACTACTGTCACACGCAAGCGTGAAATCTGACGTGATGCTCTCGCCACCGTCCCATTCACCCTCTTGCCGGGACCCTCCCTTCAGACAGTCGTGCGTGTGCGCTGGGAGTGTGACAGCGGCATTGTCGGAGCAGTGTTGAAGAAGAACCGAGCAGTTACCAGAGATCAATCCATAGGTGACGTGACCTGGATTGATTTCCTGCGGCAATGTAAAGATGGCGAGAGTGCTCCACAACTTGCTGGTGTTTCTGATCCGACTTGCGCTGCGGATCCGCGTGTTCGGGTACTGGTCTTTGGTCTACGGTTATTGTGCTCTCTGCACCATCGTCGCCCTGCTGAAACTTTGCTGGAACATCGTCTTGAGGCCGACCACAACCTTCCAGTGGGGGCTTCGTGACACTCCCCCGGCTTGCCTGAATGACACGTCCTTGGGAACCCACTGTTATGTCAGGATCAAGGTAAGACGCTCACACGCACACTTGGACATGAACGCTGTGGGAGGGTCCATTGTGTTTAAGCCCCTTTTTTCATGCCGGGGTTCTCACGCGTGAAACGCTTCGACACCTTTTTTTTTTTTTTTTTTTTTTTTTTTTTTAAATCGCGTCGTGACGAGCCTCCCAGGGCCTGGTTTCCGAGCCGAGCGGGGAAGCGTCTGTCTGGGGGACGGTTTCGGCGGCGTCGGCGCCGTCGGCGGCGGTGAGCTCAGGTGGTGCTGAAGGAACAGCTCCTCCGCCTCGCGTCTCCACGCAGCGGCTGCCAGGTTCCACAGACGCGAGCACGCCTCGAAGATTACACAGCCTTATTCAAAACCATGGTCACAAATCCCGCTCACTAAGTCCACTGAGAGTGTTAGGAGAACCGTTTACATCAGTTTACCATAAGCTGGATCGTTTTCAATGGAAGTGAACTCCTCCATCTGAAAGTACCGTGAGTCCAAGAACTCTGCGCGACCGTGGAGCTTAGTGTATAAGAGTGTGTAATCGCCGGTCTTCAACCTGATCCTTGTGATCCTTGTGATCGTGATTCTTTAATTGCCACAAGAGTGAACCGCTTTGTTGTTCATGTTTTGTAGTTTAAAATATATAAATATGATCATATTCATTGTTATCTACAACCTTTCCTCCTTTGACTTTATGTAAAGATTTAACAGCTTTGAGTTCATTCAAAATCACAATCTACCTCAAATATAGTGTTTCAAGTCGTGTAAAAAGTCTTATATTAGTGACAAAGTTTTGTCCACAAAAATGGTAATCACAAAGACGATTTAATATAAATGTCATGTGGCTAAAAAGACTATTAAAAAAATGAATAAATCAAACTTTAAAATACGTAAGCAATGGTATATTTAAACATACATTATGTATGAATCGATGGAATAGGCGTGGCAATTTTGTAGAATATAGTGCATGTAAAGATGAATAGTAATGCAGATAAAGTAATTGTGAAGCCATAACTCCCACCGACATGGTGCTGGAGTATAGTGAATTTTTGTCCATGCATGCCAAAACATGATGTATCCCCATGTCTTGGATCAGAGCTGCTTTCTTATATAATCAGTGAAAAGCCCTAAATCCTGCAAAAAATTTTCCAGTGAGAATCAGATCAGGAGTGCCTAATCGCCTCTCAATAAAGTCAGAAAATCAAATCATACAGATAATACACCTCATAACACGGGAAGAGGATTTGCATCTGCTTAGAAATAACAGAATTATTTTTCTCTTTTTTTGTCAAGTTGATCTATTAAGACTTATAAAAGTCCTTTAATCTGCAAAGATAAAAAGCCTGGAGCACACAGATGTTGCGTGCCATGCATGTATGCCGTTATCCCACACCTATTGTGCTCTCTGGATGTTTAGTAACACTGAACGTTTTACTAAATGTCTTGTGCTCAACTGTATGTTCACTGCTTCACATGCTGAAGTTAAGCTATAGAAGAAGAACGTTTCTGACTTTTTTTAACGTTCTACTTGTTCTATAACTTATATCCAAGTTTTTGCGTCAACTCATTTTGAATTGAGATTCTGGACTCTTTAAATGATTATAAAACAGACATTAGGGATACTTTATTGATCCACAGGAATACATTTTTGTCACAGGTCAATAGAGTTGTGGGTATTCAATTTCACAGAAAACTCACATTGTACCGAAAATATTGCAGCAATTGTAAAATATGAGTATAAAAACACTATATAGCAGTAATGCTTTCAATAAGACAAAACTAAAATAGGATCTTGGTTATGTAACTTAACTAAAAGTTTGAAATGGGCATGGGGCATAGTGTTAATTTGTGGGGAGCAGCAACCGTGTTGGTGGCTGTGGAGATGCAGAGCACAGAACGAGAAGAAGCCAAAAAACATCAACAGAGCACAAACAAGTGAATTCTTTACCATAACAAGTTATCAACCAAAGCAAGGAAGCGTTATAACCTAACATCCTCTGAAGACAAAAACTGGAGCAAAAGCTGACAAATCAGAAGTTCTGTTGTATTTCAGTTCTTTTCATCCCAACATTGTTATGTGGAAGGAATTCAAGTAAACATGGTAAACGAACCTGTAAACGGCACAGCAGTGCAGTAACATCCACAGCTAACTACAAATTCCACTGTCATGTGTGAAAACCTCATGTCAACGAAGTAAACGGGTACAGGGGAACACGTGCAGTAACGTGGTGAAAATGAACTCTGTACCTGTTAAACTGCAGCTGTGTGAAGCTCTGCTGCACTTAGTCACACAACAGTATCTAACCATGATCGTACATGCATTTGATAATAAAAGTTGTACGAGGCAAAGCAAGTTTATTTGTGTAGCACAAGTCTTGCACAATTCAATTCAAGGAGCTTCACATAAAAAATAAAAAGAGTTTAAAAGCAGAATACATAAAGACAGACAGACACAAGTTAAAAAAGAATAAAACAAATGAGTGCATTGTGGTAGATTCTTTTCAACCTTGTCTTAAAGAGACTGAGTTCCAGCAGCCCTGATGCATTCTGGGAGTTTGTTCCACGGGTGAGGAGCATAAAAGCTGAACGCTGCCTCACCATATTTGATTCTAACGCTGGGTACAGAAAGTGGGCGTGACCCTGATGACCTGAGGGTTCTTGTTGGTTCATAATGGAGCAGGAGATCAGAGATGTAGATCGGTTCTAGACCGTTCACAGATTTACAAAAGAGCAAAACAAATACAGCCACCTTCCACCACGGATGTAGAGAACCAAAGGTGGCGGATGTCCCAAGAATACAGCATAACAAGATGATCCCAAGCCCTACCTATACAAATACATGGTTCAAGTGTGTAGCAGTTATTGTGACAGTCGTGCAAGAGTTAAGTGAGGGTCAAAGGTGTGTTACATTACGTTGTCTGGGCTTAAACAGTCTGACGACAGGAAGTCATTCCTGTGGCTGCATTTAGCTCCAACATGTCTCTTGCTGGCTGTGCTCCTGCACCTGAGCAGTACATCGTGGAGGTGGTGGTAGACATTGCAGGCTTCATACGACGCCACTGTCGGAGAGTGCAGCTATATCCTTACAGCGCCACTGGCTTTGCAGTTAAGTTTGAGCCTGTTTGGCTCAACAGACACTTCTGCTGGCCCAGAGCACAACAGGATACAACATAGTGCTCTCCTCCAAAAACCCATACATGCCCTTAGCATGGTCCCACAAATGTTAAAGGTTTCACATGATTAGTCATTACATAATATTTATGCATGCAAAGAACTTTCTGAAAGGGCTCTAAAAATGTTCAGGATATCTGCTGACTGTGTTTACCTTGTTCCCATGTTCCTCAGATGTTCGTTGACTCAAGAAGAAATGTTGTTTTATGTATAAATACAGCATTTTACTCTGCACTCATTTTCCATGTGTTTGGTAGTGCACCAAATAGCCGGAGACGAGGCTGACTGCTCAGCATGTGTTGATGTCTGTATGTCTTCTCTCTGCCCAGGAGTCTGGCCTTAGGTTCCACTACGTTGCCGCTGGAGAGAGAGGAAAGCCACTCATGCTGTTTTTGCATGGCTTCCCCGAGTTCTGGTAGGTCAAAGGGTTGTGATATTAGTGAGGGCTCTTCTACATTGTGCCGAAAACCAGCCCATAAGCTTTAGATTTATGCAGTTGCTCTTTCTTTCTTGCAGCAGCCACCAACCTAAACCTTATCTTGATTCAGAGAATTCCTTGAATGTGATGACGCAGCACGGTTAAATCTCTCCAGACAGGTTGGAGGACTGCAAGCACTAATGCACATCACCCTCATTCACAGACATGACTTGCCATCGGAGGACAAGAGGTCCACAGTGCTCAAGATCTCTCCCTCCTGATATGAAATGAAAAATGATGTTGAGTATTGTGGTTGGATTGGGGCCAAAGAGACTGTCAAGAGCTGTAAGCCTGCCCGTTTATCCAGAACACTATCCAAGGCTGAGATTAATTATCAGTTGATGGGAGCCGTTTCTGCTTCACTGCCATAGTTCTCATCGAAATAATGAACTTTGCTGAGAATAAGGTGCTCAGAAGGTTCTCTTTGTGCCCTTCTAAAGAGTGCTGATTCCCAGAGAAGAGGAAGGGAATGTGTACGTGCAGTTTGTGTGTCAAAGGGAGGACGGTAGGGTCCAAGGGGTTCACTTTGCTTCAGTCCTCATCTATATTCTAAGATCTGAGGGTTCAGTGCCGCGATGCCTTCCTGACTCATCACAATGAAAATAAGGCTCTGCATCCTGCTTACCCTATCTCCCAAGTGAGATAGAGGAGGAGGAGGGTTTCAGGCTTGATGAAGACTATTTACATTACAGCAGGCAAGGTCAAGGAAGTCACGAGTGGCAGATTCGACACTAAACCAGCGTCTATTACCCATCATCCAGAGGTGACCTCCAGTTAACTGGAAAGAGAGATGAGTGCTGACTATTTATATACAATACTACAGATTTGTGCATCCTTTAAAAGAGCAAAAATTAGTACTTTCAAAAGGGAGCTAGTAGTAGATGCATACATGGCAGGTTGTAAAAAATAAAAAAATCTTGGATTATTTTACATGTGCTTAACTTAGCTGTGCCTTAAAATCCTACTGCATAAACTAAAAGTTTACCCACGACTCTCCTGGAAGTGGAAGGTGATTGCAGTATCACAACACTAGAGCTACGTTCTCAGGACGTCAGCTGGTTTGCGGTGAAGTACACGACAGTACCTCTGATTTCCTGAGTCTGCAATAACCAGTTAACTTCAACTGACTGCAGTTTAACAGATGCACCCCTTGACATCTGTACACGCAACATGAAATTGATTGTTTTTCATATAAAATTCATTTCACATCCACCAAAAACTGTTAATCATTCAACAGAACCTATTGAATGATGTCATTTAAGCTTTTTAAAAGGAGCTGACATGACTATTTGGCTTCAGATATCCAGTCAGGCGCGGAGTCTGCGCCGTGCTTGAGTTGTCATCGACAATGACTGACAAGACAGGAAAAGGCATCCCATCAGCCTCCATGAGCCCCGTTTCCCTCACCCGGGAGGTTGGGTGGAAGGTTTCGACTGCGCTGCTCGAGCTGGTGGTGCTGACAGAGCTGGTGGGGCATTTTGCCACTGTTGCCAGTCACATCTAGCCTGGATCGTGTGGTTGTTTACGTGTGAATGTTTCAACACTGTGTAATGATTCTGGTGAATAATAATCCCCTGTAAATATTCCTTTTTCTTTTTGGTCTTTAATTTAGAAAAAGCAACTGTTTGCTGTTCAGTCTAATATTCCTGGAAGATGCACATCTCTATGTGAAATGATCAGATTTTTATTTCCCATATTATCTAAGTTAATGAGGCTTAGTAGTAGTGTAAGGTCAGGAGAAATTACTTTTAATTCTTGTTTACTCAGCTGTCCGGTTTAAACATGCCATAAAAGAGGTATCTGGAGGTAGAAATCAAATGAACCTTCACCTACCGATTAAACTACAAACGCTAACCGAGCAACAGCTAAGATGAGTTAAGAAGTGATGGTGAGCTGCCAAGAGGACCGCTACATCTAAAGTTAAAGGGAAATTGTGTTGAAGGATGATATTAAAAAAAAAAAAAAGATTTTGTGGAAGAAAAGGTCAAACACCGTCACAACTCTTATCAGAGAGAAGACAGACGCCAGGACTTTTGCAACTTCAACTGAATATGTCATGCATAATTTTCCTTTATCTGGGTCTTCCTAAATTAAAATGAATATAGTCTTTCAAATTACAATATACAGATGCCAATCACTTCTTTGATATTGCATTGTGCAGCATTAAAAGAGGGTCTGCTGCAGGCCTCCCCCTCTTCTGTCTGGTTACTGTTAATAAAGATCACTAGAGGAACCAGAGCTTAGAAGTGCAGAAACCCTGAAAGAATGACCAGCTTTGTTTGTTTGTGTTCCTCAGGTTCTCCTGGCGCTACCAGCTGCGCGAGTTTAAGAGTGAATTTCGCGTGGTGGCCGTTGACATGCGCGGTTACGGGGAGTCCGACTTGCCCCTTTCCACAGAAAGCTACCGCTTTGAGTACCTGGTCACTGACGTGAAAGACATCGTAGAGTATCTCGGTAAGGGACTGCAAGTGCTTGAGCCTAGTCTTGAAATGACTCGACAGCGTTTCAGCTGAAAACATTTATCAGTCTTAAGCTGCGGACGGCCCTGGGGCCCGCAGCACAGCAGAGCAGACCTGCTGTGACTCATCCTCAGTCAGCACCGGACAAATAAAAGGCCAACTGTTTGCTGACTACATGCCACTAAAATGGAACAAGCATGGTATGGATGGCATGCATGCATGCGTATATGATATACTGGTTATTCAAAAAAACAACTAAAAAATAAATAATGTCCACCTCCCCAATTCTTTGCAGGATTTGCCTCTTTTTTTTTTTTTAGATTGGTGTACAAGTTTGTGCTACCCACTTCTGAAGTATGGCAAATGAATCAATGACGCTAAAGATGGGGAGGCAGGATATTTCTGCTCGGATCTGCTGGGTCTGTGACATCACAGACCCTGCAGATCCGAGCAGCTCACCCAATTTGTCCGACTTCAAAAAGCAACAGTGACCCGTCATACCTGAGTTTTTGATCATCACCTCAGATGCTCTCCAGCACTGAAAGGAAGTTTATTTTACATAAGAAGTTCTCTTTGAAAACGCTTTGTTGCCTTTTAAGATAAAATCCTGACGGTATCTTGATAGGAGCCCAGTGAAAGTCAAGCCCAGGGGCATGGTGCTGTCTCTGTGGTTGACATACATCTGAGCAAACGTGCGAGACTGGAGTCAGGCAGCCGTGAATGAGCTCAAATGTACTACGTTAAAACAATCTTCAGTATTGACGCACCAAACAGGTTACCATAGTGACCTCACTAGCTAAATACAAAAACAAGATGACTTTTTTTCTCCCCAAGTTAAAGTCTGACTAAATTTTGATATCAGGGCTTATGGATCTCATCATTCCTACTTTGGTGTGCATACTCACACATATACATTTATATCTTAAATGATTGTTTCATTCTTATTAAAAACAAAATCCTGAACACCACTTATACCGTCAGAGGAAGCTTGTGCACCTCAGGTGCTACACGTACCACAGTTCAACTGTGCATGAGCGACTGCACTACAGCACCTTACCTATAACAATCTCTTTACACCAAGTCTTACAGCACACATTAGTACACATCCTCAGTGAAGATATTTAACTACTTCTTTACAAAATATGTCCGATACCTCAGTACACACAAACAGCTTCAGGCTTCGTCACCAGACTGGAGACCAAGCTTGGCGACAGCAGTTCTTAAGGCTCTCGTGACACCAGAGTTGACATGGTTCTTGTTGGGTGGATTCATTTTAAGCAGCATCTAAGGGTGTTAGTGTTCAGGAAATTCACATAAATCTGATTTAGATGGATGCCCTGTGCTTGCTTCGCTTTGGCCGTGATATAATCCACTCATTACTTGGACGTAAAAGTCTTGAGTGAGAAAGCCTGACAACAGCATTGATTTTTTTGTTTGTTTGAGATGTTTTAACATGAGCATGAAGAGCGTTTATATATATATTACTGTCTTTTGTGGAAACACAGTCTTACGTGCTTTCTTTCTCTTCCAAGGGTACAACAGATGCTGCCTCGTTGGCCATGACTGGGGCGGCACCATAGCATGGCTGTTCGCCATTCACTACCCCGAGATGGTGACAAAACTCATTGTCCTAAACTGTCCCCATCCTTCTGTATTTGCAGGTGGGATTTTACTTTGTGCAAAAATGCAAATAACCAAACACTGTTAAAGGAAAACCTTTCTTCTACATACTAATTAGATACGCTTTGTTTAGGCTCTTGGGTTATTACAGTAATTACCATAATTAATTTGGAAGCGTTATTACTTCATTTGCAAGTTTGCATCCGTCCCGAAGACCCTCTTCTGCCTCATGTGGAAGCTGATGAGACACTAATTACAGGAGGCTGGTGTGAAGCTGGAGCAGCTGCTTTTAAATGGAGCAGACAGAGAGGCAAAGTCAGAGAGTCGTGACCTCACAGTGCACGAAAAACCTGCCTTTCATTTGAAAAGAAAGCTCAACTTGCCTCTCCACTCCTCTCCTTCAGATTACGCCCTACGCCATCCGAGCCAGCTGCTGAAGTCCAGCCATTTCTTCTTCTTCCAGCTGCCCTGTTTCCCAGAGCTCATGCTCTCCATCAACGATTTCAAGGTGGTGTATCATGTGAGGACTTAAGCACTCTCGAGGCGGTGTGTGCGCGTGTGTATGTATGTGAATAAGTGTGCGCTGTATATTATTAGATAGATTCTTGATTGTCATTGTCCCAGTGAACATTTACAATGAAATTTTACAGCATCAGTTTAGCGTTTGGTATCCAGCCAGTTAGTCGTCAGAGAGTGAACTAAAACTAAGATTTATAAAATATCACGATGAAATCATCTAGAAATCATTACCATAGACTACATTGGCAAAAGCTAAGTTTTAGTGGTTGGTCTAACATTTATTTAACTCTTGCACACAGTTTTTTTTCTCTTTTCTCTTATATGGGAGGGAGAGAAAGATGATTTTGTTTTTTAAATGGGAAATAAGATGAGAGGAAGCTGCCTCATATCTCTAAATATGAGTTGGCATGAACACTAGAATAAAAAACAAACAAACAAAAAAAAATCTTGGCATAAAAACTGACCAAATCAGCAGAAAAGGTTGCTCTCAAATAACAGTTAAACAGGAACTAACTCATTAAAACTCATGTTTAGAAGATACCTTGGGTCTTAAAGCATAAACTACCATGCATGTGTTTGGACTATTTATCTATAGTTCCAATAAAAAGTGCATCATTGAATTTTCCTAAAACACTAATCTAGATATTTTTTTTAAATCTGAACAGTTTCCAAAGCCTTGCATATTAAAAAAAACATGTAATCACGAAGACGTCCATCAGTATTTGCAACTGTAGGAATGCCGCCACATGCTGGTGATTGAGTTTTCAGAACTGGAAACCCAGCATGCAACACTGCCGAGCCAGCGGTAAAGCAGAGAGCCAGGAGGTCAGTGGAAGGTCATCAGAGGAGATTCCATCACTGAAGTACTTCCTCTGACTCATGTTACAGTGACGTACACGTCCTCCTCTGGGTCAAATTGTTCCGATCCCACAGACTCACCCAGTGTTTGCTGCTGTCCCCGTTGCAGGCGCTGAAGGCTTTGTTCACCAGCCGCAGCACCGGGATCGGCAGGAAGGGCCGCTGGCTCACCTCAGAGGACCTGGAGGCCTACCTGTACGCACTCTCCCAGCCGGGAGCGCTGACAGGAGCCCTCAACTACTACAGGAACGTTTTCAGGTTGGAAATCAAAGACGAGAGCAGGGGTTCCTGCCAAAGCTTTTAGAATTTAAAAAATGCTCAAATATATCTAAGGATCTTATCATTTATAGACAAATTGAGCTTTACTAAATCCCATCTTAACTGTTGCATTAGAATAAAGCAGAATTAAGGGTTGACACTATTTTTTTTAGAAAAGTTTTTAAGTATGCAACAAACACTTAAACCTGTGATTTGTTCCTTTATTTACCAGACACAAAAAGGACATTCAGTCAGCTTTATTGTGTTTTGAAAATATAAATGATCTATATTTGCAAATCTATATTTGAATTTTTCTGGTTCGGAGAGAAGCAAAAGGGACAGAAAATGTGTTGACTACTCAAGTAAACTCAGGCAAGAATATTCTCCAGTCAGCAGATTGATTGTGACGGTGTTAGTTGACCGTTCCCAAAAACTTGGACCCAGTGTGGGACTGTGCAATTCTGGATCTACTAGACCAGGGTTATTTGGAGGTGTGGGGGTTAAATCATTGGAAATCCATTGTCACTAGACTTAACCTGCCCCTGAATCCTGAAATGTAATGTGAAACTGTATTTTGCAAGGAGGAACGCATATATCGAGTCGGAGCAAGAACATAGTCTCATGTCAGATGGAAAGGCAGCGAGAATGCTCTCAGAGGTCTGATGAATCCACATTTTAGCTTGATTTTAATGTGCCAAAGATGAGAATGACCATCAAGGCTCATTCTCCACAAAAGGTAGAAAAGGCCACATTGTCTGGAAGCATTTGAGGGCCCAAATGACCCCAGGAGCTATGATGTTAGGGTTATTGACTCGGTTTGGTTCAGGAACCAGTCTCCTTGCCGCTCTCTCGGAGCCCGCACCTATACAAACAGTTAGCCCGCCATGGCTAGGTAGGTCTGGTTCTGGGTTGAAGTTGGACTGCACCAGGGCTGCTCCTTGTCACTGATTTGATTCATTATCTTTCTCTGTGCCAAGAAATTATGTCTATAAAACTTGGCAAAAGGACTCCGGTTCGGTGACCCCAGGATTCCATCTTCTGTTGCTGCAGTCAGTGTTGTCCTTCCAGCATGGAGCCTCGAGCTTCAGTTTCACTGCAGTAGTGCTCAGCTGAGTGTGAAAAGGCAGAAATGAGAAGCAGCAGCTCCACATCCAAAGCCATGGTTCTCAATAAGGAAAGGGTGGAATCCTCTCTCCATGTTGAGGTGAAATGTTGCCTCAAGCCAGTGTTTCTTAATTCCAGTCCTCGTGGGCCTCTGTCCTGCAGGTTTTAGATGTTGCCCTGCTTCTTCACACCATGATACAAGTGTCTGTGTCATTGACAGACTTGTTCAGACCTGGATGAGAACCTGTTAACAAACATTAATGAGAATCAGGTGTGTTGGAGCAGGGAGACATCTAAAACCTGCAGGGCAGAGGCCCATGAGAAGTGGAATTGAGAAACACTGCCTGAAGCGGAGGAGTTTCAGTATTTCATGGTCTTGTTCATGAGTGGACTGTGCACCGGTCTCCTGTGGTGAAGGGAAAAGTGAGCCAAAATACAGAACTCTGTTTACTGATCAATCTGTGTTCTTCTCTCGAGTTTGCTTTTACAAACAGCTGAGAAGGGTGACCTTAGCAGGACTGTGGGACTCTTCTCTATAAACAAAGTGAAAAGTTCACCCATTTGAGATGGACTTGTGGTGGATTCACAGAGAGAGGCAAGCTGAGGTGATTCAAGCATGTAGTGAAGATGACTTCAGGAAACCTCCTTGGGGAGGTGTTTCAGACATGTCCAGGCGGGGTAGGCCCATGGGGCAGATCCAGAGATTACCAGACCAGCTGGCCTGGTAACGCCTCAGAATTTCCCCTCAGAAGGTGGAGCAGGTAGCCAGAGAGATGGAGGATGGAGCTTCACTGCCTCGGACTGCTGCCCTCATGACCCAAACACAAATACGAGGAAGTTGATGGATGGTATAAAAGCCAGAACCTGCCAGTGTCCATGTGTGAAGGCACCGTTAATCCAGAGGGATAAAACATTAATACAAATTTGGTCTGTTCTGCCGGCTTCAGGGCCTAGATTTAAAAAAATTTAAGTTTATAAACATTACCAGGGAAGACACTGAAACTCATTTATTTTCATCATAAAAAACATCACAGCAGTAAAAGGAGATGTTACTATGGGACACTATTGATTATTACTCCAATACTTTCCTTGTATCTTAGTCACTGTGAATCTTTGGCTGTGGGGGGTTCGTTCACAGCAGATTTGCCTTTTTCACATCTCATCTGTTGTCAGATGCTTAGGAGAAGGAACACAACACTGTTCAATACTTCCATTATACGGGCACGAAGGCACAAGATCAAAGGAAATCTCAGGACATGCAGTTTTGACATGTGACCTCTTACATGCATGGCTGAACATGCCATCTGCTCCCTTCTCAAGCGATGAACCTCTGAATCGCTTTCATATGCTTATGTAAAAGACATCTCACTGACCTGTGCTCAATTAGCCTGTACACATGCTCTGCCTCCTTACCTAACAGGAACACGTACATGACATGGTTGGCGTAAAGTCATTCATACGCTGCTGAAGGAGTGATAATATGTGGAACAGGGATGATAAGATTCTAGACGGAGAGCTTTAGTTTGTCACCACAGCTGATAAAAACACTGCATGTTATCACAAGGCTGCAATTTTTGTGTTTAATTGAAAAATGACACATTTTTTCAAATATAGGCATTGTCTTTTATACATACCGACTTAACTGCCAGGCACTGGGGTGGATGCCTTTTCGTTCATTTTTATTTGAAACGATTCCTTTTCCTCTGTTGTCAGCTCTCTCCCCCTGAACCACAACCACGTCAGGTCTCCAGTGCTGCTGCTGTGGGGGGAGCGGGATGCCTTCCTGGAGCAGGAGATGGCGGAGGCCTGCCGTCTGTATATAAGGAACCATTTCCGTCTCAATGTTATTTCTGGAGCCAGCCACTGGCTGCAGCAGGACCAGCCGGATATCGTAAACACCCTCATATGGACCTTCCTCAAGGAGGGAGAGGGGAGAAAAACTTACAGGAACTAAATCCACAGTGATGCCTCCTCCAGCAATCTTTTCTTCCCTCAAATGCCACTCCCGGAAGCCTTGAATATGCCTGTGAAACCAAGTGACATAGAGATAATGCAATCATTCTTTAAATCTTTAACATTTCAGATATTTTAAAGAAGCCAGGAAAGAAAAAAAGAAAAAAAATATTTAAAGCACACCGAATAGTACACAACACATATTTCAAATGTTTTTGCACATGACATCCGCCTTAAATTTTGTCAGTTACAGCATTACTAATGTGTGGCAAAATCTTTTTGTGACCTGTATTGTGTGGTGCCTTTCAACTTTCAAGTTGTCACAGTTTAAGGATGTCCTGAGAGACCGGGATGTGGCGGCGGAAGCTACCCCTGTACATGTGCGTCACCGGCCCGCTCAACTCACCTTTGGGCACAGTCTTTTGGGAGGCGTAACTCTCCCGATCTCTTTATCAGGTAGTGTTGTCAAGAGGAGTTTTCTTTTTATATAGATGCTCAGATGTAGAGAATGTTATCATGCTCTTCCGGTAGAAGGATATAGAAATGTCTTTGATGGTCGACTATTGTACTATTTTGTATCTCTTCCTACACACTGCATTTTGAAATTCACTGAGCCAGGTCTTCACCATTTAATTTTATAAATAAACTGAGTGTCAATCTGTCAGACTGCGCTGCTCTTTAAAATTCCCTCTATGTTCTAAGATGACAGCGGTGGTGGGTTTCAAGCAGAAACGCTTGTGCCCTCGTGCGTTTGAGCTGTCTCTCCAACAGAGGAGATGAAACCAACCAGAAATAGCAGTGGAGCTCGGCTAAATACAGAACAGATCACGCAGCTCCATTCTTCTCTGCGAGACAGTTGTTTGGATGTTTTTGGAACCTATTATTTAAAACTTCACCTCGTGAAATCAGAATGGCGATGTGAAAATCATGCTTTCATGTGAAACGGTCAGGTGCTGAGTCTTACATCAACGCTGTAAACATTTTCCTTCTTCCCCCACTCCTGTTCCATTGCACTCTCACCAAGCATGACCGTGCCATTTTCACTGTATGAAGAAAAAAAAAGCATTCAAATTTTCAGACGTTTTAACAATGTGCACATACAGTATATGTGCAAAACAGTTTATCAGTCTCAAATTGAACTACTTGCAGAGTGATACACCCAGATGTTTCCTTCATATATGCCTTTTATGTAAAAGTCAAAATGTTTGGTTTAAAAACTAAACTTCGAGTGTATCGTAATGGCTGATTAAATCAGAATGTTCTTCTTCTCTGGGGTACATTTCACTTTATGCCATGAATGAATACAAGAGGGTGATGATGATACGGCTCTGAAAGCAGTTATTTACTCTCTGCTCATCCACCTGTGTGGCCGGAACACCCTTCAAACTTGGGTCCTTGAGAGGCCCTGGAGCTGTGGGTCTAACCCTAACCCTTGGAGATCAAGGTCTGCCTGTGGCAGGTGTTCCAGCCATGATCAAAGCAAGCCTAACCCACCACAGGAAAACAGGGGCATCACAGCCTGACGTGATGCAGATGCAAACCTACTCGCTAAAGACACCATACAAATAGAGGTTGACTGACTGAAAGAACTTCACTCCACAAACTCGAAGCAACAAAAATGACTCCAAGGCAAGACAGCCTTGAAAGGATTTTCAGGAAGAAGCCTAACGAGGAGACAATTCTGTCCAACTACCAGCCGATAAGCATGGGAGCTCCTTAGATCAGCTATCGAAGCAACCAAAATAAGAAGGCACATAAGTCCAACGTGAGCAAAGCCCCAAAGGGAATTGGAAGTAGCGCCAGAAAAACCAGCAGCACCAGCTACTCAATACACTGACTTGAGTAATCGGAAAAAAATCTAAATAATACAAATCCAGAACATCATCTTAGTGCCAAATAATAAATTAGCTAAACAAATGCCCCTGTCCAGCTTCGTGCCTGCAGCAGTAACTATTTGGATCAAATGTAAACTGGAGTTCAACTTCAACAAAGCAAAACTAAGTAAAAATAAACCAAAATGTAGTCGAGACAAATAGACCCTTTCTCACAGCCTGCGTCATGGCAGCCGTGTCCTGGTGAGGCCTTTTGGCTTTATAGTCCATGTGACACATCACTAAACAGCATGTTAAGAGAAAAAACACTGACAATAACAAAAAAAAAAAGGCTGATTTACCAGGGACTCAGGGTGCACTTCTTAACATTAAAACACCACTTCTGTTAGTAGTGTTCACCTACAATGAGACATGTATTTCTTGAATGCTGCAGGCAACATGCAGCAGTAGCTCTTCGCCTGTTGCTGACCAGGTGGTCAGCACCACAGGAGCACCACAGGGGACTGTCCTCTCACCACTCCTCTTCATCCTCCAACTTCCAGTACAACTCAGTGCTGTCATCTGCAGAAATACTCAGATTACTCTGTAGCTGTGGGGTGCATCAGTGATGGACAAGAGACTGAGAGAAGAGAACTGACGGACCGTTTTGTGTCTTCTTGAATGTGAACAAAACAAAGGAGATGATTGTGGATTTTAAGAGTCACTATTAAGTCAAATACTTTTTCCATCATGGGAGAAGAAGTGGAGGTGGTGGAGTATAAAAACCTCGGTGTTCACCTGGACAACAGACTGGACTGGAGATACAACACTAATGCTGTTTATGAGAAAGGACAAAATTTGCAACATTTTCTTTACGACTAGCAATACAAATTTACAACGTATAACTTCTTTACAGGTCTCTCACTACCCGAAAGAAAATGTTTAAAATGAGTTATACAGACATTGACACCTGTCCACAATCCACCTTGGGCTGTGCTGATGACCTGGTCACCAGTTCACTCAGTCTGGACATCAGTAACTGAGACTCTCACCCTCATTCAGAGTTGCAGAATCCCTCCATCCCCATCACTCTTGATGCTCGGTCATCGTACAAAAGTAGACAACCTTTCAGTTAAACATAGAAATCCACTCTTTATTTCTCCAACTATTGCCATGAAAACAATTTTTGTAAACTGGAAGTCTAAACAAAATCCTTACAGCTGACTGGACCAACCTCCACCTAGAATACATTAAAGAAAAACACTTTTGTTTACAATAATACAGTATCTGCTTTTAATGACATAGAAGCCATTCTTAACTTGGCTCTGCAGCTTTCCACACTCCCCCCAAACTAACTAAATAGGGAGAAAAGAAGAAAATGAGAATGGTAATGATAAAGATTATGATGGTAATAATGACAGTAACAGTAAAAAGTTATTTAAAATACTACTACTAGTAGTTGTGTATGTACTGGTATCACTAGATTGAGTAGTTTGCCTTTTTTTCCTGATGGTTGTTGTTACTATTATTATTGTTACATATATATGCATTTTCCTTCTTAGGTGAGTAGAACTCACACATGCAGCTCACCTGAGCCCCTTTAGCCCCCTAGCCTGCCTTTCTCCTTTATACAATGACATTTCCACACACACCAAAGACATTTTACAACAAAACACTGGCTGCAGAGAGAGATGGGGTGTGCATGGGAGCAACCACCCTGCATGTCACACCCTTTTCCTCTTTACTGCCATTACCTTAGATATACAAATACTTATCAAAAACACAAAGTGATCAAGAACAGGATATTTCCTTCCCCATCTCCCGCTTCTTCTGCTAGCATTTGGTGGGTGCTGGGAGCTGCACTGCTGCTGCTGCCGCCGGGACGCATGAGATGGCAGGCTGATGGGTCAGTCGCCTCTGGTGGCACCATTGCTGTGGATGTGGTGTGGTGATGGGAGTCCTGGTGTCCTGGGTTCTCCTGTTGCTGGGGGTGTGTCCTGTGTGAGAATGTGGCCCTAGTCCACTGGTATAGATGGCGATGACTACTATTGTTATTATTAGTATCACGGGTGTTACTACCAATATTAAAGCATCATCATTATTATTTTAATCAGGTACATATGAGTCTACATCTAAATGGAGTTTAGATGTATATTTTAAAGCTTAACAGGAAATAGGCAATGCCGTGGCCATTTCACATCAGCACATAACAGTTGTACCATTTCTTTTAGGCACATTGAGAAAGTTTTAAACTTTGTAAACCCAATATATTAAAATTTTTGTTCTCATGTTACAAAATGAGCAATGGGATTGCTGCCTCTATGACTTAGGGTATTTTATATTTTAATAGTATTTAGAGTTCAAGAAAATGCTTGAGACTTTCAATCTGTCAAATTTGAATATATATATATATATATAAACTTTTTTCCTTTCTATAACTTATAACAGCCAAGGAAGTGTTGTGGCTTGTGCAAACACAGCAATACAGAGGGTGACTGATGGAGTTCTGTAGTCTTGGGTTGCACTGAATTAATTGACTATTGATCAAGTAATGATCATTTACTGAAATTAATTTTATTATATATTGAACCAAGAAATATTCATTTCAACATACTTTATACAAATTGAACAAAGAAAATACTAATGGCACCAGAAACAGCAAGAACTGTATGAGTAACAAAGTGCAGTGCATGTGTAGTTATCACCGTCCATTTGTCTATCAAAAAGGACTCCAGATTAAGCCAATCCCACGATGGAAACCATGGACTGCCCATCTTTACTTGCAAGTTAGTTGTCAGTTACTTTAATGCAATAATGTTTCAGGAAAGAAATTATATTCTAGGATGTGCACATAACAAACATAAGTCTGTGTTTTTGTTTTTTTTTACCCCAACATCTTTTGCATTTGAGTCAGTATCAACTGAAACAATGTGGTAAGAATTCACAGGATGTGATAACGGAAATACAACAACTGATCAACACTGCACATCCCATAAACACAAGACGACATTGAGTAACACTGAGAGTGTCGTTTGTCATTCACAACTCTAGAACGGATAATCTAAATGAAACGAGTGCAGAACAATATACAGAAAACTGTTCATTTAAGTTATGACAATACTTTATGCCAATCATTACAAAGTTTAGTGATGCAATCACCCGTTTATGGATAATTAAGGCTGGACCCATTTCCATTTTATTTTCCCTCCACACAATTTTACTTTTACACAAAGTTGCCTTTTGTTCCCAAGACAGGAACAACAGCTCACACTATTATTACGAGAAATCCAACAAAGTATTCTTCACTAGTTTAGTCCAAATTAAGTTCAAAGGTGGTCATTATGTCCCGCTGCATAGTCATGTCAATACCAGACATCTAAAGAAAGAAGAAGAAAAAAAAAAAAAAAAAAAACAAGAAACAAACCTTTAATACATGACATTTTAACCAAATGACAATGGCTCATTTGAATTAGGTCAAAGTACTCACAGCCTCTCGCCTGCGACGCTCTTGTTCTTTTCTGCGGGCCATGTCCCTTTCTTTATCCACGGAGGACTGTGTGGTTGAAGATGGTGTTTCACTGAGACATTTCTGTTTATCTACATTTGTATGAGTCTCCAGGACAGTCCCTGTTAAAATGCTCTCTAGCAAATCAGAGCCCTCTTTCACAGGCTGTGGAGTTTGTTCTGCTCTACATGGATCTGAAAGCCTATCAGGAAGAAAAAAAAAAAGAAAAAGAAAAAAAAAAAGAGCTCAGTTACTTAAGGGTAGCTGAATCTAGGAAAAAAACAAAACACTGTATTATGGCAAAATACCCACCATGAGTCAATCAGCCATTTCAGCTTGCTTTAGATTCACTGTCATCAAATCACCCCAAACAACATTTCAAGAATCCAAACCAAAATGCCATTTGCAATGAGTGCTGCCGAAGCTGAAACGAGGACTAGCAGAGCTCCGCTGGCAGCCTCCTAAAATGAGCCGCTGTGGCCCCAGCTCCTTCAGCCAATCCAAATTGGAGCTGTGATGAGCTTCTGGAGAACTTTTGAAAATGGTATCTGGCATTTTCAATGCTGTTTTTGGCGGCAAAATAAGAAATGACCACTTAATTTGGTTTGAGTCCTATCTTAAAGACAGAGACTATTTGGTCTCCTTTGGAAACTACGAATGGGAGCTAACAAAAATAAAGTGTGAAATTCACCAAGGTTCCATTTTGGGGTCTTTGTTGTTTAACATCTATATGCTTCCACATGCTCACATTCTGAAAAACAAAATGTGTTACCACAACTATGCAGATGACACACAGAGTTATAGAACCATCTCACCAGGAGGCTTTAATTTGATCAATGTTTGAAATCAATTACAAAGAGTGGATGTGCCAGAATTTCCTTCAGTTAAAAGAAGACAAACAGAAATAATAGTGTTTGGAGCCAAGGAAGAAAAATTAAAAAAAAACAACACTCAGCTTCAAGCAGGAAAGCTAAAAACCAAAAGCCAAGCCAAAAATCTGGGAGTGGTTCTGGACTGGATTCTCATCAACACTGATATAAACCACTTAAACATTTAAGGTACTGGTTTAGCATTAACCAATTTTTCTACCTCACCAAGGAAATCCAGCTTCTGATAGTCCTTCTTTCTTGGTGTGTGGTCCACATCCTTGAAGTTAATGAATATAAATTAAAGTCAAAGGCATGTCTCGTTCAATGTGTCGTTTACCTGTTCTTTTCAGGAATCTCCTGTTCCTTGTTTTCATCCATCGGTTTTCTCTTCAGTGCCTTCTCACGTTCTTCCTTTTCTATTGCAGCTTTTCGGAACATCTGGAAACTCTCTTTGGAGGATTTAATTGCAGCTGGGGTGACCGACTGTCTCATCAGTCTTGCCCATGACTCAGCATTTTTCAGGAAAATATCCTAAAAATAATAAGCAAATACATTTACCTGCATTCTATTTTAAAAATAAGGCTTGATGCTCACAAGCAGAACAAATTTCAAAAGCTTTTTTAAAGTTAATTCTCCTTAAAGAAAGGATTTTACTGGGTAAAACACCTGGAAAAAAAAAAAAAAAAAAAAAAAAAAAAAAAGGTGTCAAAATTTGCCACTTTCTGGTCATAAAGTACAATATGCAAGTTTGAACAACAAAAAAAACTTTCACAATATCATGAAAAAGCTCAATATTTTGTCACTCATTTCAGAAAGTGAAACTCAAATAGATTAGTTACACAGAGGGAAATACAGTATTTCAAGCTTTTGTTTCTTGTAATTTTGATGATTATGGCTTACAGATCATGAAAACCTAAAAACACCCAGAGACTCAGAAAATAAGAATATTACAAAGAATAAAAAAAAAACAGATTTCTGAAAACTATGTATGTTATGCACTCAATACTTGGTTGGGCCCCAATTTGCATGAATAACTGCATCAACGTGCCGTGGAGGAGACCAGCCTGTGGTGATGCTGAGGTGTAACAGTTGTTTGATCGCAGCCTTCTTACTCTTGACAAAACTCAGATTCTCCATTCGATTCAGGTCAGGCAAGTTAGCTTGCCAACCAAGCACAGTAGCACCATTGTCACTGGCCCAGCTTTTGGTACCTTTGGCAGTGTGGGCAGGTTCTGCTGGAAAATAAAAATCAGCATCTCCATAAAGCTCATCAGCAGAAGAAAGCATGAAGTGCTCCAAAACGTCCTGGTAGATGGACTTCAAGCAACGAGGACTCCGTCATTCCACTCTTCCTCCAGACTTGGGACCTTGATTTCCAAATGACATGCAAAAATCTACCGTATATACTCGCTCATAGGTCGACCCGCTCATAAGTCAAAGGGGGTTTTTTGGGCATAAAGAGATATCAACTTGCGTTAATTCAGTGAACTAAACCAGATTCAACCAAACTTCCATTTTCTGAGATGGTGGTTGTGAAACTCTGCAATTATCAGGCAAATTATCGTCTGAGATGTCATTCTGTACTGTCGTCCGCTAATTGTATATTTAAACAGGAAGTAGCATGTGAAGCAGGTTTATGTCTAATGCCTTGGCGAATAAACACGGTTCCGGTCGTCTGCTGTCATAAGTGTGTCAATTGATCAATACTGTGTCGGTACGCCATCAATTTTTGTGTGTTATTGTTTGTCCAGTTTTAAATATATGTGAGTGCACAAATGTGTTTTTCTGGTTCTGTTAAAAACGTAACTAATGCTGTTCCTTTAGTATCGGATAATTAGCGTGTAGAGTGTCGGATAATTGCTTTAAAACACAAATGTAAGAAAACAAAAACAACACTTTTTTGAGTTTATTGATTATCAAAGTTGTTTGTTGCTATTAACCACTAGAGAAGTTAAATTGTTGATGTATTAATGTACTTTGACCGACTTTAAACACTGGAAAAAATTCATGTCTTAGACTGACCCGCTCATAAATCAATGCACTTTTTGGGACCTTTTTTCTGGGAAAAAAATCTCGACTTATGAGTATATACGGTACTTTTGTCTGAAAAGAGGACTTTGGCTCCCTGATCAAACAGTCCAGTTCTGTTTCTCCTTAGTCCAGGTAAGACGCTTCTGATTTTGTCTCTGGTTCAGGAGGGGTTTGACATGAGAAATGCCACATTTGTCTTCCTGCTTTGAAATTATGAATGTTGTTTGACTGTTATTTGATTGAAGAGAGATTTGGTCAACTTTGTTGTCTTTAAATGTGCTACATAAATAAATTTGACCTTGATGTCGAGGATTCGTCTGTATTGTGGCTCTTGATTTGCTGATTCCAGACTTGGTCCACTCCTTCTGAAGCTCCCTCAAAGTCTTGAATGCTAAATTTATATTTGTTACATTGATCCTATCCATTATTCTAATTTTGAGGCAACAAATTTTGGGTTTTCATTATTTGTAAGCCATAGCCACAAACTTAAAAAGGCTTGAAATATTTCAGTCTATAAAGTAATAAATCTGTACGAGTTAAACTTTGTGAAATGATTGACAAACTATTTACATTTGTCATGCTATTCTAACTTTTGGGCTGTCCTTGTACATGAAAGACTTAATTTAGTTCAATATTTTCTAACCTTTCTTGGAAAATGGGCCTTTTCCTCTTCAACAGATTTCGAAGCGTTTGTGCAAGGCCTGGAAGTTGCTTGACTATCAGGAAAATCCTCGAGGCGTTTGAAATCTGGCATAAACATTTTGGTTCAGTCAAAGTATTAAAACTGGAAACTGTGATAAGCGTTTGAGTGACTTACTGCAACTCATCTCATCTTTGGACCACAGTGGGCTATCTTTGAGAGGGGACAGAACCGGGCCCTGCTGAAAAAAGAAAAGTTTTTAGGCTCTAGGTTGCAACTGAGTGAGTGAATCCAGCGAGGACTTTAAGTCTCTCTCTAATGAGAACGGTGTGTGCGTTTATTGTTTAAAGGGTTATCAAGAGAGATTTCTTTAACTCTGAGACACAGTTTAATCAAATCCATGCAAGCAACTGATTCCAGTGTCTGAGGCCTTGTCCCCAACCCATTTCTGAGGATATTTCCATACAGAATACGTTTACAATTTGAAAAATAAAACATATTTTGATCATTTTCACATAAACAACCTCATTCATTAAAAGGAAAATAATTGGGGAAAATACCTCAAATCTAGCAGAAACCCAGTCTGGCAAAACTCCAGGAGACGATGCCATGGGAGACAAAAGGGCAGACAAATCTGTCAAACATGAAGTGACATGTCAAGAGTTATGAGAGTATTTACACAATCGTGAAGGAGCTCTGACACAGACACCACCATCAGTGTTAAACCCGCAGCCAGGACCAGTGGTAGTGAGTAAATCTTCTTTGTCTGCTGCTGCACCATCTCCTGTGGAAGCTGCTGGAAGTTCCCAGAGAGGCTGCCGGCAGCTCTCGCAAGCTTCTGTCATGTTGTCAGGAGAACTTCTGCAATTTGTAATGTTGAGTACATTTTAAGACAGTTGTTGATCTTCTGACATACTGGCCAAGTGTCATCATCCCCGAGTTAAGATCATTCTAGAGATATCACCCTAGACCACTTGGGCTAAATAATACAGGTATAACTTAAAAAGGCTAAAGAAATGATTTGATCTTCTTTTCTTCCCTATGCTACAATTTGGATTAGCTGCCTCAACCTGCTTCAATCTACCAACACTACCACCAGCATGGCTATATAAAAGTCTAAATTAATTTCAGCCGTTATAAAACACACTTCAAAAATGTTTTTCTTCAGTACATGGACACAGTGGTGAGGGACAGCAGGGATGTAGCTGGATGCAGCAGAAAGACGTCATTTCAAAGACTTATAAAAACTTCCAGCTGAACCATCACTGGAGGAGGAGGAGGAGCAAGAGGAAACCTTAAAAGGATCTGCAAAACTGACAGAGTGATAAGGATGAAAGCGCTCCAGCTGAGCGTTTGTCTTTTAAAAGACAAAACCCACTAGGAGACTTTCTGCTCTAAAATGATCGATAAAAGATAAAGCTAATGTCAGATTTGAAGAGGACTAATTCATTTTCCTGAACAAAAGTTAAAACATTACAAAAAAAAAAAAAAAAAAAAAAAAAAAAAAATGAATAGCTCAAAATTTGTATTCTGGGAGCTTTCATACTATTTAAAAACAGGTATTATAGGGATGCAGAAAACATAACTTTAAGGAAAAAAACAAAACCACATGTACCCCTTTTATCATCTAAAATTGAACGCTAAATGACCTTCTCTAGGTTCTACAAAATGATTTACAAAGTGTTTCTCAATAACTCATTGACGTTCATACAATGCTTCTTTTGTATTGTTTTACTCAAATGTTTACAGTGTTCATAAAATAAGTATTTCAATATATATATATATTTTTAATCCAAGTATCCCAGTTAAAGGTGACAAGGATCTTTTGTTCAAATCCCAATATCAGAGGTAACAACCAGCACTTCTGTTTCTTTGGTCAGTTGTGATCAGTGTTAAAAGCAATGGTGATTATCCACAATTAAAGAGTGACAACAATGTATGTTAGGAGCATAAATCAAAACTAATAAAACAACAACAACAAAAAATAAAATAAAATACAGAACTCAAGAATCACAGTTTTTATTCCAGAAAAGCTGATGGAAAGGTGAAAATTACCTGGGGGAGACAAAATCAGCTTGTTGCAAGTCTGGTCTGTGTCATGATGAGTCAGGGGGTGTTTACTTTCTGCTACCAGGGACTGCCCAGGAGAATGAGGCTGGCAGGTTCTGACAGAAACCGGCTCAGATACGGAGTTACTACCAGCATTGTGGCTCACCTGGGTTTCAAGAGGAACACAAAAATATCTGAATTTTAATAGTGGCAGTCCAGCTCACAATAACTCCTTGTTTACTGTAGGAAAATGGTAAATGCTTCTACCTTTTGGTTGACTTTATATTTCTGGTTCTTTATTTGTGGCACTGAAAAACATGCACATTGATAACTCAGTCAGACAGACTTTAAATCCTTTCACTGTATCATTTTACCATTACAAAAAAGGTATATGATTTTTAAATCCTGTGCAATGTAGCATTTCATGCACAATGCTGCTTCTTTATGATCCAGCTCCTGATCAAGGTTTCTTCCCTCTTAAAAAGGGAAATTTTTACTTGCAACAGTTTGGTTCAGAGGTTTGTGGTGGCCCCACCACAACCATGAAGATCAAGTTAAAACCCTTTTGACCATCTTGTCAAAGCTGACAGGATTTACATCCTTATACAACAACAAATAATGCCTAGACCGCTTAGGATATCTAGAAAATTCAAGACAACTACTAGGAAGTTAAGAGCTTTGAGCCCAGGAACTCATCCTTATAGTGCTCCCTAGGACTTCTGGAGTACATCCATCCACTCAGACAAAATTCAGCCTGGCAGATATTTGTAAAATAAGCTCGGTGCTGTGACTCCAAAAACAGCTGGTGCAATTGAAAAATTCAAATGGTTTCTGAAAGTAGAAAATTAGAGATTTGGAGGGCAATATCTGAATATTTGACCTTTAGTCTCAGTGAAAAGCATGAATGTCATTTCTGGAGTTTCACCCTAATATTAGCCAACACACACACACACACACACACACACACACACACACACACACGACAGTGCACATTGGAAAATATGCCAACCACATTAAAAGCAGGCAACATTTGCGAAAGTTTTTTTAAATTGTTCTGTTGTTATATTGACCGCTGATTCCTGTGTTTTTGTTGATGTACCCTGCCCCTAAAGGCTGCAAATCCAAGGGACTGATTAAGCTCAACTTGATGCTCATGATAAAAACAGTTCTACAGCAATTTCAGTCTTATGCAAAAAAAACCCCAAAAACAAAAAAACAAAAAACAAAACCACTATTAATGCATTACGCCAGGAAACAATATTATACTTTGTGAAACCAAATAACCCAAGCTGTGAAATATAGCAGTAAAGACACCAAAGCAGGAAAGAGGGAAAGGGTAAACAATGGTAAGGAGAACAGCTAACCTGATTCTGAGTCACTGCTAGAAGGACTAGAATGTGTACTACAAGTACAGCTGCTGCTGCTGCCGCTGCTGCTGCTGGAACTGCAGGATGAGCTGCTGCCGTTGCTGAGGGATGACGGGCAGCTGTGGCCAGAAGATGCCACGACTTCAGCTGCATACATGGATACGCACACACAAAACAACTTATTACCATGTTTCTAGAACTATAATTTAAAAACAAACAAAAAAAACACTTTAATCAAATTCAGCTCCTGCCTGGTGGCCTTTTCTTCTTAAATGAATGCTGTTCATTGCCAACACCCAGTACTTTTCCACAATCCTTTTGTTTCTCCATCTGCGGTCCTCTGTTGGGTTTCTGTTTCCTTTCTGTGCAATATGAGAAAACTCATGTTTTTGAGAAGGCTGATTTTACATTAGCCAATTACCAAGAAAAAAGAAAAGCCATTTATTATTAAAAGTAAAGCTTGAATAATAAGTGCTCACCTTTTCTTCTCTTGCTGTATTTCCTGAGACACTCTGCAACAAACAACTGCAGAGCTCTCAACGTAGAAGGCTTGAGCGTCTCAAAGTCAACCTCAAGCTCATCTGGAGGAGACTCTGGCAGACAAGACTCCCTGCTCTGAATGATGCTGACCAGCTGACCAAGCTTGTCACCTGGCAGCTTGTCGATGTCTGACTTTAATTGCTTCTTCTCTTGATAAGTCAGCGTTGAGACCTCATTCTCATATATTATGGGCACTGTAGGTCTGCCTTCATGTCTAAAGGATCACACACACACACACACACACACAAAAAAAACAAAAACTCATATGCTGAGCACATAATGTATGGAATTCAACATTAATGTAATTAGCAATAAAATTTTTTTTTAAAAAAGCCACGTAAAGTAACTTATTACAGCACTTACAAAAAACAGCTCTTGTTGTTTGAATTTTTTTCCACAACAGATTTGCATTTTGCAAACTTCCTCTTTAGTCGAGCAAAATGTTTTTCTTTTAATCTCTTCTCCTTTTTCAGCTTCTCTCTCTTCTTTGGTTTCATCAGAGGTTCTTGGACAAACCTCTTCAGCTGATCACTGACAGCTTTCAACTGAAAAACCAGCCATCAATAAGAATTAGCTTTAAAGCACCAACATTGATGACTTGTGTCTTCGGATGATACTGACCCGCTCTTCCAGCTGAGCCAGCTGAGTGGCAACTTCCTCCGATGAGCTCTCCAGGTCTGAAGAGCTTTTGCTGTCAGAACTTGCTGAAGTTGAGAGACTCCCAGTGCCATTTCCTTTCCCTTTGTCAGCTCGCTGATGAGACATGGAGCAACCCTCTGGTTCTTGGGGAATCTTAAGATAACGTGCCTCGAAAACTTCCTGTCGACAACCACATATGTAGAATTAATATAAATTTTAATATTTACTATAATATTTTAAAAAAATAAAAAATACATAAATGATTGAATTTTACCAGGAACTGTTAGACAGCAACGTAAACAAGGAAGTACGCCATCTCTAAATGAAAAGTTTTTATTCAGCAGGACATTAGAAAAGAAAAGAAAAAAAAAAAAAGAAAATCTCTCGTGTTGAAACTTAAAATTAGCCAAGCACCACTCAGGAAAAAAAAACAAACAAACATGACATACTACATTGTGTCATCATGTAATCAAGTGTATTTGCTTAGACGTACCCAACTGCTACTGAACCTCTTCCCCGTCATATCGCATTGTATCTTTTTGAAGTTTGAGATAAATGACAACGTTTGAACCAGTTCTTCATTTGATCATAGAAGGGAACATGGGATCTTTGGCAAATAGGATGGATAATCTGGTAGTGCTGACAGAAATCCAGGCAGAGTACTGCCTGGATACTGTGTGCTTCACAGAGATGTGGCTGAAGGAGCATATTCCCTTCTGGTCTCTCCTTCGCTTATGAGCCCATTGTTCAAATGAAACGCACCACCACAAAAAAGAAAGAGCCTTGAGGGAGTAAGACAGGGAATTATTCAGCTGGAGAGCAAGCTCCAGCAGAACAATGTATGACATGTGTGGTCAGGGATGAAAAGGCTCACTGACTTCAGGCAGAAGACGGAAGGAAATCTGGACAGAGTCAATTCACAAGTCCAGTTCAGAAACTAGTTCAGCATCTCTCCTGGCCCCAGCCAAACAGATCCCCCCCGCAGGAAACTCCAGAAGACACACACAGTGGCCTCCTGGATTACCTATAGACCTCAGTTTGAGAGACATAATGGTTGCTTGTCTAAGTGGATGGTCACCACCATTTATCTAGACTCTGTACACCTTTGTCTTCCAGTACAAGTCAGGGTCCTGTTATCTGCAGATGAGTGAGGAGTTGTGGAGTGCATCAGTGATAGACAGGATAGTGAGAATAGGGAACTTGTAAAACACTTTATTGTATGTTCAGGGAACAAGAATTTCATACTGAATGTGTAGAAGACAAGAAGATGACTGTAGATTGAGGACCAGGAAGAAGTCCAAAACTATTTCCATCATGGGGGAAGGGGAGGAGTATGAGCCTTCTTAGACATGATTTTACAAAGGATGATGCTTCATAACATGAAAAACAAAAACCCCACTGAGCATCCTCTTCACAATACAGTCATTCAACAGACTGTCTTTTTTGAGGAACCACTTCAGATCACCAACATGGACCACTGCAGGAGAGCCTTCCTTCCCACAGAAATAACCGTGTACAAAATTATTTTAAGAGCCTTAAATCTTGACAGTTTTGTACCACATATAAATTACCCTTGGGAAATTTTGAGGAATGACCAAAAAAAAAAAAAAAAAAAAAAAAAAAAAAGTTAGCCTGAGCAGCCATAGCCCTTTACTTCACTAAAAATTCCATCTAATAAATGGGTCTGCTATCCCTTCATTTCATAGGAATCTCCACTGGTACATAGCTCACTGCGCTAATCGCAACAGGGTGAGTGCTATGCAATGATTCTTGAAATGTCAAACTACTACTATTCAAAACAACGATAGCTCCCATCACATACTTTGTTTTTCTGACTGGTTGCAAAACTAATGGCGTCACCAGGCAGTTTTGCATCTGTCGGGCAACTGAAGTCAAATCTAGAGGAACTAGACCAATTATTTGGACTAAAGAGAAATAGAAATAAGGCCTTTAAAGCGGCAAAATACATTTTTGTTCCATAAAAATAAATAAAAAACAAAAAAAAAAGTATCCCTGTCTTCTTCATTCTAATATCTGTTCTGACAATCTCCTTTTGTTCCAGTTTAACAAGGAGGAAAAAAAAAAAAAAAAAAAAAAAAAAAAAAAAAAGTTGTGGGTACCAGTGCTCCAACCCCAAAGCCCTGAATAGCACTGGTGGGTTTTAATGGTGTGCCACCAGCTACCGATCATGTGTCCTTTCAAAAGAGGAAGTACAAAACCAAAAAAATATATATATTTAAAGTACCTGTAGTTTTCTTGCCATATACACAACCTCATGTGATGGTGGATTGTATCTGTAGCAGTTGGAGAACATCAGTCGGACATCAGCTGCAAATTCCTTTGAATTTACATATTCTCGTTGATCCATTTTTTTCTGAGGAAACAACAACAACTTTTGTCAGGAAACTGATATTATACAGTCTAATTAACCAGCATTACACTAAACATTTTACCTTGATGGTGCTCAGGTCCATAGGCTGCTTGATGATATCATGGTAGTCATTCAAGCCCAAAGAAACAGCATCAACTGGTGTGTAAAAGGGCCATGCATATGCGTAGTGCCTCTTTGAGAGCATCTCCTTGAGGATACTGTTGCAGTACCTCAGCTGTTCAGAGAGTCTCAACCTCTTGTCCTCAATGACAGCAAAGTCTTTCTTCGGAGGCTTGATAGGCCTTCCACTACCTGTCCTGAAGAACAATGTCGAAGGTGTAGAATGCTCCTCAGCAAGCAACGTCTCGGTGTTTGTGATGACCGAGGTGGTGGGGGTTGCAGGATCCGATTTCCTCTTCATGCCTTTTTTAATCTTGGCATTTCAGTAGAAGAGGGACAAAGAATGTACCATTTTGGAGAAAGTTTATCTACTTAGTGTTTTTCAGACCACTATGAAAGGCATTGTTTGACACCAGTAAGGCCATGAAACACAATAGGGCACAGACTAACCGTAAAACATTATTTTCCTTTTCAAAAGAAGAGGGGGGTGGAAAACAAACAAAAAAAAAAAACTTTCTGGTTGAAAAATATTGTTTTATATATTTTAAACTGTTACCAAACAACCTCATTTTTGCATGCATTATTGATTTACATCCGGTTCAAGTCATGCAGACAGTCACTAGGTATCCCATGAGAATCTTTGAGCCAAACATAATACTCACTGTTGCATCAGTTTGTACAGAGAGCTGTGTCGGCTGGCTGAGCTGGAGCATGTCAGGAGGAATGACAGTTACCGTCTGCTGGAGAACAACCTCTGACATGAGGGTTCTCTGCTTTACAGCATCTACAGGTTTTGGAGGAGAGGTCAGGTAACCAAAAAGACGATGGCAGAATTTTAAGATTTAAAAAAAAAAAAAAAAAAAAAGTATATAGGTCAATGACATCCACATTACTTGAGGCATTTACAAAAATCGTTCCAACTTTAACTGGGATCATATCCAAATTGAAATTTAAATGCAAGTTCAATATTGGCACAACTTCAACAAACCTGTATTGGCAATTCTTCCTTTCACAACTTCTTTTGAGCTGACTGTTATAACCAACTCTTCCTTGGGCATTTGGGACACTTTCTGCAAAAAAAGCTTTTCCAGGGTCTGTGCCATAAAAACAATGTCATCTCCAGGCTGAAAATAGAGTAAAATAAGATCAGTTTGATGCAGCATGCAGTCTTTTGTTCTGTTTAAAACCACAGACATGCATTTAACAAAAAAAGAAAAAACAAAACAAAAAAAAAAACAAACAAAAACACTCCATCAGTACAAAGAAATTAATTTACAATTCTGGTTTGGTGAATGTCAAGTATTTTACAATGTTGTTACTCCTGAACCTGAAGTCCCCACTGAAGGATTTCCTCACATTTAAATGTGTCTTAATGCTGAGAAATCCAAATGTGTACAAACATATTAGTCTGTTGCAGAGCATGAGTAACAGTCTTACCCGATTGTACACATAGCAGTTTGTAAACATGGTGTTGAAGTCATTTATACATTCAGTTGCTTCCCAGTAATATCTGTTCTGAAGTCGCTTCTTTATAGTGTTCAGGTCCATAGGATTTTTGATTATTGTATAATAATCCTGAAAGACAAAAAGACATTGCAAGTCTTTTCTCCCAAGATCAACTAAAGAGATTTAACACAGGTCAGAGTCAAGTAATTGGAGATTCAATCACTTCAGTACTAAAATTTCACAACTGAACAGCAACACAATACTGCCAGTCTGCATTGTTACAATTATAATTTTTACTACCTACAGGGAGAGACAGGGCCACTGCATCAACTGGCTGGCGGAAAGGCCACGAATATTGATGCCTCCATAACGCTTTAATCACCACCTTCTCCAGATACTGTAGCCGACTGGTTATACGACCAGGCTTCTTGGGATTCATAACCTCAGGTGGAGGTGGATTTCCACTCACAGTGGGACAGACTTTCACATCAGACATCCTGTTATCCAAAAATCAACAAAAGGGACAAATCTGGTGAATGCTTTCCTGCAACCTAGATTCAATTTTCCTATGACAAATAAAGACCAGTGACAGTGTTAACATCTAAATATTATCACATAAATTATATTTGAGAGGAACCAGCTCCTTTACTGCGTCAACGATGAAACAAATTTTGCAATGAAAATGTTCATGAAAGATTATTTCAAATAAAGAATACTGAGTGTGATTGTCGTAACATTCATCATCCTGTTCCAAAAACAAAAAAGATCTTAAATTAAATTGCGTTAATGGTGAGCACAACATATTTAAAAAAAAAAAAAAAAAGGGAGAGATTTAAAAGTAGTTTCAAATTGAAAACTTTGTGCAGATATTCCCTCAGCTGAAATTCCAGTCTTTTTGTCCTCTATTTGAAAACAAATACATATACACACATAAACCTGTGTGATACAGACACACACATACATATATTAAAATATCTTTTAATCTTTATCTTTAAATGAAGAGCCAAGCAACCCTGTAGTAGACATTTTGAAAAAGAAAATCCCTGGTTAAAAGAAAAAGCCTATACTCCAAGACGTAAATTGGCCATAAACATATTCATGTACCATCATTAAAAAGGGAAAAAGCGAGTTGTCTACTGACAAACAGCTATGTAGTTGATCGATTAAAGTCTTTGTCTAGTTACAAGCTGTTACCATATTTAAGTAGAATGAAGGAAAACAAGCTGATAGATTTGATTTCCCAAGATAAGTGCCATATCAGCCTAAATTTTAATTATGTTTTGAACAGGGGGAATAAAAATTAAACACAGTGAAGAATCACGACCATCTGAACTAAAACTAATTAAAATTAAAACTAATGGTTTCTATCTCAGATGTCAACAACTCTTTAAATCCCCCTTTTATATACATGTAAAATGACGTATTTTAGGTTTAGCTCGGGGAAAAAAACGAGACATCTCAGGTAAAGCGACAAACTTGAGGATAATTTTACAGACAATGGTGGCAGCTCATTGGTCAACACCTGCAAACTCCGCCCACCCCATCGTTTACGTGATGCTAATGCGAGCTAATTTTCGAGCTAAACTTTGCTAATAGGAAAAATACAGCAAAGTGTTTCCGTCGGAGATTCATGTGACTTGAATCTTGCCATAGGAATTATGTAAATAGCCTAGTGCTAAGCAGCATGTTTCGAAATTAATAACTAAAGCTGTTAAAATAACGGTCTTTCATCGTTTCCAGCTACGTTTGCTAGTTAGCGATTTCACACAGCTCTTAGATTACCAGCGAAACAGCTTTGTTTAAATTATCAAAATATCAAACTAAAGCAACTCAATAAGGTTTATATCCATAACCTTTCACGTAAATATTTTGCATCGCAATGGTGGTTGAGCCCCTTCTCCAACTTTATCAAAATGAGATTATGAGCCATAGATTCAATTAATATCTTGTCGCCAATTACAGTTGTTTCATTCCACCAGCTGCTTAAATGCAACTTCACGCTCTGAAAACATTGTATTTGATCAGTAAATGCAATGCTACATACCCAAATGCCTTGCAAAATATCGATAGCTCTTGACTTCAACTCTTCCGTGGCAGCCGTCGCTAGGGCAACCACCTCAAATTTATACTTCCTCTCCTGAGGGCTCTAAAACTGATTGGTCTAAACATGATGGAGACGCGTTACAACAGGTGCACGCAATATTTCCATACCTACAGCAAACTAATCAGTCTGCTATTAAATTGCAGCTAAGTTCAGGACAAGACAGGTAAAGTTCCAAACAAAAATGGCAAGGTTAACTCAGATCCTAGTGACCTACAAGATGATTTAAGTACACTGATCAGTGTGTCAAAACTCCTGTTCAAGGTGCACCTACCACTACAGAACCAAGTTTAAGGTCAGTGTTAGCGGTAGTTTGACTAACAGCCGACAGTAATGCGATAGCTAATGACATTTCAGCGGGAAATTGGAATCTGGGCGGAGCGATACCTTCACGGATTACCCCAGAGATGGAAAACATGCTATCGCTGAGAAGATTTAAAAAGCAGAGAACCAGCTCTTGTCAACTAAAGAACCGTTAATATACGTTATTTTTTATAAGCTTCCATAGAACTATTCGATTAACACTTTTATTTCTTTCTATACGAGAAGTATTTTGCCGAAATTACTATGACCCGTATTTAGACTATTGAAATTATTTCACTAGGTGTTTGTTTTACTTCCGAATCGATCGACTCTAGTCTAAACTGTAAAAACACGAAGCTTCTTTTTCCCAGCTTACCTCTAACTAGACATAAAGTCGCCTCACGTGAAGATGCGAGTTTGTAGTTTGAGAGAAACAAGAGTTAAGTGAATCTTCCCATTACTGTGCCCTGGTGGTATTAACTAAATCAAAACTAAACAAAATGCATGTTCATTTGTCACAAACATAAAATTCACTTTAAGATTTTTTATTTTTTATTTTTGTACATACATATAAACATACACGCATTCCTTGTTTTATACGTATTTGTGTGCTGATCTGAAAAGCCCTTTTTTTTTTTTAAGACTGTTGTTCAATTCGTCACAAGTTATAAATAACTTAAATAAAACAGAAGGTAAAAAAAAAAAAAAAAAAGTGGCTTAAAAAATGCCTGTATGGCTAATTGAACCCAAACCTATTATTTTTCACTTTAAAGATCCAGAAAAGATGGGGAATTTTTCACAGACAAACTTGCCCGGACAATTTACTCTATCTAATTTGAGGCACTTTAAATGCAATTTCATTTAATTTCGTTTGGTGAACTTGGTTGCCTAAATAGGGGTATTTTAAAAAGGCACAGCAGATGAGGGAGAAAAAAAGTTTTTATTTTTTATATAAATAACTTTCATTTCTGTCCACAGGGTGGAGCCACCGGCAAATAAATTAAAATAAAATAAACAAAAGAGGCAAGTTTGATGAAGTTGATAGTCTGTCTCTGACTCCAGCAAATCATTGACTAAGTTATGTGCTTTTTTTTTTTGTCAAGACACATGATGTTATTTGATTTCTAAAACAAGCACAGCATTTATATGTACAATATAGCTTATAATTTCTCGATTAAACCCCAAAATCTTTCACAGGAGAATATAAGATATACAAAATATATTACGTAGGAAACTGTGGAACAAAATCTTCTCCCATGCTTGTAACAAAATGGAGGAAAGTTCAAAAAGGGAAAGTATGCTAGTTGATGTGTCACTTCTTAAATGAGTTTTGAGTCTCACTGTAAATTTACTGACACAGTGTGTGTTCCCCTGACAATGACAGGAAGCTTGTTCAGAAGGGAGGAGGTCATAGAGGAAAAGCCTCTGAAACCTGATGTTTCAAAAGTGAAGAATAACACTGGATATTTGCTTTTGGGGAAATAAATATAAACTCCTGAAAATATGTGAGGAAGCAGTTTTGTTAACACATACAGCTGTTCTTAAATCAATCATTCGCTCCTTATTCCAAGAATCATTTTCACTTTTTCAGGCTTTATTTATTTTTGGAAATTCTGTTATAGTTGTGCTTTTTTACATTTCAGAGGTACATTAATCCAGCATGAAACAGACATGCTTGTTGGATTTCACAAAACAACAGTGATCCTGTTCAGCCAGATAGTTAATGTGGTAAGAGACAATAACGCAAAACTAACCCTCATACAGAGTATATTACGTTTGCTTTACATACATTTTTCTGCAAATAGAATTTTAGTTGTCAAGGATTATCCTTATACAGAGGAATTACTTTTTATGAATCTGCTGACTAGCATTGGTTAAGTGTTTATTCATTTATTTGTTTGTTTGTTTTTAAAAGATGGATGTGAAACACACCTCTATATTTGGCCTGTTTCTAATGACCAGCTGGAAAAATGAGAAGAAACGCATATTATCTATCTAGCCGCTTATGGATGTTATAAGTGATTTAGAAAAATAGATATTGAAAAAAAAGGGAGAATAACTGGACCCTGTGTTACACAGCAGCACAGATGATGAAAATCTATCAGTAACCAGCTGGAATGAAATGTTAGCACTAGTTTTGCCTCTTTTGTTGCTTTTACGTGGTTGTGAAACCATGAAGCAGAAACTTGCTCTTCACTTTACATGGTAACAAACCTCAAAATAACATCAATTTAAAAAGAATACATGACCATGTCAAACGCTGTGTTTCTAAAAGATGGACCATGGAACAGGGTAAGTTATTCTAAAAAGATGAAATAAATGATTCTAATACAGTTCATTATTTGTTATTTAATGTTCTGAAACTAGGTGGGATTTAATTGTACAAGGTCTCTACTTATAGAGCACCTTTTTTAAAATCCCATCCTGGTTCTACAAAGCAGTTTACTTCTCATTTACTCATTCACACACTTCTATTACACAGTCACTCTATATACAGTAGCACTTTGATTTTTTTTTTTTAACAATAAAACCCAGATGAACATGTCAAGGAGGAATGTTGGGGTCAATGTCCTGCCCGAGGAAACTTCAACACACGACAGTGCTAGGGCCTGAACTGTAAACAGTCGCCCCGTGACAGTAGCTCAATATTTGTGGCAGTGCATTCACAGCCAGTGATCATCTCAGTCAATGCAAACTCTCAGATTGTATTTAAAATAAGAATGTGAAGAAATGTGAGATCACTCATCTTTACTGCAGCTCAACATGTTTTTGTGTGGTTTCCACAAGAAAAAGTTCTCATTAGTGGTGAATCAGTAAAATGGCCTGCGTGTGATTTACCCAAACACACGCACAATCTGCTTTTCAGAGAAAATCTGATATCTCAGAAAGATCAGTCAGTGGGATTTCACAAATGAAAATCTTTCCATTTGCACCTCAGTGCTTGTACAATGGGTTGAAGAGGTGGCAACATAAAAAGGATACAAAAACATCTTCCTGAGATCTGCAGTAAATATGAGTTACATTTTAATTTTGAAAAGGATCCATAATATAAACATAACCGTTTCTGAGTAGCATGAACCACATACAGCATTATCCATCCCCGAGCTCACACAAGAATACATTCTAGTCTTATTGGTCCCTTGAACACTACTGGGTATGAAGACAAACAGATCTGATTTTAGATTTACTCCAGCTGATATAATTAGTTTCTCCTGGCACTGTTTCCTGAACCATTGTTTTCATATTAATCTATCTCTTCCAAGGTTAAGTGTACTTATTATGTAGGCTAATATTAACTTATTATTCATAACATTAGTTTTAAGTTAAACTAATCAAATACCCAGCTCATAATAACATTTGATGGAAATATGGCTTTATGGCATGCTTACAAGTTTTAAATTTTGTTGTAAATTCAGCTCAAAATAATAGTTAATGTAGCAGTTTTAAAGTTTAATAATGTAGTCTCACTGATTTAAAAATCCTGCAGGACATTCTGGTATTAGTGGTTGCATTTTAATTCACATTAATTTTAATAAACATTAAATTATGGTTCTCGGTGACCTCTCAACGTCTTCTTACCCAACTGAAGACAAAGAGAGTACGTGTGCACTTAATATTGAAAATCACGTCCTACATGCTCCCTCTCACATGCTAAAGGTACTGACATTGTCTATTTGGATCTTTGAGCTCCAATAATGATTGATGGTTGATGCTTTTGTTTTCACATTTTACGACTGCTCTCACTTTGTCCCAAAGGAGATTAACTAATGTGAAGTCTTGCAAATTATTCCTTCTATAGAAACTAAAGTTTGATATAGTATATATAAGTATAATATCCATGGACTGGAGATTACAGGATGGACAGGACAAAAAAAAAAACAAAAACAACAACATCCCTTCTTTTATGAAAATGCTCTAGCATTCTTCTGAGTGCATGTTTTCCCATTTAGCTGAAAATTTCAATTTGAAACCTTGATAGTAAAAAGACTGCAGGTCTATGTGTCCTGGGTTAGACAGTTTTGACTACATATTTCCATTCTCATTTCCTCTGCACTGCTGCCACAGTTCTCTTGTTTGTTGTAATTATTCCTGTACAGTCATTTTGGGTAATGTGAATAGCTGTATTTTTTAAGCTTGGTTAGCTTTTGGTATCTGAGGTTTATGTCAAGGAACATGATAACCATTTGATTTTAGTGTAATATTTGCTTTATTCTAAATATAAAGTAAGGGCCACTCCAGCATTTAACGTGCAAACATTGATACAGTGCAAGTAATTATTCTCTGCTTGCACTCTACTGACAGGAAATGATAGTGTGCAGTTGTGGCCTAAGACTAGTCACAGCCTCTTTTGTTGCATCTTGCTGTCATATGTGACGATAAAGCAGGGTGAGTGTATCGATCTTCTAAACATCAAATGTGAGAAAGAATATAGGCGTAATTGCATAAATGGTCTGGGCCCATGGTGATTAGGGCCATGCATAAAATGATTACCATGCTAAAACCATGCTTAGAAAGAAAAATAAAACCTGTAATAAGTTACTACAACGTCCAACCACATCAGGGCAGCTCATATCTACCGACAAACTGTAAGACAGCAGTTTTGTTTTTGCTGAATGTGAGGAGAAGAAAAAGTGAGAGCATACAACTGGATCCCTGAGGTAAGCCTCCTGTATTACGCTGCCACATACATGAAGATATATATATATATATATATATATATATATATATATATATATATATATATATATATATATATATGTGTGTGTGTGT